>VBSM01003039.1:17135422-17146935 GCA_008086735.1 Cheirogaleus medius
GTGGGACTGCAAATCAGTGCAACCTTTGTGGAAAAGAATTTGGAGATACTTCAAACAGTAAAAATAGAAATACCATTCAACCCAGCAATAGCATTATTAGACATCTACCCAAAAGAGCATAAGACATTATATTTTAAAGACATCTGCAGTCGAATGTTTATGGCAGCACAATTCACTATTGCGAGGACGTGGAAACAACCCAAGTGTCCGTCAATTCATGAGTAGATTATTAAAATTTGGTATATGTTTACAATGGAATATTACTCAATTCTAAGAAACGACAGTGAGCTAGCACCACTTATATTATCCTGGATTGAGCTTGAGCCCATTATCCAAAGTGAGGTGACATAAGATCAGAAAAATGGGCTCCACATGTACTCACCGTCACATTGGTACTGATCAATTATCAATATGGTGCTCAAAGGGTGGTGGTGTTCCAGAGATCCAGGGGTGGGGGGATAGACCCACATCTGAGGGATGCGGTGAATAGTGTGGAGGGGAAGGGCATACCTGTAACCTTTGCTAGGTAAAGGCAAAGTTATAAAATCTAACCAAAATGTTATATATATATAAAAACAAAAAAACATTTGTAGGGTGTCGGACAGGTTGGGGGGAGGGGATGGGTTTATATATACACAGTATAAGTGCAATGTGCATTGTCGGGGGGATGGACAATGAAGCTCTTGAAGCTCTGACTCGAGGGGGGAGGGAAGGCAATAGCAATGTATGTAACCTTAACATTTGTACCCTCATATTATGCTGAAATAAAAAGAAAAAATTCTCTCCTGGTTGTTCCTTTTTTTCTTGATTGAATGGAAAGTATGATCATCAACTGAGCCTAAGGATAGGGGAAGAATTGGTGGAGATTAAAAATAGTACAAAATGTGAAAGTGCCAGCCAATAGAGAAGGAGATTGAATGGAGTAGGACTATATATAGTTTCTACAGTATGATGAGCCCATTTGGGGATAATAATCATAAATTTAATGAAAAACAAGTGAGAATTCTATGTAGCTTCTTTTTAAGTTTTTTTTTTCAGTTGCAATTTAGTCTAATAATCTATTTAGGTATTTAAAGAAGAGAGGATTAAACAAGTGATTTGAGCATGTATGCAAGCACACTTTTAATAATTGGATTGGTATAAAGAGGAAAGTGACGACAGGATGAATGTAAGATGCTAAGAAAGGATGATAGGATTACTGGACTATAAATTTGGATAATAAAGTGAATAAATTGCAAAGATTGAAGATGGTGGGGAAGGAGTGATATTTGCAAATTGAAAGTGTGACGGTCAGGTTGCAACTATGGTTAAGACAAGGCCTAGTGGATGATCATTACACCACTACAGACAGGGGTTGAGATAGAATGCAAATTAGTATTATTGAAGAAAAGGAAGTCAAAATTGAGAAAGCTAGCATAGCGGAGGGATATATATGTAGATTTATAATGTTGTAGAGAATAGGTGAGCCAGATTTTTTAAAGGAGCTAAATAGCATGCATACTTCAGTAGAGATTGTCCACAAAATGTATCTGTACATGAGTATAAAACAGAGCCTTTCCTGGGTCAATATTTTACTGACTGTGAAAACCTGTATGCATCACCAGTAGTCTGGGATTTTGTGCTTATTGCTATCTCATCCTCTAAGTGCCAACTCATCGATTCTCAGAGAACTAGGAATTCCACACATGAATTAAATAGTGCTTTCTTATTGGTTTGCAAAGTGATACACTCGAGCCCTTCTTTTAATCTATACATTTTAGTTGATAAAATTTAACTCATACTTTAAAATTTAAATTTAACACATACTTTCATAGAGTGAAAGACTTAATAAAGATAACAGAGTGAGGAAGTTAGAGTGATCTTTGTTTAAAGATAAAGAGAAGTGGCATATAATAGAAGGAAGAATAAGAGAAAAGGGGGGAAAATGAAACTTAAAGACAGGGAGGTCTAGAGGTGTATATAGAGAAATGAACCTTCAGAAAGCCAGTTAAAGAGATACACAAAGAAAGAGGAATATAAGAGTTAATATAAAGCAGAGAAATACATAAAAGACTTGGAGAAAGAAAGAAAGAAATTTTGAACAAAAATCTTATTTTTCTCTTGTGTTAAACAAAAGAAAGTATTAGTCTTGAGGCATCTTCCCATTTCTATGTATAAAAAGTTTTATCAATTCTCTCTTTTTCTATAAACAAATATTAATAAGATGACTTTTGTATCTCACCTATAGTCAGACACCACCAACAGATTTTAGACTTCCTACATTAAAATGTTATATCTCTGAAAAATTGAAGGAACCAAAGTGTATTTAAAGGTAGTTATACTAATAGCTCTAATATCTAAGGCTCAATTTTAGACACATTTATGGGGAAAATATTCATTCAAATTTTAAAAATGCATGTTAATTTCAGATGAAAATAAAATTTTATTGTTGGAGGAAGAAAGATTTTTTTCCATTAAGGAATTGTAAGACAGAGAAAAAATTAGCTGTAGATATGTTAGTATGTTAACTAAGTTGACATTATTTTGACAGATGAAATCACAACTGACATTAGATTAGGAAGACATAAAAGTATCATTGAAGAATTCTGTGTTTGAACTAGAGGAATAATTTTATTAATCAAATATAAGAAGGATATGACATTCCTAAATAATTCTTAAACATGACAAAATTAGTGACATAATTTATTTAAATGTTGTACTTCATATGAGTTCATTGACTAATGAATGTTGTTTGACTAATACTGTTTATCTACTTGAATAATTCAGGATTTGAGTACTTTGTGAAGCAACCCTTGAATGTAATATATATCAAAATTATATCTGCCGAGATGTAATTCATGATAAAGTCTTGCTCATACTTCCATTCTCAGATTTATAAAGACTTAGTATTTTTTATATGTTTTGAACTGGGTTTCTGTTATTAAATTACAGAAACATCTTAAGGGTATGGATTTTTTGACTATTTACGTGATTATTTGTTTTACTTTGTAAACAATGATATGATCTTCGAATACATTATGGATCTTATGTAATACAAGCAAGGGCTGTTTCATAAGCTTAGATATAGAGTTTCTGATTGGTTTTTAGGCAATCTGTTGTCTTGGCAGCACACTAGGCCTTTTGTTATTGAGCTGTTCTGAACTCTTTGCACTTGCTACCTTGCCCTTTTATTTTTCTTCTCACGTACAAGTGTCCCCTGGAGCTTTGCAAAGCCTCTCAGATGGTAACCACCTGATCAATAGTTCCTCCTTGATTGATATGATTGTAGAACACAAAATGCTACTGCAGAAAGTATAGGATGGCCTTCTCTATTGTTTTACACATTTCCATAGGATGGAAGAGTTGTTTCTTTTGGTGGGGGGATTTATAATAGTGGATATCCCTACCCCAAAATTATTTTACTTCCCTTTTTGCCTTTTCCTTTATTCCTGCGTTCTAACTCTGCTTCTTCAGTGGGTATGCATGTGTGTTTCTCCTTGCTTGTCCAACATTTTGTGTTTTTATGCATTCCAAAGGCAATATTCGATAGTAATTAAGAATACACACTTTAGCACCAGATTCCCTGAGTTGAAATCTCAGCATTATTAATTATTAGGAGTGTGCATATGTGGCCTTTATTAAGTCACTTAACCTCTTTGTGTTCCATTTTCTGCATCCATATGCTGAGAATGAGAATTATAGGATGTAGAATTAAGGTTCTCTTAAGACTAAATTAATCTTCCAAAGAGCTTTGAATATTGCCTGGCTTACTCTAAATCTTTTCTCAGTGGGTTTTAGCTGTCATTCTTGTCTTTTACTCTGCCACTCTCATTACACATCTGAACCTATTTATCCTGTCTGCGTTTCTACTTCAACCACTACTTTTTAGTATGAATGATAAGCCTAACCAACAATATCTCTGTCTTGGAAGCATCATTTTTTTTTCTTTCGTTTTCAGTATATCACTGGAAACAGGAATCTTGCAATGAATATTTATAGATAGATATAATTTTAAAATTCAACATATATAAGTAAATTGGGCTGAATCCATTTACTATAAAGAGTGAAAATAAAAGGTAGAACTAGGCTACAAAACTCAGCTTAAGGTAGTCACATTAACACTTAAAGATTTAAGTCTCTGATCTGTTAGGGCTTTTCTTAAGTGTAAAGTTTTTGTAAGTCAAATCTTAAATACCATTCAGATAATTCCTGAATTCTAGATTTCATACTCTGAGGAGTACAATAGAGAGAATTAATGAACACATTCATTCATTTATTAATTATTTATCAATTTCTTCATTCAGTAGGTAACTACTACATGGTGGCTCTAGGTGAGTTAGAAAACCAGATTCTCTGCAACCCAAAAGCTTATACATACATATGGAAACACAACACATATGTACCAAAATTAAAAATTTATTGATAAAACAAATTATAAATGTACCAACAATGTCCATAATGCATGCCCCCTGTATATTCTAGGCTGGAATTATTTATGTTTCTTCCCAATATCTTTTATTTACTGGTTGTTCTAGCATCTCTTTTATCCTAACATGTCATCCTTATTATTACTTGCTCCCATTTTGCATAAAAATCGTTTGAGCCGTCTTTCTCTTGAGCCTCCTTGTCCTTGTGTATAGGAACACTCTTCTGTTCATATGAAGCATGAAGCATTTAGGTGCCATCAATAGCAATGCCTGATGCCAAACTAAACCTAAATCATTAAGTAATTTGATTAAAAGGCCTATATTTTAATTCGTTTAGTACTGAGGAGAAGTAGTGATGACTCATGACAATAATTGTTTGTCATAAAGATGGGTTGGAGTCAGCTTCCTTTTCTTTTGATTATAGAAGATATGGACAGATATGTACTTTGCAATCCTAGAGACTCACATTGATTTTGAAGAATTAGAAATCTTTTTTTTACAGTATTGAATGAACTCTCAAGTGATTTTTTGGAAGCTTATTCTCACTCTATAATTAAGGATGGAAATCACTTGTATGTGTGGCTGAAACCTGAAGAACAATAGAATACAAATGGTTTAGGACTCTTCCAACCCAGTTTCCAGGATTGCCTCTAAGTTTCTTCAGCTATGAGATGGGATAATAACAGTCCCCATTTACAAGGCTGTGGTGGGGATTAAACAAGGTAACACATGTAAAGAGCTTAGCAGTGCTTTACACTCAGTATGGGGTCAAGATCCTGAGGTTCTAGGTTTAAATTTAGCTGATGATTCACAGCAATACCAGCTCCCCGGTCTTATCTTATTAGCCCATGCCTGTCACTTTTTTCAGTGTTCTGATCTCTTTTGCTGCTCTTAGTCCATTGTTCAGTTCTTTCTTAAAGACATTATAAAGCTCACACAGCAGTACTGTGTATCCATACATACTATGTTCTACGTTCTGATAGAACAGTTAGGATAATAGTTCCTTTTCTCTAAGTGAAATTTATATGTGTTTGGTGATTTCTAATTCAAACGCAAAAGTAAGTAGGTTAAGAGTCCAGCATCTGGAGTTGGAAACTTCCTGAGTTCAACTCCAAACACTTTATATACTTTATACTTTGGCAAATTACTTAACTTTATCTTTTACATGAGTACAAGATTCAGAAGTAAGTAGACTTAACCATATGCAGGAGTTCCATCTTTTATTTTGTTTTGTCTTACATAGTTTTTATCTAAAGCTTTCTGTGTGCCAGGTGATATTTTAAGTATTTGCAAACATCAATTCATTTACATCAATACTTTCCAGTACAGAACAAACAAATAACATGTTGGTTGGTGAACAGCATATTTAGTGGAATCCTTTTTCAATAATATTAGTTTTAAATATTTGGGCACAATTTCATTTTGTCCAGGAGTCTTTGGACTGCAGCCATTGACAGCCAGGGGGATTCTCTGCAGGTAATCTGGGAAATCTTTTGTCCTCCTCTCTGTGTCTGGTTATTGCTTGAGCTTCTCCATGACAATGAATCAGGACAGGGCCCTGGCATGCTGTGTTTTTAGGAGCTCTACATGATCAAAGAGCAAGTTGTGCAAATTAATAGATTTATCTCAAACACAATAAAATCGCATGTATTTCATAGACATGAAAACCCTGGTGGACTTAGCAGCCAAATTCTCTGTTTAAAGACTCAGAATCACAATAAAGCAGAATTTGGAAAAGACATGACATCTCCTGGGTCAGAGTCTGAACAAAGCTTGCAATTTATTTATAAGCTCAATAAATAAATGTGGCATCTTATCAGTTGTTCTGTATTCTAAGAATAAATTGAGACCCAACTGCTCAAGTTTTCCTGACCCATGTTAAATTCACATTATTTTTCCCTAAGAAATAAAATGTTTTTATAAATAATCTTGAAAAAATTATATCCTCACAGGAAATAGCTGACCTACAGCAGCATTTATCAAAAATTATTTTACTAAAATTATATACATCATTCAATTTTTCCTATATGGATGTTTTCATACTTTATTGCAGAATCATATATCTTTAGTATTAAAGGAAATATTTTGTGTTATTATTATTACTAATGTATTGACTACATTTATACATTTAAAAAATTAGTATCTGGAGTTGATGACTTCCTGAGTTCCACTCCAGACACTTTATACCCTTTTTACTTAGGCCAGTTACTTAACCTTACCTTTTAAGTGAGTACAAGAATCAAAATTACTTCACAGAGTGCTGCAAGAATGAAATGAGTTATTGCATTCTCATCCAAATATTTAAGAAGCTTATGCTGCCTGCTGTGTACTGAGTAGCGATGTCCTTAGTCTCCGAGAGGAATCTCATGTCCTGTGCCACGATTTATAAAACCTTGTAATCAGGTTAGTTTAGCTTGCAAGCAGAGTAAAAATCTCACACTCTTCACAGTTATAGACCACATGATAAGCACTCAATAAATATTATCTATTACTATTATTATTTAATGAAAAGAAGTTATAACAGAAATAGTACTCACTGTAAAATTTCCAAAACTATGAATAATTGTATATCAATTGCCTAAAACAATCTTACAACAATGCATTTACAGTTTGTTTTCTTTATTCTTTTTTATGAATGACAAAATGTTTAGGTTTACCAAAATGTGATTTAGCTATTTGATGCCTTCATTTAATTATGGCCTAATGCAAATATTTTCTATCATGAAAATAACAATTTCCTACACACACAAACACACATAGCTATAGATATACAAAATGTATTCCTAAAGATAAAATTCTGACATACCAAGACATAGCCTTTAAAAAATATAATAAACAAAATTGGAAATTGGAATACTAATTTCCATGCCTTACCAAATCATCTGTAGGCTTTCTACATAGAAAATAAATCAAAATAATAAAATAATGCTTGAAAGTCAATTTTATTACCTATAATTTGTATAAAATCATTCACTTAGAAAGATGAAGCTGTTTTGATTGATATAAAAATTGAATACTAGGACTTATGCATAAAAATATAGTCACAATAACTTCAGTCTCCTTTTGTTCTTTTCACTTTCTTTTTATAAAATTGAGAATATCTTGATTACGAAAGATAATTACATGTAGTCAGTGTTTTAAGGACTCACTTAGCAAACTCAGAATATTCTTCAATTTAACAGGATGGTAGGAGCACATTTAGTCTGAAGTCAGTACAAAAGTTAATTAATTGAACAATTCAGTGAATTAGTGGTTGCCTATGTGTTAAAACTCGGTATAAAACATATTTAAGTTAACATTTTATCTTTGTTATAGTTTTAAAAGTATTTCAAATGTATTACAAATAAATTAAAAGCAAAGATTTATTGAGCCTCTAAAGCTCCTTAAAATTCTGGTGAAATAAAACAGTTAACTCTTAAAAAGGATTTGAAATGCATAAGTCAACTTATATACAATTTTTTTCAGTAAATATATGGAAAAATATTTTGGAGATTTGTGACAATTTGAAAAACTCATGGACAAACTGTGTAGCCTAGAAATATTGAAAAAATTAAGAAAAAAGTTAAGTATGTCATGAATGCATAAAATGTTATGTAGATACTAGTATATTTTATCATTTACTACTATAAACCATAAACAAATTATTATAAAATGCTAAAATTTATCAAAATTGACACACACAAACACAGATCACACATGGCTCCATTTTCAGTCAAGAGAAATATAACCAAACATAAAGATGCAGTATGAAATAATAATTGTATACTATTAACTGCAGTACGTACCATACTACTGTAATAACAGTGGTGAGCTCAAGTGTGAGAATCTGCCTAAAATGCCATGTGACCCTAATTTCTGTGTGAGCAGTTCATGTCTCCAATAAATTGTGTAGCACAGTAAAAAGTGATCTTTCATGGGTTCTTGCATATTTCTCATTGTGTTAAGTGCAATACCATAAACCTTGAATAACATTATTGGACTTATACCAAATGCTACTAGTGATGCTGGAAGTGTTCACAAGAAGCAGAGAAAAGTCCTGACATTACAAGAAAAAGTTGAATTGCCTGATATGTGCCATAAATTGAGGTCTGCAGCTACAGTTGCCTGCCATTTCAGACACACGATTCATCTTGTAAACAGATGGCATAAACTTACGGTATCAATAAACACAGTACAGTACACTGTAAATGTACTTTTTCTTCCTTATGATTTTCTTAATAACATTTTATTTTCTCTAGCTAGCTTTATTGTAAGAATACAGTATATAATACATGTCACAAAATATGTGTTAATTGACTTTACATTATCAGTAAGGTTTCCAGTCAATAGTAAACTATTAGTAGTTAAGTTTTGGGGGAATGCAAAGTTATACACAGATTTTTTAGTGTGCAGGGGTTTGTCTTAAGCCCCATGTTATTCAAAGGTCACTTGTTTTAAAAGCCACTGTGCCAAATAGAGTATACGGGAAGTGTTCAAGCTGTATTCCACTTGCAGGGAGTTGCTGGATTTGCAGCTTGTGGATGCTTCCTTGGTTCTGCAGTTTTCCTGTCACCTCCACTCTGTGTGCTCCTGTGCTCACCCAGGTGCTATCATTTACACGACTCTTTTGTCTCGTAGAATTAGCTGAGTTCTTACCTTGTATGAAATGATTCCTAATGTCCTTTCTGTCAAAATTTAAAGTATTATTATATTATGAATGGGAAATGGAAGGGGAAAAATAAAAAATAATACAAAATTATATTAAAAAAATAGAGTGACATTGAGTAGGATGGGAGAGAACAGACTTTATATCCTGGATTATCGATTTAAGTATCAAAGAAACATGCTTCTTGAAGCTTACCTCTCCTATAATTGTTTCTCTTGTCAATTGAATATATATATATTTTTTTCTGTTAATAGTATTTGTTATAAATTCATTGTTAAAAACCATTATACTTATGGCTTTACTCATTGTATGAAAGTTATATTCCATAGCATAAAATATAAAACAACTATGGCAATGCTTCCAAGAAAGCAATTGTGTTATCATTTCAATATAAAACGCACACTTCTTGCCTGTTAAGCACACAATTCAGCTCCTATAACTGCTGCATCTCACTGGGGATGGTGTGACACTTGATCTGTAGCCACTTTTCCACAAGAGGTGAACAAAGGCTTTAGGCAGTTGTCAAAATTTCTGCAGTCTATATATTAATCTTTCACAAGCCATCTTTTTGAGAAGAGTACATTGTGATATAATAGGAAATCCTTTAAGTATGGCTGCATGGCTGTGGATTTTTTAAAAAGCTTTAAGCGTGATATTTGGGGCTTTACAAATAACTGCATTGTCAGTTTATCTATTATCTAGCTCAGTTCTTTGTCCTGAGTTAGAGATATGATGATTAAATATAGGGAGAAGAGACTATCCAGCTTTTCTGCAAATATACCTTAAGGATAGATTCTTATATTTTAATTTGATTTCTGAGTCTGGAAGTATAGACTGCATTTTTCTGCTACATGTGTAAAGCTGAAGGTTCACTAAGAAAGAAAAAGCAATCCTTATATAAGTGACAAAGATCTTTAATGGAAATTATAACTTGTAGATGTATAACAAACTATTCCATACACATTGGTATGAAGCAACAACCTTTATTCTTATGCTCAAAGTTTCTGTGGGTCAGGAAATCTGACAGAGCTCAGACTGGATAACTTGTCTCTGTTCCATGTTTTCCGGAGCCTCATAAGGGAAAATTTGAAAGACTCAGGGTTATCTAATTGGTTGACTGCTGAAATCCTTTAGAGGCTTCCTTGCTCATGTATTTGGAGTTGAGGTTGAGATAGCTTGAAGCCTGGGCTCAATTGTGCCTGTCAACTGGAATTCCTATCCGTGTTGCTTGGGCTTCCTTACAAACATGGCAGCTCCAAAGTTTACATAGCAGCTCAGGGCTCAGAAAACAGAAAGAAAGTGGCAAAGCCATTTTAGTTGTAGTCCTGCAAGTTACAGTGTCACTTTTGTTTACCCTATCAATCACAAGTCTGACCAGATCCAAGTAGAGGGTACAGAGATGCCATTTTACTATTGGAGGATGGTTACAAAATTCAAATTAAAAAACATCATTGAATTTAATTTTTAAAAATTGGAAAAGAGATATGTGACTAATGATATAAAATATAGCAATATATAGTTAGTTTTGAGTTAAGTCAATTTTCTCCCCTTCGTTTTCTCCAAAAATAGCTTAAAATTCAGGAGCATCTTGGGTATGCTACCAAGAAGAAGACATAAGATTTTTTTGTTCAATGATTTTTTTCTTTAATAATCATTTGGGTATTCTCCAGGAGAATAATAGCAAAATAAATGTTTCAAAGCATAGTAAAATTAAACACGGAGAGTTTAAACAAATGTCCAGGGATAAAATAAATAATTCCAAGGTAGATAAGAAAAATTAAAAATGAATTCACCGAAGTACATAGCATCTCAGTGATTTTACATTTTTCTATCACAAACCAACAAGGATCTTATTAATAAGAGACAGAGGGAAGAGGTTTGGGTTGATTTTCATGTCAAAAATATAGATCTGACAGGATCAAAGATATAATATTAAGGTGCATGATAGCATTCGATGCTTATATCACTGGCTTGATCTCCTGTAATAAACATAAAATTCTTTTGCTGAAAAAAGTTTCATGCTTCTATATTTAGCATTTGTGAACATTTTGATCATTTTTTAAAAGCACCATTTTGTAGTAATTTCAAGCTCATTTAACCATATCACAACCTGATGGAGAGAAATATTAATACCGCTTCAGTTGACCTAGCTAGAGCAGAATATATATGGACCATGCATAGAACAAGAAATGTTTTTGTTTATGCTCCTATATTAAATTATATCCTTTGGCAGGTTGTTTTTTTAATATTAGAGAGTTTCAATGAATTGCTCTGAATGAAAAATCTCACTCTTCTTACAAACCGAGATTATTTCTGACAATTCACTGAGAGTAATATAGTTCATCTATGAAACTGTGTTAATTCAACGATACTCTCCATCTTCCAAACTCTTCCACTTTCACATTCCCAGAAAGGACCAGAGGTTGGTATTGTCTTTCTCTGTAGCTAAAACCAGACACAGA
>VBSM01003039.1:17158148-17171574 GCA_008086735.1 Cheirogaleus medius
TTTTTTTGTTAGATGGATATCATGTTTAATCTACCTGGGTATAAATACCTCTGAAGAAACATTTTCTTTTCTTACACACACATGCTTCTAACCTCCTGATACTTCTTGAACTATGATGGATACACACCAGTTCTCTAATTTCAGATCTAGGTTGCAACTGCAACAGAAAAAAGTTTAGTTTGTTTCTTTTGACCAAAGAGTCCAGACAAAGTCAAGTTTACTGCAGATTTAGAACCTTGAAAACCCATTAGCATTTGAAAAAAAATTGTCTTAACTCTTTCTTTTTGTAAGTTGAATAATCTTTCTTTTCTTTCTCTCTCTCTGTCCCCCTGTTCCTTCTCAAAAACACAAAAATAACCATTATTTCCACATTTTATTATTATTTTATTTATATGTTTTTCTAGAACCAGACATAAGAAAAAGAGTATGACAAGCATTACATTTTCTTTATTTTACCATATCACTTAAATTATTCATATTCTTATGTCCTTGCAATAGTGACTATTATAATGAGGGCCTGATTCTTTTTTTAGTGTGAAATATAAAAATATCTTGTGTACATCCTCAATACATCAATTTTTGCTTTTAAAAAATCAGTACCTCTTTTCCACCATTTTTCTTGATTCCTTCTTTCTCTCTACAGAGATGGGTAAAAGGCATTGATTTTCTTTAAAATACTCATATTCTTCCTGCTGCTTTCCTGACCAAATGCTTCAAAGGCTCCTCACAGTCTCTAAGAAATGTCTAAATCTTTTGGCTGGCATTCAACACCCTTGAGAACCATCCAGACCTAGCTGCTTTCCCAACTTCAGTCAGTGCCCAGTCTTTGGCCCAGTGTCTTCTCATCATTAGAAACTTCTAACCTCTCCTAGTCTTGTGTCTCATTACACAGAATACTTCTACCTTTCCCTCTTTCTCCCTCATTTCATTTGATGCCACTCATTCTTCAGGCTATCCTCAAATATTTCTTCCTTTATGCAGTTTTTTCATCATTCTTCTATGCATACATTATCTTTACCACAGTATCTGCTGCCTATGAATTCATAACACAGAATAGGTCATAAGCAAAGAAATTCAACCTTTCTTCTTCACCCGCAAGTGGGATAACATTTGTGGGGTAAAGGGGGAGGGCATTACAATGCAGAACCTACTAGATGATACCTACTTTTAATCTCGGTTGGAAAATTGTTCGATACTATTCTCTAAGTTTGACAAGATTCCCCCACTCTAGTCTGATATTTGGCCTCATTGCTATAATATTTCTATCCTGTGTCAGGTGGATATGTCTTCCAGGTTACTAAATCCATAGGCACTCCTTAATTTTCATCTCCCTTAATCTCTCAGAGACACTAATATATTCATCCACTTTCTTTAAGAAAACTTCTTGTGACCTCTGGGGCTGGTTTGTTTCAATTGGCTTTGCTTTTACAAAGCTGTTAAGTGTTGTTGGTCATTAACAGGTAGACAATCCTTGGCTCTCTTTTTGTCTTCCCCTGTGCTTTCTTCCTGAGCACTCTCACACATACCTTTAATTATCATCTAGTGACTAGATAATATCTAGTAAGATATCTAGATAGATATACATAGTCATTAGATATCTATTATCTAATGACTCCCAAAGTGTATCCCCAACCCAGATGACACCTCTGATTTCCGGAACTATAAATCTAGCTGCTTCACTGACACCACTACTTAAAATCTTAAAGGAGATTAAGTTCCACTTGAACACATCTAAATGTGTGATTACTGACCCCTACCCACCAACCCAAATGTGGGCTCTTTTATGGCTCCTTTTCTCTATGGCATCTATTTCCCAGATAAATTATTTAAAAATAACCCTTGATGACTCTCCCCCTACTCCTGTATTCAGTTTAACTATTATGGATATTGTCATAGTCAGTTCAGGCTACTACAACAAAATAACACCAACTGGGTGTATTAAACAAAAAACATTCATTTCTCACCATTTTCAAGGGTGAGAATTTCAAGATGAAGGTGCTGGCAGATGTTTCCTGGTGAGGGCTCTCTTCCTGGCTTGTGGATAGCTGTCTGCTCTCTGTGTCCTCACACAGCAGGGACAGGGAGGTCTGGTGTCTCTCTCCCTATAAGGGAACTAATGCCTTCATGGAGGACCCGCCCTCATAACCTCATCTCAGCTTAATTACCTTCCAAAGGCCACACCTCCACATACCATCAAATTAGAGGTTAGAGCTTCACCATGTGAATTTGGAGAGGAAACACTCAGTCCATAACAGAGAGCATCCCCTAAAGCTCTCCAGAATCTGACCCCTTTTCTCTATCTCTACCATTAACATCATCTTTCAAACCACATCCCTGTGTTATCTGGACTCATAATCCCCTCTCCATCACTTGTTACATGGAAAGAAGAGAGATTTTTTAATAAAAATTGGAATCCAGTCACTTGACACTCAGCTATCAAATAACTTTCCATGGCTTCTCTCTCTTTGGGGATAAGAGCATTTTCCAAAATGTGGTCTTGGGCTGGCACACACTTAGGTCTCCAACTTTCCATACCCAGCCAACCTTCCCACCACTTGCTCTTTCAATGGCAGCCTCAATAGCCTCTTACAGGTCCCTAGTGTGTGCAGGCACTGGAAGGTGTTCTACTGCCTGTCTGGAATATTCCTCTTACTTTTAATCCATTTACTCAGTAAGTACCTAATTACCTTTAACAAGTCAGTTCATATGTCACTTTGGAATAGATGCCTTCCCCAGGACAGAGTAAATCTTTCGTTATATACCCTAGAATTTAGAGTACTTTATGATTAAATTATTTGTATGGTTATTGGATTAATATCTATCCTCACCCAACCTCCTAGACTCTAAGATTCAAAAGAGCAGGGTCTTTTTCCAAGGGGTCCATCTTTCATCTCCAAAATCTAGGATACATAGTGAGAGATAGATAAATAATTTTGAATAGATCATCATATCGTGTATTTCTTTTGAAATGCTTGTATTTTTATCTGATGGCTGTACTATAACACAATCTTAGAAGTGCTTATTTTATCTCATAATTCCTTACCCATAGTGCCTACAAAGTTTATTAATTATTAATATAAGTAAAGAAATATTGATTGATTGCCTAGAAATAATATCTGACCATATCCATTTGTGAATCCATAATAAGTGAACTACATACAAGGGTGCAACTGAATAGCTAAATTCTGAAGAAGAAAAAGCAGATACATCAGTTCATAATATAGAGCTTAATGGAGCGTAGGCCACTGCTGCTGTGTCCTTAAGGAAAATGTGCTTGTTTGCACTCTGGGGTAATCTAAATGTGTACAGTGTTGCTTTTATTTAGATAGCTGAGACACTTTAAAAGAATGATTGTGGTGTTGCTGACTAATTTAGGCTCCAATTCACTAGAATATATTTCATAACATGTCGTATTTCCTCAATAAATGTAAATAACACAAATTTATAAGCAGCTCTTTTTACATTTCCTCCTTATTACCTCCCATTTTGGCCACAGTTATTGAGCAACTTTGGGGCTGATTTATTTCCTCAGAAGAAAGTAAACTATCCACATTTTGAAGGTGAACTGAGACATTAATAGAAGAGAAAATCTATTTAGTAGACCCCTAAAGTATGTCTGCCACAGCAAGAATGAACTCACAGACTGAACTGAAATCAGTCCATGTTCATGTGCAAAAGAAAAAAATGGCATGCATATCAACACATACATTTTGAGTTTTAAAGTATAGTAATTATCCTCAAAAGAAAGACAAATGAGAGTACTAATTATCCTCACACCATATTAATTTTACTTGGCTTATAGACTCCATTGTATATTTAATGTTACATCATATATTGGGGGGCATATATACCTGCTAGAAGTTGTATGAACTGACATGGTTGGAGATGATGTTTTTCTTTCATCTGTTACAATGACAGTTTAAGTGAAGGTGATAACAAAACATAAACCAAATCAATTTGAACTTCTTTTTCATTAGTATTATTTTCTGAAGACCTGAAGTAAATGATAGTGCAAAATAATAATATTGCAGACAGAGATCCATATGTTTTTTTGTTTGTTTGTTTTGTTTTGTTTTTTGCCATTTAACTTATTGGGTATCTTTGGCATCAGATTTCTAATGCAATAATAATTATTAATATAATAAGAACATTTACCAAATAGTTCATACATATGAGAAATAAAGGAAATCACCTTACTTGCATTATTTCATTTACCTCCCAACAACTCTATAGAGTTATTTTAATTTAGTGGCAGGGACACTTTAAAAAAAAACCATGTAGTTTCTGACTAATTTGAGTTCCAGCAACTAGGAAAGATGTCATAGTGTGTTGTATTTCCTCAATAAATATAGAAAACATCTATTTCTCTTCCCTGCATTATAATTATATTCATTTTGTAGTTAATAAAGCTGATGTTTCTGAGGGTAACAGATGTGCCCCAAATAACTGAGCAACATGGCACTAATGTGTGGCTGGGTCAGGTTACGAACCTACGTCTGACCAACTGACTCCAAACTCTTGGCTGTTGTCCACTGCATCCATCTGCCTGTTAGTATAAACGTGCAACCTAATAACCAGACATTAATATTTGTATTCCATTTTGGATTAAGGGAAACCTGAACCTAGCAAGCAGATTTCAATATTACATTTTGTGTTAGCATTCAGGCTTGATAAAATATAATTAAATTTACCCCTGTAAATGATCATTCTCATGCCACTGTTTACTTGGAAGTAATGGAAATCTCAGCTCAGATAAAAATAGGCCACATGAGTGACCACTGGTTGCCAATGTCTTTTGCATGCATGAACAGTACATTGTATAAGGAATAGCTGTCAAATCCCAGAAAAACATAAGTAAATCCCAAGTTTTTAAAAAACATTTCTATATACTCCAACTGCCAGAAAGCAAAGTTCGTAAAACTATACAAATTATTTTTAGAAGAATAAATTTTACTGTGAAAAATATTAATGTTCTTCATAATTATTTTAAATTCAAGTTTGTCTACATTTTTCTTAATATATCTTTATTTTTCTCCTAACTCCTCATAGTATGTATATAATTTTAAGTTAAAATGATGAAAGATGGAAGATGTTTATGCCGTATAAATATTTTTAATTAAATGAGATTAAAGTTTTCATGTCCATGTATAAATAAGAAGAATGTCATTGTCAATATTAGAACACATCAAAGTTATCTTTCTTTGAAATATTTGAGTAACAGAATTTCACTTTTCATTGAACAATTAATCACATTTGTTCCATTGGCCTTTTTTTCTCTTTTAAAACCAGTTAAATGAGTGATCAGGTATTTCTGACAATTTTTATAACGATAGTAAATAAGCCTTCTGAAATATGATTTTTATTTCCTTACCAAAAAAGAGTACAAAGCAAATAAAAGATTAACCTTTCAATGTTGCTAGGAAACATCACTGAGGAATAATAAAGGCAAATTATACATTAGTCAGAAATTTTTTATTAACTCTTCCATATCCCTATTTAAAGACTAAGTATATATGCCAGGGTTCTAAGTATAACATGCTATTTTGTTTTGAGACAAATGTTGGAAATATTGCTCCTAAATATTGAATGAGTGGTTGATTCAAAATTATTTTTGTAAAATTCAAGAAAATAATCTTTGAATTTAGTAAATTTAGTAAGCAAATTAACTGAAGTCAATGTACAATGATGTCATTATATATTATAGCAATTTATCTATACTAGATATACTTATCCTAATTTTTTCAGATCGATGGGTTGTGTTTAAGAAAAAAAGAAAATTACTAGAAATTTTAGAAGAGAAAAAGTCAGTAAAAATATATTATCATTGTGATTAGCTTTATAAGGTTATTTAAATTTTTATAATACAGGTTAAGAATCACTAATCCAAAAATTCAAAATCTGAAATGCTTCAAAATCTGAAACTTTTTGAACACCAACATCAACTGAAAATTTCTCACCTGATTTTGTGTGATGGCTTGCAGTCAAAACTTTATTTCATGAACAAAATTATTAAAAATGTTGTATAAAATTATTTTCAGGCTATATGCACCTGGTGTATGATGTCTATCCAGAAAGTATCCAGCCATGTAATGTGAATAATAGATACATTTATTGAAGAAAATACAAAATATAAGAAACATTGTATATAGGACAATGACACCTCGGTCACCTTCAAAGTAAGCACCTTTGGACCTAACACATTCTCCCAGGGTCTCTTCATCTAACCTGTACATGTTCAACATTTTCAGGGGTTCTGCTTGTTTCAGGCCTTCCAAAAGTGGATCACTTTCAACCTCTTTTCCACTGTCTTTGAAGCCTTTGTGCCACACTTTTATTTGTGCTGCACTCATTACATTAACCCCGAAAGCCTTCTGAATCATCCGAATAGTTTCCGCGGAGGGATGTTCAAATTTAATGCAAAATTTGACGCAGATTCATTGCTCTACTCACTCTGTCATTCTGAATGCGACAGCCACACAGTACATGTGCTCAGCGACTTCTAGGCCCAGCTGACTAGTACAGTGAAATCGTCATTGTTCACACATGCGCATCCCCAATCCACTCGCCTTAGCTGCCAGGTCACATCGATGTCACACTAACCATTCTCATTATATTAACAATGACTGAATACTTTCCAGACAGACCTCCTATATGAAACATAAATGAATTTCCTGTTTAGACTTGGGCCCCATGGATTTTTTTCATATGGGGATATTTTGCATTACTGATATTTTTAGGAACCTATGGAGGAAAAAGCAGCCACAAAGACAGACATGAGACAAAAATCTTACTTTTTAATTAGTTGACATTTTCAGGAATCACTGTGTTCTCTTTAAATTTCAGGCATTTTATGGTAGAAAAACCATTATGATTTTATCACTAATCATTAAACATTGAAAATTCTTTTTCATTGAATTTTATTTACCTATAAAGTAGTGTATCACTTTGTTTTGTTACCAACTTATGACAGCTGCTGTATATGATAGCTTAGAGAAAAAGTGGACAGACAGATTTGGGCAGATGATTGTTGTGAGATTAATTTATTTGTTATTATCTTGGTCCAATTATGGTTATATTTATATTCTCTAAAATTTAGTCTTTAATAATTGATCTTAGAATGTTGCATTGTTGACTATATTTTAAGTTTTTCATAGCACTCATGCCATTTTGAATACGTGAATGAGCTAAAATACTTTTCTGAATATGAGTAACACTCCAAACTATCTTGTATAAAGACTTTGAATCCTGGATATTGTAGGTGGTTCACTTTTATGCCAATATATGCAATAAAAAGAAGGCAATAAGAAAGGGTTACAATGAGTATTCTGTCAAGGTATACAATATTTCACTGATAATATTGTCCTATTTAGGTTAATGAGAAATATCTTTAATATGATAACTATTATTTTATAAATTTTAAATAGATCATATAGAAATAGAAATACAGATAGATACAGTATAGACAGATATAGTATAGTTTAGTATAAATTTTCAATTTAACAAATTGAAAATTGTCATTTGGTATTTTTATATGAAACTTTATATTTTAACATAATTATGCATTTAAATGTAATATTAATGGCAAGAATCAAGTAGTAGAAAATATTCATTTGGAAGGTTTTTTTTTTTTAATTATGAGAACTACAAAGTCAAATCCTATGGACTGTTAGACATTTACTTGTCCTATGAAATCCTTGCTCTCAAAATTTACATCAAATTTCCTATTATTTTAACCTCTGTCACTAGATATAAGAACTGTTGACATCCAATTTTCAATTTTCATATGATTAGCTGATCATTAATGAATGAATTCTCTTTATCGCTATCTCCGGGCATTATTACCTTGAAGTTTGATTTCTGAAAGCACATATTGTTGAGTATGTTAATAGCTAGGGAGAAAATATAACTTGTTACTTCTTTAGATAACAGTAATAGCTTCAGAATGTTTGTTTGTTTTAAAAATACAGATGATTTTATTGTGGATGATTAGTCTTAGGGCATATAGCCAGTGTTTTTCTCAATTCAGACATCTTTTTAAAAATATTATCAATTGCAGTGAATGCTATTTAAAGCTAGCTGTAGCTTGTCAGTTTTTTCCTTGATTCTCTGCTAGGCTTCATTTCAGATCATTCACCAGTCCCACTGATTGTTCTCTAATATTTTAATTGATTTTAATATAGTTGTTTCATGGCCTGAGACCCAAGTGCTCTAAGCTAAGTTACCCCCAACTGTCATCTCTTATAGCCTAACAGTTTTTAAAGGTTAAAAGCAAGTATGTACAGGTAAAGAAATAAACCATCATATATTTTAGCTTACCTATAGCTAGTGTTGGGCAATTCTTTTTGATGAAAGAAGGTAAGAAAAGATTTTTAAAAATGGCCTTTATACTAAACAACAAATTATAAATATACATATAATGTATATTTTTAATAAATTGGATATAAATCTAAATGTCTTAGAATTTCTTGATCACTCTATTTCCATTCCAATATTTTTAATGAAATATAAATAAAAATAAAAAATTACCAGCCATTCCCATATGGCAAACAGGTTGTGCTCTACAAGTTCATTTGTAGGCCACTGTTAGAATTTGGAACATATTTCCCATAAGGCCTTCATGAAGAATGTGGTTAGGATACAATGCCAACCTGCAAGATTCTACGTAAATCAAAATGTAATTAAAATGTAGCACTAGTATTATTATAGAACCTGGTCATTATTTATCCAGCTGCTTCTTTGAGAAATAGTTTCCAATTTCTAATTGGAAATTGGAATGCTTGAACTTCATCTTTCTTCTCCACATATGCAATTGTTTACAGAATTCTTCTAGCCTTTCTCTAGCCCTACATTCCAGATGCTTCCATTTCAACAATATAAATGAAGGTTCTTTACCAGCATGGAGAAACATCTCTCAGCAATAAACCATTTGCAATTACAAGATCTTCATAAATCCTATGGTTATCAAACTTTTCTTTAAGACTGTATTCTATTTTGTAATTATTTTTGTATATCTACATTGTTTACAAAAGGAAATCCGCAATTGTCATCATATTCTTAAAGGAATTACACTCCTCCTTCCCCTGCCCCCACAATATGAAGATACATTTTTATAAATTTGGGAAAGTAATACACATCAGAAGATTGATTATAGTCAAATTACTTCTGTGAGTACCAATATAAGATAGAACTGACTATAAAAAGGTACTTTAAAATTATAAATCCAACGCTTGGTTTTCAGATGAGAAAAGCAATAGACAAAAGTACTCCTTGATCTGAGCTTATGTATCTAGCTAATTTACAGAGCTTTGGTTAAACACAGAACACTGATGTTTTATCAAATTACCTGAGAATTTATGTGTAAAGAGATTTGTGGGGTTTTGTTCTCAGGTAATAACATTTTCCTAAGGTAGATGCACACAGACACACACACACACACACACACTAATATCTTATACCCTGAAGTGCCTCTCCAGACTTTCTGTCCTCACAAGTTCCCAGAACTTATGGTCACACATATGGATTCCTCTGCTTTCTTATATGCTATTATCTAAGGGATATAATCTTATATGACTTCATGGGATAGAATTTCATATAAAACAGAACCATTAAATTATCAAGCACAAAAAGAATCCAAGTATCATGTGTCGTAATTGTGTTATTCAACATATGACAAAAAAAGATACTTAGGAAGTCTATAACTTTTTCAAGACAACAGATCATTTTGTCCAACTTACACTTTGAAAGGAACCCAGTGGGTCCACTGAAGCAATGGGATAGGTGGGGACGTTCTTTGTTTTGCTTCCAGAGACAAGTGGAATCTCCTTCAGATGCTTGATTGAGTTCTAACCACATATTGCAAAATGCTGCTCAGCTAATTTAAATTTACAGTCCTTCAGAAGAAAAATGAAAACAACTTTGCTTGAGTTACTGAGGAAGCTGCATGAGGTCTGAAGCTCCTGAAAATATCTTAAAAAATTCTTTTAAGTGTCATTATTTTGAGTGCTCACTACCAAAATAGTGTTACATATTGATCTATTCAGACTAAACACAACCTTTTTTCCCCCATTTTCCTTTATAAAACCACTTAGGAGCTAGAAGATAACAGAACACTCTCTCTTCCAAGCATTATTGGGAGAGAGGAGAGGGAAAGGGTGCTATTCTAATCGGGAAGGTTAATCACCTCAAAATAAACATTCTAACATGCTGGTATTAGAAAAGCTAAAATGGTTACAAATTAACACTTCTCACAATTTTCACATTCAAAATATTGACTTCTTTATTGTGATATAGAAATGTTTAACATTATTATTTTTTGACAGGCAGATAATCCTTTTTATTAAACTTGAAACTGAACTATGTAATCACAGAAACATAATTTGACAACTTGTAACATGCCAAATTTCAAATTCTTAATATTTACTTTTTTATTTCAGAGCATTGTGGGGCTACAAACGTTTTGGTTACATAAATTGCTTTTGTACCATTTCAGTCAAAGTTATATGTGTGCCCATCCCCCAGATAGTGTGCATTGTACCCATTAGGTGTGAATTTACCCAACCCATCTTCTCCCCTCCCTCCTGCTTGATTTGTAATGCATGTTATTTCCATATGTGCACATAAGTGTTGATGAGTTAGTTCAGATTTAATGGTTAGTACATGTTGTGTTTGTTTTTCCATTCTTATGATACTTCACTTAGAAGAATGGGCTCCAGTTCCATCCAGTTTAATACAAGAAATATTAGTTCACCATTTTTTATGGCTGAGTAATAATCCATGTTATACATATATCATATTTTATCAATCCGCTCATGTATTGATGGGCACTTGGGTTGTTTCCACATCTTTGCAATTGTGAATTGTGCTGCTATAAGCATTCAAGTGCAGGTGTCTTTTTAAAGGGCTGATAACTAGAATCCGTAAAGAACTCAAGCAAATTAGCAAGAAAAAATATATAACAACCCATTTAAAAAGTGGGCAAAAGACATGAACAGAAACTTTTCAAAAGAAGATAGACTAATGGCCAACAAATATGAAAAAATGCTCAACATCTCCAATCATCAGGGAAATGCAAATCAAAACCACAATAAGATACCACTTAACTCCAGTGAGAATGGCTTTTATCAAAAAGTCCAAAAACAACAAATGCTGGCATGGATGTGGAGAGATAGGAACACTCATACACTGTTGGTAGGATTGCAAATTAGTACAACCTCTATGGAAACGAGTATGGAGATACCTCAAAGAACCAAAATTAGAACTACCATATGATCCAGCAATCCCACTACTGGGTATTTACCCAAAGGAAAATGTTTAGCATTACATGACTGGATTTATTGCTCTTTCTTGGCTTGTATAAGTTTTGTACGGGTTTGGAAGACACATTAAAATTATCCCTGTTTGGGAAAAGCTGTTGTGTGGAGATATAAAGGAATTAGTTTAATTAAATCATTCATTTTTTATATTTTGAGTATTTTAACATAAAAAGAAAGCATTTAAAATCATAGTACTTTATAATAAAAATGTAATATTTTTATAAGGGCTAGAATTGAATTAATACTGTCATGATTTAATGTACAAGTTTTGGTTGAAGCAAGAAAAATTAGAGCTATGTAAGGCAATGATACATGTGGTAAAAATTTATTTAGAGTATCATGATATTTTCTTAGGCACAGGAACTTAGTACTCCTTTAGATTAAAGTAATTCTCATGTTATTTAGTTATTAAATAATATGCTTGGATCTATATCTAAATCATTTCATATTTTAAATATCATAAATGAAAAAATATTCAATTATTGAGTGATAATGGCTGGACACTATGTTATAAAATACCATAATATTAACCAGACAAAATATGAATATTGGGTTTTGTTTTGAGTTTAACATTTTATTTTAAAAAATATCGGTACCTAATATTACAATTTCCAACAGGAAATACATACTAAGTTTCTGTTTCATAGATATTGTAGTGCTCATCTAAATATTTGTTTTTAGAACATTATTAAACATATTTCTAAGACATATCACATCATTCCTGAATACTTATTTTTTCCAAACTCAGTTAGAAGTCCAGACCTTCTGAAATTTGAAACTATCCATACCAGAGATTTAAGATTTATCCTTCAAATCTAATTTTGCTTCCAATACAATTAACGTAAGGGATTCAAATATAAGTAGATAAATTGAAAGGTAATTAGTTTGGTGTATGAAGAAAACTGTCTTAGAAAGAGTGAACAAAAAAGATAATAAAGTAACAAAATGAAAATGCATAATTATATACTTCTGTTATTGCTATTCAAATTTATAAAATTATTGAAACAATTTCTTCTTTATTGAAATGATCAACAGCTTTTAAAATATATGAGTAAAGTAAAATATCTACTTTTAAAAGTAGATATCTTTAAAAACAAATCTACTTGATACGTGTTTAAAGGAAGTAGTCATAGATTATCAAAATACTATTCCCAAGTTTTCTCCACTATATTAGTAGTAATGAAAATAGTAATAACATAAACTAGAATTTATTCAAGACCAGATAATAAAATATTCACCAAATCCTATATGATAATTTGTTTTTCCAAATTTTATAGAGAAGTAAATTAAATCTCAGAGAAGTTAAATAGATTTCCCAAGGCATAAGGTCATAAGCCAAGTCAGGATTTTAACCTGCTCTGTTTGATGCCAGCATCTTTTGATTTCTCCACTCACTCACATGATATTTTTGAAAGGCTCTTTTATACAAAGGCTTTATTGATATTTTTAAAAATTCATGTATTATTCTCAAAGAGGAGAAAAAAAGGCAGATTTCCACTAAAAACATAATAGCTTATAAAAATCTTTGTTCTAAGATTTATTTTTAAAACTCAGGAAACAGATAATTGAAGAGAATAAAATTGAGTAACTATATTAAAATACTAATGTTTTATAACTGTCAAAAATTAGTATGTGTCCATTCATACATTTTTCAATTATGTATATTTAAGTGAAATCACACCACACATAATATTTTTGAGAGTTTGGATATATTTTCTTCATTGTTTTTTAATTTTTTTTAAAAAATTACAGTTCACACATGATATTATTAATAGAATGAATTTATGAGGCACAACATGATGTTTCAATACATGTACTCATTGTGTAATTACCAAATCAGGGCGATTAGCATATCCATTACCTTAAACATTTATTATTGCTTTTTGGGTTGAGGACATTCAAAAACCTCTAGCTATTTTGAAACATACAAATCATTATTGTTAATTCTAGTCATCTTATTATGCAATAGAACACAGAACTTATTTCTCCTTTCTAACTATAACATTGTACCCATGAACCAATCTTTCCTCATCCTTTCTTCTCCCTAGTCTCCATGTCCTCTGGTAACCACTGTTTTACTCTCTACTTCTATGAAAACAACTTTTTAGATTTCA
>VBSM01003039.1:17174419-17206971 GCA_008086735.1 Cheirogaleus medius
GAGTAAGTTTTCATAGATTCACAGAGCAGATATATTCTCTCATTTTTTTGGATCACCTTTTCATTCTCTTAATACTGTTTTTTTTAAATTATATTTCTTATTTTTAATATATTTTAACATATTTTCTTATGATTAATATGGTTTTTTTGTGTTTAAGATATCTTCACATCCACTAAAGTCATGAAGATATTCTCCTGTTTGTTTTTTTCTAATAGTTCTTAGTGAAATAACTCTATAAGCATTTTAAATTAAATTTTAGTTTTGATTTATAAGGATAGATTGACATATAAATTGAAGATAACACAGAGAGATTCCATGTACCCTTTAAGCAGTTTCTTCCAAACCCCATCTTGTAAAATTATAGTGCAATACCCAAACCAATTGATAGTGATATATATAATCCACCAATATTACTGAGATTTCCTCAATTTTACATATATTTATTTGTGTATATGTATGTGTATTTGTGTTTGGTTCTATATAATTTTATCACTCATGTAGTATGTTAATTTCCTATAGCTTCTGTAACAAATTACCACAGACTCAGTGGCTTAAAACACCATAAATTTACTCTCACAGATCTGGAGGCTAGAAGTCCAAAATTGGTAACATTGTGCCCAAATCAAGATGTTTGCAGGGGTGTGTTCCCTTTACAGGCTGTAAGGGAGAATCTGTTCTTTGGCTCTTCCAGCTTCTAGTGGCTGGTGTCATTCTTTGCCAATCTCTGCCTCTATGATCACATTTTTCTTCTATTATGTCTATACTTTCCCTGCCCCTGTTTTATAAGGAAATCTGTGGTGGTATTTAAGGCCCACCCTCAAATATTACCCAAATAATCTAGGATAATCTCTTAATGTTAAAATTCTTAATCGTATCTTCAAAGACCATCCTTTTCTTCCAAATAATGTGACATTTATAAGTTTCAGGGATTGAATCATGGATGTCTTGTGGGGGCCAATTTCAGTCAACCACGTTTAGATTTGTGTGGCTGCCACCAGAGTCAAGATACAGAACAGTCCATTTATTGCACCTCATCCCCTTGTTTCCCTTTGATAGCCACCCCCACTTTCATCTCCTCTACCTTCACCCTTCCCATAACCTTTAGGTACTGCTAATCTGTTCTCCAACTCTATATTTTTTGTCATTTTAATAATGGTATGTAAGGGAAATCATGTAGTATGTAATCTTTTGGGATTGGCTTTTTCTTCATTCAGCATAATTTCCTAGATACTCATCCAAGTATTCTGCTTCTCAATAGTCCATTTTTCTTATTGCTCAGTCATTTTCTTGGTATGGATGTAGCACAGTTTGTTTAGCTATTCACCTGTGGAAGGACATCTAAGTTATTTTCAGATCTGGGCTGTAACAAATAACCCTGCCATCAACATGTGTGTACAGGTCCTAGTTTGAACATAAGTTTTCCTTTCTCTGGGGTCAATGCCCAGGAGTGAAATTGCTGGGTCATTCGGAATTGCTGTGAGGTTAGAATTTTGTCATTTTTAACTCTCAGGCCCCTTTCTCGTTAAGACTCAGGGTTTTAGAGCAAAGACAAATTCAGGTATGTCCAATGCTTTCATCAGATAAATTATTCTGTTGTAAAAGTTATGCTATGGTACAAGTACAAACTCAGCATTTGTGGCTTCTTCTTAGACTCCCTGTGGACAGACTTTAATTGGAGGCCATATCAGTTCACAAGATAGTCTATCAAAAATGATCAACTGCTTCTTAAGGTTCTTCTCAAGGAGAATCTCAGTTCTATTCTCTGATTGCTCCTATAATAATAAACTTCTGCTGGATTTTTCCCACAAGTTCATCCAACATGGCTCTACTCTAGCAATGAACATAATCTAGTCTTAGGCTGAAGTTTATACTACATAGAATGATGCTTAAGTGAGCATTTTGATCCAAGGCTCCACTAAAATGAACATATTCAATAGGCTACCTAAAACCTAAACATTGGCAATGAGAACAAAGATCCATAAGCAATCTTTAGCAAAGACGGATTTATCTATGTACATCAAAGAGAAAAATTCACCTTCAGGAATTTTCAGGGCTTAAAGACTAACCTCATCATTCTTCTTGAGCCCCTAAGAAATTCTTCAGGCAAGTGTGACACAATGATAAATTACTCTTTGGTGTTCACTAGTATTGAACAAGTCTGAGAGAAGATAGAAATGTTCAGAGGTCAAATGTTACTAACTTTCTAGCCCCTAAGAGCTTGTACAAATGGTTATGAAGATAAATGGGAATTCATTTTTAAAAAGTTGTATGATAACACAAAATATGATAACTTTTGTTCAGCTCACAATGCATATATGGTTTCTTAATTTTCTGTAATAATAGAAAATATCTCCATAGAAAATATCAGGACTATGTTATCATTATAGAAATTTAAGTGTGTGTGTATTTAGTCATTTAAAGAATGAAGTTATGAATGTTGAAGTCTTTTATATTTTTGATGTGACCAGCCATTTACTTAATCCTAGTGACCTAGAATCTTGTCATTTTCTTAAAATGACATTTGCTTAATATGTCTATTTCTCATATTAAATATGTCATTAGAATACCAAATAGACATATGAAATTTGTTTAACTTATTAAAGTATCTTGAGTTTGGCAGGAAAACCTGTATTCATATGATAATATCACATGTATTTAATACTTGTATCCAAATATTCAAGTACTTATTTTTATATATGTATGTTGAGATTTTTCAGTCTTTAATCCCAAGAAGAGGTTAAAAAATTAAATATGCCCAATTAAACAATATCAGTGGATTTTTTTTTTTTTTTAGTGATTGCTGATTCTTAAACTAATGTGTTTCAGGATGATTAGAAATTAAAGAACCTTTGCATCTCTCTCTTTTTTAAAAATAACGATAAAATATATTACTTTACTATTAGTACATTTTTAAATAAATCATTTTTTAAAATATAAGAGAAGCAAAAGGATAACAAGTATGCAAAGAAATATTGATAGGATTTTTTACATAAGTTACTGCTATAAAATAACAGAACATGTTTTTTGTTTGTTCTCATCTCTGACCTTTAGTACAGATGTTTTTCAATATGAGATAACAAGTTAAAAATAAAAGGAGGCTAAATATGTGCTTTCACTGGAAGTCATTCCCCACCAAATTTTAAGGATAACAACTCTCTAAAAGAGAATTTAGTTGAGCAAAAACAACCAACATGTGCTGAAAGGTCATATTAACTTCAATAAATCTTCCTTAGTCTCTAACATTCAGCAAGAATAAACAAGACTGAAGTTCCTTTACAATTTTCCCCATGCTCATATTCCCCCTGAACCTGCTGTAATGTGAGGCTTAAATAATCTTGTGTTTTTTGTGAGTTTAAGCCACCTCTGCTTACACACTAGGGATACTTTTTAAAGTCATTATTAAATTGCATCATGCTGGGTGGCCCTGAATGCCTGAATGTATAGTTTGGCCCTTTCTTTTTAAAGTCTGCCTATGGGATTCAATAATTTTCTGTGTCTAGGAATGGTATAGATATACACAAATGCTATTTGGGGAATTTTTTTTCCCCTAGAGTCCTGATTTTAGTGCATGAATTACCATAATTTATATAAATATTTATTATTCCTGCACAAATGTATTTTACATTGTATCAGATAGTTATTGCTGCATGTCTTAGTCCATTCGGGCTGCAATAATGAAATAACAAACTGGCTAGCTTACAAACAAAAGAATTTATTTCTTACACTTGTGAAATATGGCAAGCCCATGATCATGGCACTGGTATAATAATAGATTTGGTATTTTGTGAGGACTCAATTTGTGGCTCATGGCACCTTTTCTTCCTGATTCATGGCTCCTTTTCTCCATGTTCTCACTTGGCAGAAGGGCAGAGGGAGCTATCTGGGGTCTCTTTTAGAAGGGCACTGATCCCTTTCATGGGATCATCTTCTTGACCTAATCACCTCCCAAAGATCCGCATCTCCTCATATTATCACGTTGGTGATTAGGTTCCAGCATATGAATTGAGGGGAACACAAATATTCAGACTAGAGCGCTGCATAAGAAATTATTCTAAAACTTCTTACCTTAAATAACAATCAACATTTAATATCTCATCATTTTTGTGGGTCAAGAAATCAGGAGCAGCTTAAATCGGTGGTTTTGGCTGAGAATCTCTTAAAAGGTCACTGTCAAGAAGCGTTGGCAGGCTATGCCACCTTGTGAAATCTTCACTGCGCCTGGAAGATGAGCTCATCCACATGTGCCCTTGCCTAGTTCCTTCCTATCTGGATCTCTGCTTGAGTGTCCATGATATGATAACTGGCTTCCCCCAGTGAAACACCAGGTGGAAGCCTTCTTGGAAGTCAGACTCCATAATTTCTATGATATTTTTCTTGGTGATAGGTTGGCCCTACTCAGTGCCAGAGAGGACAACACAGGTGTAAAAATATTAGGAGAGAGTGCACATGAGGTATGCATAGATCACTGGAAACCTTCTCTTACCTCAAATAATTTAATTCTAATGGTAAGAATTTTAGATAATATAATTGAAGATTATAATCATGATAGCATCACAAAGACTTTGATCTATACAAATGCTTGTTTCCAACCTCTTAAGTAAAATTAAATGCTATTATTTCAATATACTGAAAAATAATGGATAATGCATATTGCAGCATTAATTTTCTTCCTAAAGGTAAACTAATGTTAGCTAGAGGACTTTAAAGATACTCTTGTCTTTTGTATACCTAAGCAGGTGGAATTCTTGGTTATTTTATTTAACTAAGTCAGGCAGTGTCTTCTAACTTTTGTTTTGAATAGAGTTAATCCCTAATTATTTCTAACATTCACTATTATATCAAATTTGAAAATTAAATTTATTTTTATTTTGCTTCTTTATCATCATTGGGTGATATTCACCCAATTGCGCACTTACTACCCATCCTCATTGTCCACAAGGTGTTAAAACTAAAAGAACAGACTAGTTATCTAGAAACAACCAAATAAGATGTCAGCAAGACAGTGCCCTTTAAGGCATATCATCTGTGTCAGACTCTTCATTTTATCTTTGTTTTCTCTTACTAAGAGTCCCTCTGTTCTACTTTGCTCCTAGGAAATGCTTTTAAAAATGAAATATGTAATTACATTCCATTCTCCTGGTAAATGTATGAGTCAGTTAGAAAGCAAGCTTAAATATAACAGGGAGATCAGATCTACCCAGGCTGGAGCTTTGTATCTTTTCCAAAGCTGATGTTTCTATTCTGAAAACAAAGCATCTCAGCTTTGGGAGAAATTACAAGGTTACATGGACCTCGCAAGAATCTGATGCTAGACTCTTCTGTATTGTTCTTCTGCCAAATATAATACACTTATTTTCTGAGAGCATTTAATAACAGGGAGCTCATTATCTCCTGAGGGAATCTCGATCAATTTGGGGCTAATATAAGTTGTTTTGTGAGTTCTTGCTTATACTGAGTCAAAAAATTATAAATTTTCTTCTATACAACCATCTCTCATTTCTGTGCATAATGTATCTCTAAACTAACACCCATACAATTTTAATGGCTCTAGTTCCCACAAATGTTTTTCATAATAAGTCAGGATCATGCTCATAGTCACGAATCTCTGATTCAGGCAAGATTCCCACTTGCACATTAGCCCCACCTCCATTCCTCTGCCACTTCAGCCAAGCATTCTGAAATAAATGACATTATTCTGCCATTAGAAAATGAAACTATAAAATCAACACAAATTTTATACTGGGGATGTAACGTTACTTTAATGAGATAGGAAGGTTCCTGGATCACCAAATACAAGCACATTGAAGATTATCATTTAGAAGAGGAATTGGTAAAATGGAGTAATACAGAAAGCAGACCCTAGAGCCAAAGGCTGCCAATGCCCAGGGTAGAAATTCACAAAGATAAAAGAATCTTGCATATGAGTATTGTAATCTTATTAGGGATATTATCCACTATTGTGGAAATGGAGAATTCTTCCATTAATAGATTTTTTTTTCTTAAATGTCTACATATTTATGTTATAGCATATAATCCTCTTATGGAAAAAACACAGCATTTTGAGCACAATCTGACATCTAGCACTACTTGTTGTTAGATACTATGTTTCACGTGTGCATTTTAAAATAACAAATTTTTGGGTGTGACCACGTGATGTGTTAAGGTCTTGTAAAAATCAATATATATTGCTAGATCTCCTTATTCTACTTAGACGTTCTTCGATTTTCAAAATCAGATACTATTAAAACCTCCTCAAGAAACCCTAGGCCTGGTGGCATCAGCTGTGAATTCTTCCAAATATTCAAATTAGAAATAACAGCATTTTTAGATAAATTCTTCTGGAGAATACGAAAATATGAATGGTTTATTTAAGATAAATAATGATATTATAATAAAAGAAAAACACAAGCCAGTGTCTTACCTAAACATAAATTCAAAAATCCTAACAATATTAGCACAATAAAACAAGCAATATTAAAACACTAGCAAAGTTGTGTTTATTTCAAAAACATGGTTAAATTTCAAAACTCAATAAATTTAAATATTGTTATGGGACATAGAAAAAAATTGCATTTTTCTCAATAGGTAGAGAAAAAAGTTTAGAGAAAATTTAATATCAATTTATAACATAATTCTTAGGAAACTAGTTATACAGTCGGTCCTCTATATGTCCTTGAGGGCCACATACATAATGTTGAGTAAAAGAATCTACACACAAAAGGTGGCATATCATATGCTTTCATCATTTCAAGTTTATAAACAGCTCAGGTGATCTATGGAGATAAAATACAGAAAGGGAGACAAAACATTGTTAATTGCTTAAGATAACACAGCTAAGTAAGTAGAGGGATGGGATAGGGACTTGGGCATTCTAAAGCCAGAGTGCTTGCTCTTAGTTACAATATGCTATCTTTGGCAATGAAGATGTAGATAATGAATGTTAGTGCATTTTCTTAACTGACATGTTTTACTTTAATATAGAACCTAACATGTTATTCTTAGATTCATATGAAATTGCATTACAGATTTACTGTCCCTTTTTAGGCATCATGCCTTATGCTGTATGCAAAGCTGATTTGCTTGATAACAACTAGTACTCTGATAGCATTTAAAATGAACTGGATACCATTATAACTTAATAGTCACAACAACCTTCCAAAGTATATGCTGTTTTTATGTATGTTTTATAAATTAAGATGAAGGATTGGAGACTAAGTCACTTGTCCGTGGTCAGAGAGGTAGTCAGGGATAGAGCTAGATTTTGAACTTTGATATTCTAGCACCAGAGTTCATTCCCTTAACCACAAAGTTATATAACTTTAAAATCTGTGTTCACCTGTAATATGGCAGAGAGTAGAAAAAGGAGGCAGAAGGTGGTATAAGTACATAGGTCATTAGCAACACGTTGTTATTTTATTTGAACTGCTATAACATCTGGAAAACACCAAAATCACATTGCAAAAATGCATAATGTCTTGATAATGTGGAATATTAATTATAATTAATTAATTATAATGTTTCCAGTTTGCTTTCAATGGTCAGTTGTATATCAGTAATGTTATTAAATGATTTCGTTGTACTTCCTTTCATGACAGTGAGCTGATTTAGTGAAAAAATCCATTATTACAAAGAAAGAAAAAGAGAGATAGAGAGAAGAATTATTTAAAAAGTGTGAAACACCTTTTGAAAGTTGCTAGGAATAATCCTCTCCTTTCAATTGATAATAAGAGGATAAAAGAACATAGAAGATCACTCACCCAGATACTATTTTGTTAAACACAGAATTGTTACAATGTTTTCAAAATTATGTAAATCATTTATATTATTCCTTTCCTATATTTCTCATTTGATCTTATATATTTGTTATTTATACAATAACAGTAATAATGTACAATATAATTACTCTCCTTTGGATGATTTATTTATATTTTTATAATTTTAATATTTTGTAAAAGATCTCCTATTAGTAAGAGACAAAATGATAGACTTCAAGTTAAATTAACAATTAACCTCAAGGGAAAACTAATGCCATGTTAGAAAGTATTTAATAGCTCTTTCACATTTCTAATTTCTTTCAGGACTATTTAGTTCTCCTTTTATTGTTCTCAATCTGTTCCATTAATAGGTCTTAAGTTTACCTCTGATGCTCAACTGCCAAAATCATCAAAGCTTCAGTGAAAACAATTTTGTTAACAGTCTTTTACAGCAAGAGATGATCTGATGCAGGCGACCTTGCGGCAGAATTTATCTTCAGACTTTTTAGTAGAACATGGGCTCCAATTGTAGCTATAATTTTGACTTCCCATTGACTGTCAGTTGAAAATATATAGAAAAAGATGTGCTGTTCACAGAAATCTCCATAAAAGGTTTAAAGATTATACATTTCAACATATCCAACTGACAACCCGTGCTTTACTGCACATAAAAATAATCACACATTAAAAAGAAATAAACACTTTATGGCCTATAAAACACATAGATCAAATTGAATTCCTTAAGTTATGTTTCAGAAAGTCAAATGAAATTTAAATAAAAATGACATGACTAATAGTTTAATTTTATATATTATATATTAGCATAATACTAAGCAATACAAATATTTTAATATTTTAAAGAATAAGCACATTTCTTCAGTAAATGTAATCTATTCTTTTATATTTACAAGTTGAGATTTATTTTTGCACGTAGAAATAAAAACTCAACTAGAATACATATTTGGCCTTAAAAACAGAACTTCAAAACCCCCCTTTTTTTCCCAGACTCCAGTTCATATAATATTTTCAAACCCTAGTGTTCTAAATGTAATCTTTATGTTCAAGATATGACATTGAATATATAAAATGTAATGTTTTAACTGTATAAAATTCTGAAATAAACAAAAATGATTGGCTCTAAAACAATACTTTGAATAAAATAGTAACCTAGTTCGCAATGTCTTAGTATATACAAACTATGCTTCTCATTAGAATTATTACATTCCTATAATTATGAAAGAAGAAACAAATAATTTTAAAATATAATACTGAACAAAAGAATTATGATTCTTTCTATAAATCTTTATAAATGCAAGTGCAAAACTTTTACTTAGAAGTCAAATATGTCACAAATGGCTAACCACAAAAAAATGAAAGTTTTGGTATAGTAAACAATCAATGGACAATCATTTTGCGAGGACCAATGAACCTATATGCCCTTGACTTGGTCACCTCTAATGAGCAGGTATTAACTGCTCATTAATTTTTTTAAAGTGCCTTGAGTACTTTATTCTATTGGTATAGCAAGGCCCTCCAAAATTTGAACTCAGTCTTAGTTTCAAGTAATCGTTTATATAATTCCTTAAGACCAACAACTCTAAACATTAGTTCCCAAATATTAGATACCAAACATTCATAAGAATCATCTCAGGAGCTTATTTAAAATGTAGTTTCCAGACAATGTCCAAAGATTGTGATTCTTTACGTCTAGGTTGGTGCCATAGAATCTGCATTTAGGGCCAACTGAAGCCTGTGGCAAGTCGGGTATGTTTAACAAGTTATTTCTTATACTTAAGTGTGAAACTACCTTGAAAAGCCTAAGCACATATTTTCTTTTTTAAAGAGTTAAACATATTCAATAGCATGTTATTCCGGTTATCAATTTGAAAGTCCTCTGGTCATATATAAACACGATTGTAACTTTATAGAGATAATAAAATACATCCAAAGGTATCTGATAACTGATAACATACAGTTAAATTTCACATTTCTTCCTTTTTTCTCTATCAGGGAAGGATTGGGTAGCAAAATCTACTCCATAATAATGCATATGTATCTTCTCTTCTGGTATAGTCTTAAGGCACTAATTCTAAGATGGGAATGATTGCATATTAATGACAAATTTTCTGAGACTTCTTTCCAAATTTTGATATCTTTGGTCATATCTCAATGAGTATGTATTGATGCCATGCTTTCAATGCGTTAAGACTTCAGAGAGTTTAGATATTAATACAAAAATGCTTTTGAAACTAAAGTGATAAAATCAATCTTTGTTTTTTGCATTTTAATATATGATTTCTATTTATACTATTTATATTAATAATTTCAACCCATTGCTTTAGTTTACAAAGTACTTAGAGTATTTCTAATTTTTTAAAAAGTGTATGAAATCCTTTATTGTATATGATTCACTTTACCTTAGGATCCTAAGAAAATCAACTTTTTGATGTAACTTTTAAAATAAAAGCAGCTGCAAGAGAATTTGGTTTATATTTTATACATACATTTTGTAATAAGCATGGATTTATTACTGAATGTACATCTACCCAAATGTTATATACAATGGAGGATGGAAAATAATGAGATATTCCTATACTCAGAATATTTTCTAGGTGAAGTAATGAGACACAGGTTCAAATAACAGCAAAAGAAAAAAATATAAATTATGAGGAATGCTTTTGAATGGGCAATTTTCTTCTCGAAGATGAGTAAAATAATACTATAAGACTTATGTGAGGTACACACACAACTTGTGATCATACAGAACTAACGGAAAGTGATCAAACATGGAAATCCACAGAGATAATGTGTCAAGAACTCAATATTCTCATTAGTATATGACATCACTTAAGCTGAGATATTCAAAATGTAAAGATATGAAGTTCAGTCTAAAAAATTCCAAAAAATTAGTCACCCTCATCCACTTGCCCAGAAAGCTCAATGTGACTATTATTGTAAAATAATGAATGAGCATGTATTATATAAAATGTGATTAAACTCATCAGTGAGGGAACCTGAAGAATAATAATGGTGATTAAAAAAGCAGTTGAAGATATGGGTATACATCAGCATTTAAAAAATGAATGTTCAACTAGAGTGAGACTATTTGGTTAGATACAAAACTGATGTCCTTTATGAAGATAAAACCATGAACTTTGATGTTATCTTTTCTATTGGGCAGAACCATTTGCATTTGTTCTGACAAAAAATCTACTCATTATCATATAACTTAACAGAGTATTGACCTTTAATCAACAGCAGATAGCACATAAGACAAAATAAATATTCTTCTAGATATTTAGATAATGTTTGGACACTTGATTAAAATAAGGTATTGAAAGGACATGCTGTCCTTCCTTTTCCTCAAAGTTTTAGGTAATTTTTGTTAACAATATTTTCTCTGCCCTCCCCTTTTATACACAATCCCTTCTATGATATGACAGTCTGGTTTATGGCACTATTTAATAAACTCTCTCCCCTCTCCTTTTGCCAGAATAACACTTCCCTGGAAGGAAGAAAGTAATTAAGTGTGAGAATTCAAAGGGGCTTCCTGCAGGGCTGTAGGCTTCATGCTAAGTAAGAGTAAACAGAAATTGTTTGTGGTGTCAACAATTATAGCCAAGGGAGTCAATAAGAACTTTGAGGTAAGATTAGCAATAGATAAGCCACTAAATAGTAAATATTCCTTTGGAGAGTTAATGACATCTTTATTTGGAAAGTTTCTGAAATTTTTAGTGTTTCTCTGTGAGCATACAAATGTTTCAAACAGATTTTTCAATCTAATTTTAGATATTTTGGAAGTTGCATTAAAAATTCCTTCATGTTTTGAACAGATATAATTAAATGCTATTTAATATGCCCTTCAAAATGAGACACTTCAGTAATTTACTGTAGTTCATTCCACAGTGCTTAAGTCCAGAGCAATGATTACACCAAATTGATCTCTTGACATTTTCACAGTACTTCATTTTCAAAGTAGTTGGTCTTGTACACATGCATATCAACCAAAAATATTGCAATTCAGAGAAGCTCTTCAACAAACTGTCAAATAAATCTATCCTTCTTCAATGCTTAATTCACTTGAAAGCTAACTCCTATAGATTTGATGGTTATCTAAATGAGTGTAATTACTCTTCATTTTAGGACTTCTAAAAATGCTGCTTCTTGTTTAAAATTACTCAATTTGCATTCACCTCAGTATAGGTGGATGGTATTTGTTGTTTGGAAGCCTAATTTAAATAAAATTTAATTTAATATCCTAAAGTGCCTAATATAGCTAAGGCTCTGTTTGTGGTATTATAGACTTTTTTGGGATAACTTTTGAATTATTTCATCTCTTATTTTCACCTAATGGAGTTTAAGTGCATAGTTCATTGGGCAGTTACAGAGTAGAAACGAACAAAGATAGAACTCTGCATAGGGATTAACCTGAACACAAGGATTTCTTGATCATTGTCCTTAAATAGAAGGCTGTCTCATGCTGCACTTTGGAAAAATATTATCTCTACATGCCAAATGTATGAATGCATGGAACATTTAATATTCCCAAATAGTAATGCGTTAGGAATTGGCTTTAAATAAATTGTTTTCTTCATCTCACCTGGTTCTGAACAAACAATTTATTGTCACCTTTAAAAAATGTAAATAAATATTTACTTAAGATGTAAATAAACATTAGTTCAAATGAAACACTGAGAATAATTCAAACCTATTAGGCCCAAACTAGGTGAATTGAACTATGTCTTTGAAAGAAATAAATCAAATATAATCAAATCTATTAATTAAATATCAATGATTTTTCTCTGATACACACATAGTCCATTTCCATATATAAATTTTTCATATTTTGGTGTTTCTAAACACTTCAAGTAATATCTGCCAATGTTTGCTATAGCTACATTACTCCAGTAATTATAGTGGATACTTTATATCTACCACTGTAGTTATAATAATCCCATGTTTTACACCTATATTTATTTAAAACCCAAGGAAATAATGAAGTAGGTATTTCAAGAAATTCAAACAATATCATACAAGTAATAAATGTCAGAACTGAGATTTAAACAATGACCTGGAACATTTAAGTACATAGTTTTTTCCATTTCATCATTTCCTTCGCAAATATGGGAATTGTTGTAAAGTCAGTATTTGATGTATGAATTCTTTCTCATCCACACTAGGGTTAAGAAATATAGGGAGTTAGTTGGCAAAAAATGTTTTTTAAAGAGTTACAAGTTTTGTTATTCACATTCAGAATTAACACAATTAACAAAATTCACTTAGGGCATTCTTACCACCCTATAAAAATCTCTCTTTGCAACATTACACTTTTTTTTAATTGAGTCTGCTTAGATTAAAACACTAAATGTAATGAGCAAGTTAAGTTAATTTTAGTTGAAGGAAGCTTAGATTAGAATATTGTTCATTGGACCTCAAGGAGGTCTCAATATCATATTCAAATTTATATTTATTTAGTTTACTTTGTGCCTCAAAAAAAGGACTTTTATAAAATTCCTTTCAAGTATGAGACTACATTTTCATAGACCCTTATGTAAACTATGTTCTTACTTATTTTATTACATTTACTGCGCCACGTACAAATGACATAATTGTAGTTAAGTTACTTAAAGTTTATGAGCCTTGATTTTTTTTTATGGATAAAATGAGTATCTGTTATAGTTCCTTTTTTGAATAATTGCAAGGCTTAAAGGAGAGAATGGATATAAATTATCTACCATTCAACTGCAAAGTTTTAAAATATAAGTTGAAATATGATTGTGTGTAATATGCCAATAGAAATTCAGGAAAAGTTAAATTCTTCGTCCTAGATTTAACAGTTTGAAGGACCCAATTTTATTTTGATAACTTGTGTTAAAAAGAGGCAAAATTATGTTTTCTTATATATATGTATATATGTGGGCTTCATGAAAAAATTAGCAGAAGAATTTTTTCAAGTATACAACCTGGGAGTTCCCACTTTCATAAGTAAAGGCAAAATTGAAAGATTAATTTAGGCACTTTTCTCTTACTTGCTGAGGCCGCCTGTTAATTGGGGCTCATCAAATCCTATTAGTCAAATATTATTATGCCAAAATGTCAAACCCTTAATTCCTTCAATACTTATAGATTAAATATCTCCCATAAGTGAGGCACAGTGTGATTTAATATGGATTAAAGAATGAATAAGACAGACCCTTACCATTAAGAGGCTTATAGTTGGATGAAGTGGTTACCAAATGGTGTTTCCAAGATGGGAAGAACTATCATCACCTGTGAACTCATTAGACAGGAAAAGTTTCATACTCCACCAGCCATCTGTTTTTAACAAGCCCTCTGGGTGATTCTGATGCAATCTGAAGGTTGAATATGACTGGTTTAGTGAGATCCTTTAGGGGAATTAATGATGTGTGAGAGAATATGCAGTCCCTTAACCTCTGCCCCATGCTGAGCATTTTTCTAAATTACTGTAAACTTAAAATGTGTAAGATGTATAAGAACCAAGCCGCAGCACTTTTTGTTCCATTTACCTGCATTATGTCTTATAAGCATTGTAAAAATAAACATATCTATAAATAATTTGTAGCAGAGAAGTCTTGTGGGTATTTGGTAAGCAGATACATACAAATAAAATGATATAGTATAATTAAATTCAATAAACCTATTTTTATTTCTCTTTATATATATTAAATCAGCCTATTTTCCCCAAAATGGATTAAAGACATTTTCTACCAAAAGCCTGTAAATATATAGTTAATAAGGAACAAATCAAAAGTTAATTTCAAGATAAAAGGAGGAAAGCAAATTTGTTAACTATGATGGTCAATACAAATCATGTGATTGAGAATTAGATTTCATTCCTATCTTTCTCTGAGCTAGGATTAAAAGGAAAGCATTATTAATTATGTTGGGATTCTTACTATAGAAACATATGAAATGCTTTGTATTTTCATAAAGTTGTTGTGAAAATTTATTAAAGACATTTAGAGATCCCAAACTCAATAGCCTAACGGGGGCAGGTAGATAATTTAAATAAGCAAGTAGGACTGGATGGAAGAACATGAGAGTGGCTTATGTAGACTGTGGTGATGTGGAGAACAGGCCATTCTAAATTGATCACGTGTTTCTCAACTCACAGAGGTCATTATCAAGGCGAATATAGACCAAGTTTCAGAAGATCATCAGATTTTCAAAAGAAGTTAATAATTTTGATTTTTACGTAAAATTCCAAATGCTGTAATGTTTTAAAATGATTTATGTTTTATAACATTGTGTTGGTGAAATGACATGCTTCTGAGTGAGAGCATGCCCTGGACCACCTGCCAATATACACATTCTGTGTTGCATCATATTATCTATGCCAACTTAAGAGACAATTATGTTTGCTTTGTGCGCCTGACTGAATGATTTGTTTATACTTTGCCATTTTAAACACAAAAATGGTGATGCATTTTTAAAATTGGGTTTTTGATGGTTTCAAGTCTTTGTCTTCAATTTTTACGCAACTTTATCTTCAAATTTTATGCAACTACTAGGAAACATATAGGCCATTTAGGATTTTATGTACACCTTTATTTTCAATTTCTTGTCTTTTCTATACCTCACTTCTTACTGTATTTTAATTTATCATATTATACTTTATGGGATGGTTAACTCAAACAATCCTCTGTCCTCTCAAATTGGCAAGTGTATGTGCAATTGCATTTATATATAAACACCAATTACAGAGGCTCCCTCCATAGTTTGAACAGGAAGTTCAGATTCAGGAGAGATTGTACCCACCAAATATTTCTGAGGTTTCTGTTAGGCCTGCACACCATCAGCCCATATCCCATAATGGCATGTGCCAGATGGCCATATTTGTAAGTCTCTAATACCTAGAGCACAAGCCTCTCATTGCTGGAGGTGAAGTAAAGTTGGAACATCCTACAGTCATGCTAAGATACCTTATGTCCCTAAGAGCTGTATATAAATTCTTAGTATTTCCAAAGAAATCTATCTCTCACTGAATATTTTCCTTGAGACTGCAGTGCCTTTATTTCCTTTGCTGTTGCCACCACTAATTAGCTGTCATCTTTATAGGCACAGAGTAGACTTCCAATGAGATATGCGGATCAGGACAAAGACGGTAATTTAAGTTGAGGAGAAAGATTTTCCTTTTCATTGAGCCATGCTCACTCAGGTTCGTTTTCACAAGATAAGTTCCTGATTTACAAAGTTCTCTGCATCCATATACATGTGCTTTTTTCCAAGGTTCCCACAAAGTACCGTGATACCTAGACTGATACTCAAAACTAGCAATGACCTGTAACCAAAATGATCACTTCTTTCTTGCAACATAAAAATAAGTACTTACCTTAAGTCCCAGACCACATCCTCCCCTCACCCCACTTTTTTGTATTTCTCTCTGGAATCTTTGTCATATGATAAATTTTTTCTTCATTTGCATCCATTCAATTCTCTTAGACATGTTCTTACATTTTTGGAACTTAGGAGGTCAATGGTAAAGAGAAGATTAAGAACGAAGATGTGATTCTTATCTTTGGAAAGTTGCTCTAGGCCTGTGTACTTGAGGGATGAGGCATGTGCATTTCCTATTTCTGTGCAACAAATTAACACACTTTTAAGCACTTGAAATTAATTTATTAATCTCAGTTTTTGTGCATTAAGAGTCAGGCATGGCTTAACTGAGTCTCTGTTCAGGGTCTCACAAAGCTGCAATCAAGTTGCCAGTCTGGCTGCATTCTTATCTGGAAGCTTGACTGGGGGAAAATCTGCTTTCAAGCTCACTTAATTTATTGACAGAATTCTTTTACTTCTGACTGTAGAACTCAAGATGGCTTGCTTCTTTGAGGCCAGCAGGAGAGCTTGTCTGATTTCATGGAGCGTCCTTGTCTCTCTTTGAATTGCTTTTATCTAATTAATCCAGCGAAATGAAAGATAGTCTCCCTTTTGAATCAGCCTGAAGTGAACTGATTTGTACCCTCAATTAAATTTGCTAAACTCCTTAAATTTTACCATACAAATGAACCTTTTCTATAACTTATTGATTAGAAGCTAACTACACATTCTGTCCTTAATCAAGGGAAGGAGAATATACAAGGGCATGACTCACTGGGGTTCACCTTAGGGTATGTCTGCTCTAAGGTGCTTCTGATATCTATCTCAATATGTTTTAATATCAGTGATGACTAAATTCACCTATCAGTCGAATCCTAGTAGTAGGATCTTAACCAAATATAACAAGTGCTTTATTTGCATTTGACTAAGACTTTAAACACATTATGGTATAGGGTTAGAATTAAGTGATGGCTTAATTATATAAACTCTAAGAAAATATGTATGAAACAAAGAATTTTCATTAACTAAAAGGGTTTAGCTCCCCAGTTTCCAATAGGAGGCAAGATTTCTCTAATACCAAATTTAAAAAAAAATCTCAAAATGTAATTTTGCTGATAAGCATAATGTATGGTGTTCTTAGCATTAATGCTAACTACAATTTATGTCTAAATAATGACCACCCATGTCTTATTTTATTTTATTTTTACAGAAACCCAATAGTGTAGCTATTCATATTAGGAAAAGTTAAGAAGTTACAAAACATGGACATGTTTAGGAATATGTTATGTCCTAGAAAGATGTTTGGAATCCAAGTTTCTCTTCTCTGAAGTCTACATTCAAATACTACACTCTATTTTATCTCATCATCCTTGTTGTCTTTATGATGAAGATATTGAAGAGGTCATGAATAGAGATTTATAGACATAAAAAGTAATGATCTGATAACTTTATGAACAGACAATAAATAGACTTTAGGATAGTATATGAATTTAACTACAGAACTGTAAAATAAAATAGGCATGGGCTTAGGTTTTCATTTGTTATTTTAATATTTGCTGCTTAGTGGTTCTATGCCAGGCAGTGTCTTAGGTTCTGAGAACACAAAAAAGATGCTATCATTCTCACCAATGATACATTAAAAAAAAAAAAAAAAAAAAAGCATTTTGGAGCCACACAATCCTGGGATAGAATGACAGCTCTTCTACTTACAAATGTTGGAACTTTTAATAAATTACTTGACCCCCCCAAGTCCATGGATGAAATATCAGTACTCATCTCATAGAATTATTATAAAGATTATGTGAGATAATACAGACTAAGTGTCCTGCATATGATGTCATGATCACATAATGTCAGCTAAAATAATGATGATGATGATGATAAACAGAAATTTTAAAATTTGTGCTATGTAATAGAAGCACATAAAATAAAGATGACAGAAATGCACAGGGCAGGTCACAAACTGGTTTTCCCTGGGAGTAAACATCTGACTGACAGATGTATATTGTTGAACTAACTTTATTTCCACATTTATGCAAAGCATGAATGAACTGAACCCTTGCACCATGCAACATCTAGTCATCACAGTCTACTTTCACATTGATTCATTGTTTTATTATATTTGCCTGGACTTTTAAGCATTTTGAGTTATGACCCTTGAAGTAGAAGTAAGTAATGGTTTTCAGTGTTGCCTAGATCTTTAGTATAATCAAAACATAAACTTGCCTGGGGATGATGTGACTGCAACTGAAGAAATCTTATTCTATGCAAGCATTTGGAGAAGTCTCAGAATCTTATAAAATGGGAATATTTCATTGATGACCTAAGAGAATATATTATAGATATTAACATAAACATTTATCATGGCTAAAAATCTTGTATTGTCAAAAGAAGATGTTAAGGGCATTCTTAAGAATATATCATGGTGAAAAAACTAAAATCGACTTCTGATTTTGGAATATCTAGATAAAGTTCTCTTTTATACCCAAATTATATTGGGATAACACAAAACAGACCATGTTTAGAATAACAAAATATATTCTATAGGAATATATTCCTATGTGTAACTAATAACATCTATTTAGACAGTGAAAATCCACTGGCTTTTTTTTTTTTTACAAGAATTACATGATGTCTAAGAAACTATTACTAAAATGATGTTGACGTTCCTTATAGAGTTATAAAACAAACTCAGAGTTGGGGCATGCAATATATTGGTTGTCAAAAAAGCTATGAATCAACTCACCCTTCCTACCCACTTAAGCTTTCAACACATATGATTAAGACATATTTTTGTGTTGCTAGTAGTAATATGTTCATTTGGTCTATAATATAACAAACCTATAAACCTTCATTCAGATTACTGGAGTTTCAGGGTGAAACATTTTGTGTGCTGCTTAAAATATGCAAAATGACTTTCCTACATGAAAAATTAGAAGTAAATAATATTAAGAATTATTATAATTCTTAAATTGCAATATTGATATATTAGTTGTTCTAGCATGTCTTATAGGAACTAAATACTGGTATGAAAAGTGACCAGAGGTTTGCCTGATTAAAAGTTGGTGAGATGGCATGACAGAATTATCTAGAAATATAAATTTAAATGGAACCATTCATTAGCAACTGCAAACTCTGTACTCTAGATGTGTCTAATAACAAATTGAGCAAAACTACTAAAGCCATATGTGCATATGTAAACTTTCTTTTTAGTTTATGAAATTGATTATTTCATTTAATCCTCACAGCCTCTTCTTGCTGTTGCAAGTCATCAAATGATATTGACAGTTCTATTGTGGCAGTTCTGAAGAATTATTATTAGTCATACCAGTGCAAATGTATATATTACAAAGGATGATTGTTATTTTCTTGGTAGAGAAAATATAAAACAACTCATTGTACATTGTCCTTAGAATCAAGGTGCTTATCATGTTCCTTGAGTGGACCATCCCATCAGGTGAAATTGTAAGATAATTAGCCATTGGTTCTCAATTGTATGTAGAATTAAATTAACATTAACTTGTCTTGGATACTGCCTATCAAATCTGTGTTGGGTAAAATCTTAAATGAAAGAGAAAAAGACCCAAGATACATTTTGTTATTTGAACGACTTAGATTATTTTTAAAAACGGGCATGATGATTAACAGGTATACTCTTTAAACACATAGTGACTCTGTTAAGTTTTAATGCATATGATTAACTAATTAATTTCATGCTTATTTTCAATTGACAAGGCATATCAATGTGCATATGGATAATACAATAAATTGAACCTTTTTTTTTGTTTGTTTTATTTTCTCTATATACTGCCTTCTCAATGGCTCTGTTACTTCTAACTTTCTTGTCCCTTACTGATATAATGGACACATTTCATAAGTTTCTATCCACTTTCAGTTATATAATCCTTTTTTAAAAGTGCAATAGGAAATATCAAACTCAAATAAAGTCCGTTTTGTCCTTAGCCTACCCTTGCTCCTCTGGTTTCTTCTTCCCATTTCTCTGACATTCTCCACACCTGCAGCATAGACATGAACTGGGACCCTCACTCCTCAGCTGAGTGGGGAATAGGGTAGTCTTTTTATCTCCTTTTTCTGAACCCCGTGCATTCACTCCAGGATTGGATAGTGGGGAGAAATGGCCATAAAGATAGGGTTCATTTTATGGAAATGGGCCCATATTTATGTTGGGGGATATCCCTAGCTTTGCTGGGTTTCAATCTCTTTTCATGAAGATGTGGTGATCTCTATATGGCATGCATGGTTTCTCTGAGATGATGAGTATCATTCTGACATCATACCCCAATTTGTTTTTAAATCAATGTACTATAGGTAGGTGATAATAGCCCTAAAATAAAATATAGCAAAATTAATTTAAAGCATGAGCGTTATGTGTGTATTTTAGTATGCATCTCTCTGAGGGCCAGGATGATGACAGATTTTTAGAGCATATCTCTGGATAGTGATTCTCTAATTTTAAAAATATTAATCATACTTGCTTCTTTAGTTTTTACCCTTGTATCAGTACCCAGAGCATGATAAATAAAGCTCGAGAGGTAGATCCCCACAAAGATAGGAGGAGGTGGTGAAATTGGGAGTAGATGGAGGAAAATTTGCAGATAATCATGCATTATTATTTATTGTCCCTACAACACATACTAACATTGACACATTTCACTTGAAATATAATAATTCATATGTAGGTAACATAATTAAAATAATATGATACATAATAACAGATAAACTGATTATTTGCGATCAGTAAATATATGTTCATTATGTCATCAGGCATCACTAAATATGCATTTAATATGTGATATTCTAAGACCTTTTCAAATTAAACAACATTGATCAAGCAATATGCCATTTGAAAAATCAGCAAGTAAGTCATCATTGAATAGGCTGTATTCCAAGCTTTTGCTTTACATAAAACCTTTGGAGTGCATGGCAAATACCACTTATTCCAGGATGCTTTTAAAAATACATAAAAAGATAGATGGGTAAATATATATAGACAAAAATATTAAATTTTTTTCTGCCCATTTCATTGTATGTTCTTATAATTTCTTTTTAAGTCTGTATATCTAAATCCATTTAATTCAATATAAACTGTTAGTTATATTCTTGGCAGGGTCAGATTATGAAGGTAAGATTTAGTTCCTTATAGCTAGTCCCACATATTATTATTTTTAACCTGTCAAATAAGTGATCAGAAGTAAAATAAAAATCTGAGTTTTTCATGATATCAATTTTAATACTTTTCTAGAATTATTACATGTCAAATTTATTACAGAAAAATTTTGGGGGGGGAAATGGGTAGAGTGTTAGCTAAAATTGCATTGTTTCATGCCCTAAGTACATGCTTGGAGTGCTTATTGAATAGACTATGTAATATATTGCTCAAACCCAGGTAGTTTTACAAATGGAAAGGGAGATATTAATCATCATGTCAGGATTACAGGGGTAAAATGAGATTGTCCTGGGAACACTGAGATATGGGTGCCCTCCTGAGAAATCTTGTCCTAGAACAGTGTGCTTTTTTTTTCCCCCCAGCACCTTTTCCCAGCAATTTAATTGCTGTTCTGCTTACTTGATACCAGGCAGATTTTCCACACATCTGCACCTTATTCATTTTGTCTTTGGTCCTGCAGTATTTTCCTTTGTTCTTCTTTATCTGACAAAACTTAGCTGAGTGTCCATTTTCTTCAGAATCCCTTCCTTGACTCTTTTCCTTCTTGTGCCCCTGAGCACAAGGCTGTCTTTCTTCTGCATTGAGGCTGAGCTGCAAAGTCACCAATAGCCTGCTGGGTTTTCCTAGATGCTAGGTTTTGTAAGGACACATTTCCTTCTTGACAGGATAATAATTTGATTATACTGATTATGTGCTCTTCATGCACCATCCCCATTCCAGGCTGATTGCTCTCAGAGTTTTATTATAGCAACGCCTCAAGGCATAGTTAGTTTTGTAGCGAGAACATGCTTTATGCCTTTTAAGAGACTTAGTTTCTGTTTTCAGAAGCAATATTGGAGACCTTTAATCCACAAGTTTATGCTTTAAACAATGAGTTGTGTTTTTTTCTTTCCCACATACCCAGATTTGACAAAGATGTCGGTGGCTGAGGAGAAGAGGAGAGCAAAAGGGGAATCATAGAGCTAGAAACTGGTAGGATCTCAAAAATGGTCCCAATCCATGTTACCCATGAATATGGTTTAGGCAATACAGATAAAAGATGAGATACATCGATGAGTCAGAGGCAAAGAGACTTCATTGGTTTTCTGGTTGGAGCCTGGAGTAACAAGTCATGTCCAAGAAATACCACCATGTACTAGTGGCAGGAGAATAGAAATGGTAGCTTCACATAAAAAACAAAGAGATTGGAGTCAGACTCCCACCCCAACCCCCAGTCTTGTGCAGCCCCTGAAAGCTGCCAGACATCAACCAAATTTCTCTAACCACTGAAAGGAACAAAGAGGTAGCCCAGGAATGCTGGTGAGCATTGAAAGACTTAAAGCACATGGATAATCCTGTGAGGAGACAGGTATGGAAACGGACTCGGGATGTTGGATTCTCAGTGGGAATGAGCAGGGATGATTGCCTCTGCTGAGGAGCGATGTCTCCCTGGGTACTGACACTCAGTACTCCTCCTCACCCCCACTTGTCACCTTGAGAAGGGTAAAATACTGAATATCAAAATGACTAATTTAACTTGCACGGAAAGAATTTACAAGCATTTAACTAAATTCAATATTGAAATAGAGATTAAATTGAGGTTTTTAAAAAAGTAACAAAAGGTGTATTTGTGTGTGTGTGTGTGTGTGTGTGTCTGGCTATAGAATGTACATCAAGAAGCTTTTCAAATTGAAAGAGAAAGGAAGGATCAATAATTAAAAGACATTTGGTAGCTATAATTTGTGGGGTCTTGTGCTTGATACTTCATATATATTGTCTAATTTTCCTTCCAAATAACTCATATGTTTAGATTCCTATTTGGAGTTGCTGCAAAAAATCTGACTTTATTGAAGGGCTTTCATGCAGATAGTTTACTTTGTGAAATGATCCTAAGGGACATGAGAGGTCACAGGGAAAAATGACCCAGGGGAAAATGAAAAGAAAATCAGAGGATATCTGATGCCGCTGGTCATTGTGGGCAACTGCAGCTTGATCCAGCTGGAGATCTGAGGGATTTTGGAGAAAATGCTCGGACTTGTCTGTCCAGGAGTTCAAAGAAGGGAGTGTTTTCCACTAGCTAACATTTCCTCGGGTCACTGGTTGCACACTCCCGCATACATGTAAGTTTGTGTGTGTGTCAGAATGGCTAGGTTGGTTCCCACACAGTCATCTGCTTCAGAAGTGTGTGATCAGGACCATCATATGGAGACCTGAGCTCAGAATGGCTCGAGATGTGGGGTTTAATACTTTGTGAAAAGGAGTCATCTTTGAAGTTGAATCCCTTCTTTATCCTGAGACAACTGTCGCCTTCTGTTGGGGCAGTGACCAGATTGCACAGGCGAGTGGAGTGGGGAAGACTGTTCTATCAATGCCCTCTGTACCAGTGGGCCCCTGAGCATGGCCATGGGAAGGTTCTGGGTCAGCCTGCTTCATGGTGTCTTGGAGAAGGAGGCTAGAAAGTGGCTGTCTTCTTTCCTGTAGCAGTGTCATGAGGAACTTGTCAAAGGACTCAATGAGGTCCTCTGAATATCCGCAATATAGGTATCAAGCACAGCTCAGAGTGGAAGAGGTCACTTGGGATTCACAATTTGTGGTGGGTTGGAGCAGTGAGAAGGGGAGATTGATCTTCCCACCGTACTAATCTTGTTTTCTAGTTTCTGTATGTGCTGTTTTGACATTTAGGACCTTCTTAACTATGGAGGTAAGACCTTGCCCCAGGTTAGTAGATTCCTAGAGATAATAAAGTGTTCTCTGCCTTTCACATGCAAACTAACCAATCCCTCAAACCACCTGCTTTATCTAGTTCTTACACTGGAAGACACTGTTCTTTGTTCCTAATCACCCCAGGGTCAGGCATCAGACAGCTAGGAGAAGCTCCTATACCCTGGGGACTCACTGAAATTATTCAAACTAGGCAATCCTAAACCAGCTGGCTTTCCCTACTTTCTCCTGTCTTCCCTTTTACCCCCACAAAAACCTCAGTACAAGGTTTCCCACAGTTGTTCTTGCTTGCTCTTTGCCCGTGACCAGCCAACCTCAATGTTCTCTCGTATGGCCCTGTGTGGCATGATGTGGTATACTCCCCTCCTCTTGGGAACTGTAATAGACTGTTTTTTCAATGGCAATTGTCTCCTGATCTGTTGGTCTCACCATACTTGAAGAAAAACACTCACCAAGTACATTTAAAAATACCTCCTGGTTAGGGCCAGGCTGTGTTTTTGTTTTTCACTGGGCCCTGCAATTATGAAGCAAATCCTGCTTTCAAGACACATTAATACAGGTAGGTTTCTTACTTAAACTCACCTCTATTGTGGCATGGCTCATATTATTGTCTGAGCTTTTGGTCTTTTAAAAATGATGAAATTATGGTTTACCTTATGCCTTTAGTTCTCTCAGCCCACACATTGATGAGGTATAGAATAAAGTCATACTTATGCATTCAGATGAAATGGGGTTTTGGTTTTCATCAAGATTTACTGGCCAACCTTAGAGGTAGTTGGAAAGAAAATTATGACTAAAGATGATGAGCAAATAATTTGGAATACAATTTTTTTTTAAATTTTATAGTAAGCTTATTAAGAGATGTTTAGAAGAGAATTCTCAGTTATGCATAGTTGGGCTCACATTTTTCTCAGTATCTCTGTCCACAAGGATCATGTTCAATGATAATCATCTTTATAAAGAAGCTAATTTCTGCCTAAATTAGAGTGGGCTATTTAAATAATTTAAGCTCATATTACACCAATACTAAAAAAAAAAAAAAAAGAAAAAAATTATTTGTCTAAGCCTTGAAGACATTTTCTACTTAGAAACTCAGGAACAGATCTTTGAAGTATAAAATAAACTATGTACCTTAAAACATGCTATATTGTTGGAGGGATAAGTCAGATCAATATAAAAGTAATATATCTTTTTAAAAAGCAAATGATATAAACTAAAATAAAATTATCTGCAAACACACCCAATGTGTGCGGTATGCACTGTCTGGGGAATGGACATGATTGAAAATCTGACTCGGGTGGGGCAAAGGCAATATACGTAACCTAAACATTTGTACCCCCTGTAATATGCTGAAATAAAAAAATTAATAAAATAAAATAAAATAATCTGCAAATACATGGAAATTGTGTAAGAGTGCTGTTAAAAGAAAAAGAGGTCAATGAGAAATAAAATGGGAAGGCTAGTTTTAGGAGATGGTACTTGGGACAAACTTTGAATGATTTGCATATGTAAGATGAGCAAAAAATAAGGAAACAGCATAAGCACATTGGATGCAATGGACAGAGCAGAGCAAAGGCTGTGGTTGAGGTATATTATAAAATAAAGCCACTCCTGTTGGATCATATTCTGGAGGTTCTTGAATCCAGGCAAGAAATTTTAAATTGGTAATTGTTGCAATCATTTGAAATCATTGAATGGATGATGATAAATAGATTATTGCAAAGTTCCAGTTAGGAATGAAATGTAAGAGACACCTAAATGGATCCTTTTATTCTTAAAAACACATTTACAAACATGCACACAAATAAATAGTGATGGATATAATAATATTTATGGCATTGATTGTAGGGATAGTTTCACAGATAGTAAGTATACTTACCTCCAAACTCATCAAGTTATATACATTAAATATATACCACTTTTTATATGTAATGAATAGTTCAATAAAGTAGTTTATTTTTTTGATTATGTATGCTCAATTCAGACTTAACCAGGTATCCTATATATTATTGGGTAACCCTAGTTGTATGGTTATTGTGTTTATATAGGCCTAATAAACTGTATCTTTTTGGAAGAACATTAATAGAAAAAAAGAATAAAAATTAATAGTATTTTCTCATTCTATGATATTTCAATAATATTTCTTCTATTCAGTATGAGTTTTAAGGTGGATTTCAGTTTGAGAAAAATTTCTAAATATGATATTTTGGTAAGCAAGTTTATATTTTTGTATAATTTATTGCATATGAGATAAAAATATTTTTAATCTACTGTTTTAATATTTACATTGTTTTTCCTTAATAATTTCATTTTAGAGTACAGTAAACTGAAAGTTCCATTGCTAGGTTTTTTCTAGTTGGTAAGAATTATGGGTTGATATAATGCAATTTAAAACAGAACCGATTATTTTTGAAAAGTTCATCAAACTTTCCACTTTCTCATAGCATAGACTTTATAATTTGTATAAATCTTCTTGTTTCTAATGACTTGGCATTTTTAATATATTACCTATGAGGAAAATAATTAAAAATAATAAACCACTTTCTAAGTTTGTTATATGCCCTGATCTATAATGATATTGGCACTATCCAGCCACCACTTGCTTTATTACTTATTTTATCAAAAAAAGGTCCCTAAAAGAGTTTATAACAAACTTCAGTGTCTACCTATGCCAGTGAATGGATGATGAAAAACCATGGAGAATTACACAAAGAAATGTTAACTTTCTGCAGATTTTAAACTCTCACTAACCAGGAAATCACATGACACTATTAGATTAACCTGAAAATCATGCTGCTGTTGGATATATTTTTAAGTTTTTGTATATTACTCTCTAAATAAATTGTTCAAAATTTTGAAAACCATTTCAGATTTGAAAATGGGTTTCTTTGACTGAGAAAACAATATTTCTCATACAGAATTTTTATTTCCCTAATCTAACTGAGGTGTAAAATCCAGCATCGAATTTGAATTCCTTAAGTTTGCTTATAAGATATTTATAGGTATATTTTGAAATTGCCTTAATATGAAAGATTCTATTCTTGATACCTCAGTTAAGCTGGTCAGATATTCAGTTTATGCACTGATTTATATCATGAAGAAAAACATGATGTGAATTGCAGTGTTATTTAAAAATCTTGATCCTGAATGCTAGGTCCGTAGTAGCCTGATGAACATTTTTCATGAATGCTTTGCCAGGAAGACATATATATGCATGTTTCTGAGTACTTCTACATCCCAAACATTATATAATATGCTTTAAAGCCATTATTTATTTTTTAGTTATTATTATTTCTTTTTAGAGACAGTATTTTGCTATATTTCTCAGTTTGACCTCGAATTCCTGGTCTCAAAAGATCAGTTTCCCAAGTAGCTGGGAATACAGGCACATGCCACCATGCCCAGCTGTTATTATTATTATTTTTAATGATCATAATATCCAGCTTATGTCAGCTGTGTATCATCATTTTATACTGAAGAAGTTAAGACTCAGAGAGGTTAACATGCAACATAAGGTCACATCACTCATAAGTGGTAGACTGGCCTCCCCACCAAATAACCTTAAACCACATGGTTTAAATAGTTTTTGTGATTAGTGACAGAAATAATTGCCTCAATTTTATAATCTGGAGTTCATTATTTTACTACTTTCATAAGAAAAAAATTGAGTTGGTGATTGTATTAGTTAGCTAGGGCTTCCATAATACTGCACACTGAGTGAATTAAGCAATAGAGATTTATTTCTCACAGTTCTGGAGGCTGGATGTCTAAGAACAAAGTCCCCCTAGGGTTGGTTTCTCCTGAGGCCTCTCTCCTTCGCTTGCGGACAGCTGTCTTGTCACCTTTTCACGTGGATAGACAAATTTCTTCTTTTATAAAAACACCAGTCAGATTGAATTAGTGCCACCCTAACAGCCCCATTTTAACTTGATAACCTCTTTGAAGACTTTATCCACAAATACAATCACATTCTCAGGTACAAAAGGTTGAGACTTCAACCCATGCATTTGGGGGATACACAATTCAGCTCATAACAATGGTCCTTTAAAAACATTTTTATCCATCATCCCAACTTTGAACCCAGTATAATTCAGAGATATTTAGTATTGGGAAGAGGTGTAATCTATTGTCATTAGAAATGATAGTGCAAATTTGTACGTAGGTCTAGTCGAGTTATATTTTCTTGGTGAAAGAATACTCATGATTTTTCAACATCATAGGTAGGATACACTGTCATCTTGGATATATAAAATTTTAGGGCACTACTGCATAAACATTAGTGAGTATCATAATCACATTTAGAACTAGATAAAACACAGACACCTGGCCCTATCTCCACAGGTTTACTAGTTCTGGACTGGGGCCTGGGAATTTGCATTTCCAAACAGCTCCCAGTTGAAGCTGATGCTACTTGTGTTTAGAATACAATTTAAGTAGCATATCCACTGACTACCACGTTATTTTTTATTACTTTTTCTTCTGAGAAATGTCATGATTTCATTTAACATGTTTGTTGAAACAAAGTAGAAGCTTCAGATAATTATTAGGAACAGTCTTTTGCTGTAGGCATTCCAGCATTCCCTTGGCTTTAAGCACATGCAATTCCTTTCAATAAAGAAAATAACAATGACCTTTTTCTGCCATCTTCCTCTAAATTCTCTTTGTCTACAAAACACCTTCAAAATACCTTCAGTGAGCTATCAGTTTAAAGAAAGATAGGGTTTTTTTTTTTCTTTGTTCCAAGTCTGACTTCCCAAATATAGTAACTTCTTGATCTACATAAGAGTCGATAAGCTCCTGTTTGTTTTAGTGGCATTAAATCAACATGCAATTTTATCTGTTGTAGCTAAAAAGGATAGTAATTATTAAACCATTACTACTGGAAAACATATTGCATTTTGAGGATCAAGCACAGCTGGGAGCTGCTCACTACCTCAAGCACCAGATGCTCCATTTTCTGTCATTTATTTAGAATTATTTACATACATAGATGAGGGAGCAGAAGGATGGGGAGGTGCCAAACAGTCTTTTTGTTCCAAATGTGTTGATTTTTTTGTAGATAATATAAAATATAATGCTGAAAATATTGGAAAACAATAAAAATAAAATGTCTATGGGAAAAGACTCCTTCCTATGCAGTGTATTCTACTTGGTTTTCATCCTCCCCAAATAGGAGATACTATAAATTTATCATATATTCTTTCAAAAATGTTTATGCATAAAGAAGTAAATATAAATGCTTATTTTATCTCACTTAAAAAATAGTAGCACACTATATACACTATGATGAACTTTATCTTCTTTATATATCTTCATATATCTTAGAGATTATTTCATAAGAATCTTCCTAGTATTTCCTTGCATGGACCAAATATAATTCTTGTTACTAGTCATCTGCAGATAGACATCAACAGGTAAATGTTGACAGATAAACTTTCGCTGTCTCAAAACATTTCCATTTAACAAAATGCTAAGTATTGCATAAATTTTACATAGATAATTACCTGTGTATGTGATTAAATATTATAAAAAATGTTCTTCACATGACATGAAAAGAATATACTGACCACATTTTATTCCTGTATTCAAATGTATATGATAATCTGTAAGTCAAACTCTTAGAAGTAGCATTTAGTCAACAAATATAAACTTTATAATTTTGTTAGAAATGGGACAAATTTCCCTCAAAGTGGCTGCCCTATTTTGTATAACTAAAAGGTATTTGTAAGAGTTCACATCTCCTCTAACAGTCTTGCCAAACCAATTATCAGACCTTTGGAGTTTTTTATACTCTTTTGGATGAAAAGTTGGATCCTAAATAGTTCTAATTTCCATGCCTCATATTATTAGTAAGGCTTATATTATTCTTAATAAGTGTAAAAGTCTTCATATATCTTCTTCTCTCTGAGTTGTTCTTTTATGGACACTACCCAGGTTGGGGGGCAAGACAATCGAACACTTTGCCTTCTTTATCATTTTCATGCCATGTAGACATTTTCAGTTTTTATGAAGAGGATTTTAACATTTTTTTCTTTTATGATTTCAGAGGTTAAAAAGAGTTCTCCCATACATTTATGGGGCTAGCACTATAGTTTTTCAGATGAGTTGCTTTATGAAATTTAAGACTTTCTCTTGCCAGAAAGAGATTGCTTTCAGTAAATCTGCTGTGCTAGTGTGATTCTGGGTGCAGTCTTGCCTCCTCTGCCAAACTGTGCTAGGTCCAGAAAGGTTTGCTGCTCGCCTTACATCTCCCCCACTCGCCCAAGTTCCCATGGCAGACAAAGTTTTACACTGGAGTATGTACTCTCACTTTAGAAAGTTTACTTTTGCTGAGATTTACTACTAATGATTTCACTTGCTTCTGAGATCTCTTTCACTGGTTTCTTGTCCTCATTCCCTTCCATGTAGCATAATAAAAACTACTTTGCTTCATTCCTGTAGCTTTTGGGAGCCCTTACATATAATCTAGATTCTAAGAATATGTGTTGTTAAGGAATGATTGTTTGCATCCCCCACAAATCGTATGTTGAAGCCCCAACTCCCAGCGTGGCTGTGTTTGGATAGAGGGCCTCTGAAATAGTAAGTAAGGTTAAGTGAGGTCATAAGTTGGGCCTCTGCTCCAACAGGATTAATGTCTTTATAAGAGGAGACACCAACAACACACGTTGAGGAAAGACCATGTGAGGCATAGGGAATAGGTGGCCGTCTGCAAGCCAGGAAGAGAGCCCTCATCAGAAATCAACTCAGTCAGAAATTTGATATGGGACTTTTAGACTCCAGAATTATGATAAAATATTTTTTTTTTATTTAAGCAATCTAGTCTCTGGCATTTTATTATGGCATCCCAAGTAGACTAACGCACATGTCTGTCAGAGTTTCATGGGAAAAGGTATTGACTTTTTTCCTTCATTTTTCCCAATTTTGTTGTCCTCATTGCTTTTCAATAAAATTCAGTGTGATATGGAAGGAATGCACATCCAATTTCATACCAGATTTTTCTGTGATAATTCTATTAAATGTTGAGTTTTCCATATTGAAGGGCATGGTTGCTATTGATGATGGGAAAAGATCACAAGTATTCTGTTTAGCTTAAGTGGCTTCCTAGAGAACATTATTCAAATTCCCACTTTTTTTATTAGCTATTGGATGATGAGTAGGTAGAATATGGGTTTTCAAAAATGTGAACAGGATAACTCAGTAAGATTTTCAACAAAAAAATAAGAAGAGAGTATTTGCAACCTCTCTGATTCACCACCAAAGCAGTGATACTGTAGGATGTCATGGCTTATACTATCTATGTTGAATGCACAAAGGTTGAATTCTAAAACAGATAATAAAAAATAGAGAATTTTTGGTAAGAGTTTCAATATAGCTATTATAGTGGATGTGAAACAGAAAGACTTTAAGACCTCATGACCCTTCTTTTTCGATATATATACACACGAATAAATTCTCATGGCCCCATAGGCCAATGCCTCGCAAATATTTGATTACCCTTCCTAAAGGACAACAATGAGAATGGGTATTATTTTCCTGGAAAACAATACCTATTCCAGGAAAACAGTTGTTTTCCAGGAAAACAATAACCATTCTCATTGTTTTCCTTGTAATAGTATCATGACTAATTACACTTCATAGATTGATGTAGGCTAGGCTTTTGGAGAAATTATCTCATGTAGTAATTTCATTATTCATACTGAGCATTTGTTATTATGCTCCTTTGAAGCATGAGAATTCAGAATCTAGCAGAAATTTAGCTTGCTTAGATAACCCCAGTTTACTAACGATAACTGGCAGAACCAAGACTCAAATTCAGATCAACCTGACTCCCAAACCCTTGCTACCTGTTTAATCTACCACCTGGTCAATCCTATCTCCAGTAAGAAAAACATAAAATGAAGAATTTCTCTCTATTTTGGTCATTGACAAAGTTAACATGATGTGGATGAAATAGTGTGAGCAATTCTTTTTTTTTTCCTATTTGACCACGTCTTATATCAGCTTATTTATATACATATCTACAAAATTATGCTAATAGAAACATATACTATAAACGGACTTTGTTTATCATGTAAAATAGAGTACCTCTAGTCCACCAGCCAATAAACTAAAAGCCTGACTTTCTCTTAGGTTTAAACCTGCAGATGTTAAATTAATCTTTGAACCAAAAGAGATTGTGTACTAATTTGAAAAATGTATGCTTTTCAAGGGTATAGAATATATATTTTCATCATCAGGATATTGAATATTTAAATTACTATACAATTGTGTGATTTGTGGTAGTTAAAATTAACAAGTTAGGTATATAGTAGACATAAAATACACTTATTATGGTGGCTAAAAAGTAATTGCAAAATACTAATATAACATGATGGTGTAAAAATTATTAATTTAGCTTTCTTCCTTCATTTAGTTCATGTTTCTCTGTTGATATAAATGTTAATTATTTTATTTATATCCGGGACTTTATATGCTAATTAATTTTTATTGCACCATCTGGGGGATGAACAGGTTTGTAACTCTGACTTGGGTGGGGCAAAGGCAATGTATGTAACCTAAACATTTGTATCCCC
>VBSM01003039.1:17207071-17224244 GCA_008086735.1 Cheirogaleus medius
AAAAAAAAAAAAAAAAAAAAATGAGAGTTTTTTTTGTTTTTTCTTTATACTTAATTTCATGGTTTTTATGTATTTATTTTATTACATGAACTTTTATAATAAAAGCAAATAATAGAACCACAATAATAAATAATTTCAGGGTAATATCTAGACCAAGAGAATATACTTTTAATTTTTAGGGAAAGTAGATAAAAAAGCCTTCTAAATATTTCTGATAAAGATATATCAGCTGAAAAGCTTTTATTTTTATAGGGCCACAGTGCAGCAATTATATTAACTATGTGGCAAATTCCCCATCTTCAGGTTATCTAACAATACTCAAGAGGACATTACACTGTTTTGTTTTGTGTGTGTGTGTGTGTGTGACTATTATCAGTTTTTTCAACAAGATTCAAGAAAGTTATACATTGATAGCCAACAAGAGTTCATTGAAATGCCCACAGGGACTTTATTGCAACCAGGATTGTATTAAATCTTTTGAATGATTATGTCACACAAACATATTACCTACTTTATTCCCTAACTACTAAAAGCTATAAAGTAGCATAAACAGGATAATGCAATAACTAGAAATATGCACACTAAATTGCCAATAAAATCTCAGTGAGTTTTCAGATAGTAAAAGTAAAAACGTTTACTTTCTTAGTCACCTCAGAAAATTAAATATTTAATATGTGTCATTCTATTAATATCTCAAAATTTGGTAACATCTTACAGATATTACAGCTAATTCTCCTTTTATAGGTCAGAGAGGCTGATATCAAAATAGGTGACTAAGGTCCTCTATCCTATCCCTATATTCTTTCTATTTACCATAAATCAATGTATCAAAATGAAATTTCCCTGCCATAACAACAACAAAAAAACAAAAATAAAAACAAAAAATACACCTCCATGGAGGTTGTTCCTAGAGTTTATCCCCTAGTTTGCAAGGACAGGGGAATCAGACTCTTTTAAACTATAAGCTTCTTGTCTCCCTGAAGCTGTTAGAAGGCATTTGAATATGCATGACTTTGATTTTTCTAAGTTGGTAGAAAGGTAACGATAATGCAGGGGAAAAAACTCACATCTATTCTATACCTTATTTGTAGTTCATTATCATCAAGCACACATTTACTATGTAATTTTAGGATAGTATACTAGATATAATAAAGAAAATGGATGCCTAATCTTTATATTTAAATTTGTGGGTGAAAAAAAGGTGACATAATAAAAATAAGTGTAAATCAAATACTGAAATGGTATATAACAAAATACATGTAACAAAAATAATTTTACTTACATTTTAAGGGTTTATTAGGGATCAGGAAGAGTTCTTAGTCTTTTATCTTCTTTTAGTTCATATAATTCTAACTACAACTTATACTGCTATCGTATTTATTCAACACTCAAGGAACTGAAACTTGGTGATGCTAACTTACATCTCAGGGGACAATAGCAAAGAAACAGAAGCATCATGATTCAAACTCTTGCCTATTTAAATACAGTGATAGAAAAAGACATAGAATTCAAACAGAACTAGGTTCAAATCTTATCTCTCAGGCAGGCTATATTAATGCTTTGAATTTTAGTATCCTCAACTAGAAAGTGGTCATAAAACAACTTACTTTATTGAGATAATGTTTTTAAGCATCTATCCTAGTATATGGAATATAGTGTATATATTTTTAAAAGGATACTTCTTATACCTTACTCTATAAATCAATATTAACATAAATGCAGAGAGTATGTTGATGATATTTGGGTATTGTATGAATAAAGGTACTAATTTAATTGGTTGTTCATTTCTTTCCATCTTAAAATACTTTGTTCCCTAAGCATCTATGATACCTCACCTGCCCCACTCCCATGTTTTCACCTCACTGCTTATTTCTTCTGTTTATTTACAGGTTCCTTATACTCTGATATTAACTCTAGCTAAGCCCTGTTATTTGTATGTATTATGCTTCTCTTATCAGTGTACGGTTACTTTATGAGTTGCCTCATTTCTGTTCTTTTCTCTTGCTTTCCCGAAAGACCATAGTACAGTAATTTGCATGTAGTAGAACAGGATAAAATTTTTGTTATTAAAAACACAAAAGAGAAGCAGCAAATGTGCCTGCAATATTGGATCTTCAGCAGTTTATATTGGCATTATTTGATGTTACTTTAAATTATCAAGCCATATTAAAATTCAAGTTTTGCTGAAAGCCTCCATTATATTTTAGGCCATTTAAGCTATTATTTTTAATTATTTATTTATTAGATAAAATTTATGTTTGTTATTAGATGATTCAAAAAATTATTCAAAGGACATTTTTTATGTCAACTCTACTTCATGCATTTGAGAAACAAGAGTATATATATGTTGTTTTTAACAAGTTCATAGTCTGCTGGATGGTCTCTGCATACCTTTGGCTGATCCAGCCTCTACCCTCTCTTGCATGCAGTTTTCAGAATGACTGTAGAATGTGCTGGGAATGCAATATCCTGAGATAGCGAGGAGCTACCTGAAACATCATGGGCTTTGTCCCTGTTCCTCCTAGGGAATTAATGTGACATCTTGAATTAGGGAAGAACTTCCCAGGCAGCCCAGCTTTGCTTCTCACCCCCCTGGAAACAGGATATCCTTCAAAGCTTTGCCCAATACTAATTGCATACTCATAGTATACAGTCCCTGAGGTATATAACCCAGGGTGGGCTTCCTTTTGGGGTCCCTTAGCTGTGGTGAAGGTGGAACACATGCAGTCAAAACTCCATCCACCCCACGCAGCTTTCCTGAGGCTTTGGAGATGAGATCACAGTGGATCCTAGACTTTTTTTTTTTTTTTTGTCCCATGCTGCCTCTCTTCAAGTAATAAATCTACTTCATATAACTTCTTACATGTGAATGTGTTCTGTCTCACAGGGCTCAGGCAATTGGCAAAACTGCAGCCCAGGATGCTGTGAGTGGAGGTGTTCAGACTCCTATTCCTGGTGGTTGGCATAGTGATGATCTTTGCTGTGTTCCACACAGTGGGAGTTCCCCCTTGGGATTGGTTATTATTGAACCCGCTTCACAGAGTCTAGTTTGAGAAAACAAACCAAAATTAAAAGTGCTAAAATTTTATAAGATAAAATAAATGATGTTTACAGTGTGTTATGGATTCAGAGAAGAAGGAATGCCTAACCCATGTAGAGTGATGGGTATTGGAATTCGAGGAGACTAAACGGGAATGACACTTTTGTTAGAATGATGAGCAAAATTTTCAGGAGCCTAAGTTTTAGAAGAAATTTGCAAACACAATATGCAATGGCATGAGATCAAGCATTGTGCATTCAATGTGCTATAATTACTCAGCATATAGATTAGAAGATTTTATGGAGTATAGCTTATGATAAAATGTTTTGTTTGTAATGTTTACAAGTTTAAGTGTAAATTTATGAAAATTTACAAATGGGTTCTAACTGGAACCATAGTATGAATGATGTGGTTTATGTGATGAATTAGAATAAAAGAATACCATTCCAGGTTAAAGATTGGGAAGTTATGGTGGTACCAGTGTGCAGATCTGTTTGACTTTCTTCATCATGCAGTTGGCATACAATGGCATATTCTTAGGATTAAAGTGTTTTCAAGTAGATATAACAGGCTTACAATGTGGTCTAACAGTGGATTATATTGGCAAGAGTATGAATGTAATGGTGGAAAGTAAAGTTGAACCTTAATAGAAATATAAAGAACTTTAAATTATCAGACCTCTTGAAGTCAACATTTTACATATATGTATAGAAACCCTACATATGTCTTTTTCTATTTGGGATATTTTAGTAAACTTACTGATTAATTGAAACTCAGAAGTACAATGTCTTGGAGTGAAACTTAATGCTATGGCTCCTACAAATTTATATTTTATAAGGAAAACTACTTGTAACACAGTTTTAAATTCAAAGTTGATTCGACTCAATATTTCACATGAAACTTTAGTATATGTATAGCATGCTAAAAAAATTAACATTTTCTTTTCTTACAAATAGAAATCATGTTGTTAAGTATTATATTTTAATTAAGCCACCAAGCTTTCAGATAAGTTAAGGAAACTGAAATACTCCAAAAGAGGGGAATCATATTCCTACTTTTACAGAAAGATAAGCTAGTTTACTGTAGAAATCATTAATGAAATCACTTTAGAGAAAAGCTAAATTTAAAAACATTTAAAAACATTAACCCTTCCTAAGAAGAGATACACAAGTGTTAAATATTCATTATAATCATGTAAAAATACTCTCTCTTAATCATATTTAGTTTCTTTTCAATAAATATAAATTCAAATTATAAATGCATGTAACAAAATATTTCATGTAAAGAGCAGGCTGTTCTTACTCTTAGGGGACATACTTTGACTTTGTTTTTGAGTTGTGGTAGATTTTGACTGAGCCATCCAGGTATTCTTGACCCTGGCATGACTCTGATTAATTATTCCAAAGATTTAATGAGGTTACTAAGCTTATTTTTCATATGAGAAAATTTGTCTAGTGTCACACAATTAATAAATGGAACTATCACATCTTATATAAACACAAGTATAGTTTTCTTTGCTCATTCAATTGAGTCTTTACCATGAGAACTAAACTGTGCTAATCACTCAGGATATAGAAATTAAAGTTAAATTATAGTTAAATTGGTCTAGTAAATAGTTTGAAAGAAAGACAAGTATATGCATAAGTACAATATTATGTGATCAATGTGACTATACGGAAGACAGGGGCCTTGGAATATTTGTGGGCTCTAAAGATTCACTTGGAAGATGGTGATTCAGCTGATTGTTAAAAAAAAAAGGGGGGCTTTACATTTAAAATAAACCACTTGTTCAAATACATAAAGTCTAGCAAGTATAAGGCATAGTCAGGAGACAGTGAACATAGTATTAATCAGATATGAGTGGGTCTTGGTATTTTCTTTGCGGACAATGAGGGTAAGTGGGAAGTAGAAAGGTACCAAATATTAAAATGCCATGAATTTCATGTGAAAGATTTTGTATTCTATCCTGGAAGTTATATAAAAACATTGGGGAATATGGAATAAGTAGGTGAAGGGATTATAGGTAGCTTGGGGACACATTTCAAAGAGAGAGTTAAAACTTGGTATTTGAACACCACTCTTGCTGCACAAAAATTAATTTGTCTATTTCCCATGTATTTATTCCTTCATTCAACAAATGCTTACTTATTGGCTACAATGTGTAAGATATTTCACCAGCCAATGCAAAAGATAAAAAATACATCAAACATAGTATGAGAACTAAAAAAAAAAAAATCTTATACAAAAGAAAAATTAAATAGCACCTATACAAATAATTAGAATGATAGTCTTTAATAGTAAAAAAGGATGAGATAAATGCTATGGTAATTTAGAGGAGCAAACAGTTCTACCTAGCTATTATGCCTCAGCTTTCAACTGCAGGGTTTGAGATTTTACCCTACCTGCAAGTTAACAAGTTAGGTTGCTGTAGTTTTATGTTATAAATGCTGACAGAAGAGATGAGACTCCTGGGTCAGAGACAAAAAATTTTATTACCCATAGCACAGCAGGCAGCATAAATTCTCCTTGTTCCTCACATCCTATGAAATAACATGAAGCAACCCAAGTACATGTCACAAACTCAGCATATATATATATATATATATACACACATATATATATATATCACAGCTGAAAAACCCCTGAGCTTTGGAATCCCGTATCTTATATAAGGTCTGCTAGCACATTTTTCCAACCTTTGTCCTGGAGGAAGATATTATCTTTATAATCCAGTCAGAAAACAAATCTGCCCTCTGACCCAGGGGAATTTCTATTTTTATATTTCAAAGTTGTTTTCTATGCTAGCATCCTGGAAAAGATGGTATGAAATAAAATTGTCAATGCCTCTTAGCCAGAAGATATGCAGAAATACAAAAGACCCAAAGAGAATTGTCTCCCCAAGCAGAGAGATCTTTGTGGAGAAACAGCCTTTAATTTAGACCCTAGAGCATAGGTTTAATTAAATGGAGTTTGGAGACTAAGGTTTTCAAGGCAAATAGAGTTGAATCAGTCATTCCAGGGAGTAATGCCTGCACATACACATGTAGTATTTTCAACATTGTCTCAATGAAACATAAATGAATATTTCCAATAGGAAAACACAATATGCAAAGTTAAAGCTTTCTGATTTATTTATTATTTAGATATTTCATTATTCTTCAGAGAGAACCATGTCATAAGATTATTTAAATATATTTAGCTGTTATATATATGTATATATGTGTACATATATATGCCTACTTTAAGCAAATGTGATTTATTACACCCAATTTTATCAAAACCTTGATGTTATAATAATATTCTGAAATGATCAAGTTAAACTTGCAGATATAGATTTTGGAATCAATCTGAAAATAATGCAACCAATTTAGGTGAGGCTCTCCAAATTCAGTGTGGGTCACGGGTATTTGCATTTTGATGGTAAGTAAGACCTATTTTAGGTCAATTGATGCAGATGAAGAAGAACAAAATTAATTATTAAACTGATATATTGTTGATTGAGATTTTAAAAAAAAGCTATAGAGAAAATAGTAAAAATAGAAAGTGAAGGACAGGAAGGTAAAACAAAATTTCAGAAGCCACTATTGGAAATCATTCTACTAAGTGAAGTATCTCAAGAATGGAAAAACAAGCACCACATGTACTCACCAGCAAATTGGTATTAACGGATCAACACCTAAGTGGACATATAGGAATAACATTTATCAGGTGTCAGGCAGGTGGAAGGTGGAGGAGGGGATGGGAATATACAAATATAATGAGTGAGATGTGCAACGTTTGGGGGATGGTCACACTTGAAGCTCTGACTCGAGGGGGGAGGAGGGGCATGGGCAATATACGTAACCTTAACATTTGTACCCCCACAATATGCTGAAAGAAAAAAATAAAATAAAATAAGATAAAAATTAAAGTTAGAATGAAAGAATGATACTGATACTGCTAATCATCAGATTCAAAAATGATAGAAATCCTTCAAGGCCCGGATGTATACATGAGGATGTATCTTGCTATCAGTGAGAGTTGTGCCTATAGCCACCAATCCAAAGGATGGAGTTAAGCATTTAGAGGACAGATAATATAGGCTAACATTCTGAAAGTAAAATAATATATAGCTTAATAGTAAATAATAATTTATTAAACTTGAAAAAAATGAGATTTTATTCAGTACCTGTTACTTTTACCTTACATAATAATCCTAGAATTCAATCATAATATAAATTATTTATATTTAAATCTGCCTGAGAGTATGATGGCTTTAAATAATTCATTATGGAAAAAGTTGAGTTCGTTTATTTTCAAAGTCAGTCATGTTCACATGAAGAACAGCTTTATCATCTGATGGATTTACTGTTGGAGAATTGGGAAGTCCCTTTCTGTGTAATGAGCCTCAGGCTCCCATTCGCATGTCCTTTTCCACACAAGATGTCATTATATATCTCAAAATGAAAGAAATTCCAGAAAATAAGGACTTTCCACCTTGGTTTATCTTCTTCAACTTTTTATATTTAAGCTAGGCATACTACACAGAATCAGAAACATTCTAATGTATAGAGCTACATTTTACAAGTTAATGGCAATTATAATTCTATGCTTTTTGAATATATAAAATGTCACCCCAGACATATGGAGAATAGAATGATCCACACCTGAAATAAAGCAGAATATTTTTTACAAAGACGGTTTTAAAAAAAGAAAAAGAACAAAGGAAACTTTCTTTAAAAAAAAAAGCAAACATTCTCTGGACCTCTTTAGTGTCCAAAGTTTATAAATTAGCAATCAATTGGGTAAGAAAATCCAGTCAAAGACCATAGTGAAGTGACAAGCAATAACATTTGGGATAGGGATACATGTGAGAGATATTTTCTTTGAGAAATGTATTTCCTCAGAGCTCCCTGAAGGAATGCTTGTGCTAATGGCTAATGACTTAATCTCTGGTGATATGAGTAACACAGTATAAGTAAGAAAAGTCATTTGAAAATGATACACAGTTATTAAATCACAAATTCAAAGAATTCAGTAGGTGAACATGCTTAACAATAATACAATGAAAATCTTTAATACATAATTGAGAAATGTAAAGCTTAGAGAGTAAAGTAAAAATACAAATGTGATCGTTTTCTGCATAATGAACATTTGAGGTCATGTCTCCTAACTTGCAATATAGTGTTATTAACTCTACCACTGGAAAGAGAATAGTTACAGAAGGAAAGGGTGAGTCTCAGGAAGCACTGTTGGAACACTTAGATTAAGTACTGAACAGACAGGATATGACTATATTACACATTATGTTGTGTACACATTATTTGGAAAGGAATTCCTTTTATTGAGTATTATTACAATAATGCTTTTTTTTTTTTATCAGAGAAGGTTCTTGTTTTTAAACACCAGAAATCAAATTTGGCCATGGAAAGCAGCAAATAAATTTATTTGAAGCATATTGGGTAGCCGTTAAAATTGATGATGGTACTTAAGAGTCAGGTTTGGAGAAAAGTAGGAGCCTATGGAGTTTAATAAGCTAGAAACAATGTCAAGTACTCTCCACTAGGATACTGTATCTAGAATGTCTCTTAATTAATTCAGCTGCCATTTGACACTGTTATAGCTGCTGGACTCACCACCACTGTGTCTGGGCCTTGAAATCATTATCACTTCTGTGAAAAATTTCTCAACTGCCATTATATCCATCCATCATTTTCTCCAGGGTGTTGGAGCATATAAGTTACATGCATATAACATTGATGAAACTTCCCACTAAAAGGATATAGAAAGATAAGAATTTGGTCCCTAAGTGTTTAGTGGTGAAAGTTAGGGCTCTGCTCATCACAATTCACATATTAGAATGTTTCATGAAAGCAGAAGGGTTTTCAAATGCTGTTTAGTTACAAAATGGCAAATGTCTACTACTAATACAATCTTTCCATTGTGTTAGTCTCAATCTCTGGTTTGCTTTGTTATTATTTGCATTTCAATTCTTTCTAAACTATGCAAAGATGAATTTCTTGAAGTTGAACAGTAAGTTGTCATTTGTGGAGTTCTGTTCTCTCATTATATAGTAAATGAAATTATCTTCATAAGCATAATATTGCTGTTTACATTGATCTTTCATTCCACAGAACCGTATTTATCACTTTTCATAATTGTCATTATAGCAATTCATAAACATAATGCATATATAGATTAAAAGACACTTATATATTTTTGGAATGACACATAAGATCAACATTGTAAAGAACATTCTACATATCTGTAATGAATCACAAAAGCCACTTTCTTCACCTTCTACTCATAAATTATGCTTTGTTAAACAACTTAGCATAAAGGGCAAAGATGTTAATTTCATTTGAAAATCACACCAAATGGTGTGAAAGTATTAAGATAACAACACCTTTTATATATTCAACAACTTTGATTCTAAGAAGAAAAACTAGATAAAGTTTCTTTTTTTGAAATTCATTATTTGGGAATTATTAATCTTTTGACAAATAAAAACTATAATATAAAACCATCCAAATAATTTATTAGGCAGGCTGGACAGAATATTAAAAGCAATTATTCCTGTCACAGATTTTATAAATGAGAACATTGAGACTGAAAGAAATTAGATGAGTGACATAAATTCATATCGTAAGTAAACTGCCCAAATGACAAGTATAAATACTGTGTTTTCTAACTCTCTTTCCCATATTCTTACCATATTGGAGCTGGTAATTCTCTCTTTTACGTAGTAGGAGAGTTTTTGAGTTATTGTAAGTTAAACCAGAAAAAAAGTTGTCTTTGCCTTCCTAAAATATTTAAAAATTTTGTTTTATATTTGTCAGATAATTAAAATGAAATTCAGCTTCTAAACCTATGCAATTCTTACAGAGCTGATGAAGCAAACATTATTACTAACCCTAATTCTAATTCAGATCTACATTTCAGTTTGTGCTGATTTACAAGGGTGAATTTTATGCAATGAGAAAGTGATAAATCTAATATTTTTACTAGATGGAATAGCCATATTTTATCATTCTATATGTGTATTCAAACACACACACATATATATATATAAATTGCACTAAAATTTGCTACAAAATGTTGTATGTTTTAAATAAGATAATATTGTTAGAGTCATCCTTGTTTCTCCCAGATCCTGTCATTTGTCTATCAGAAATGTTTCTCAACTTATTTTGTTGTCTAATTGTACTAAAACCTAAGTCTAAGTCCTCAACATTTCTTATTTAAAAAAATCAAAACATTTTTCCCTCTTTTCTTTTTGCCACTATTCTTTTCTCTTTTTAATCGTTTCTTTACATAGCTGCTAGAATGATGCATACTAGAAATGAAACCTAGTAATGTCATTCCCAAGCTGGAAATCTGTCTTGCCTGTAAATGAAGTTCAAACCCTAGACATATATGCAGGACCTATCACAAACCATGCAAACTATAATTAAGCCAAGTACCATTCTCACTCATACCTGACTCTACCAATCTTTTCTCAGAGCTGGGAATAATTTTCAGTTGCATACACTTTTTTCTGCCACACTCTTGATTTGTTTTTTCTTTTATTTTCTTCTAATTTACTTACTAAGCACTTGAAGTGCCTGTTTGCTATATGAAGTGCCTGTGATGACCTGTGACAATTTTCAACCTTTGGGAATATTTTGACAAAGTTCAGTGAGTCACATGCAGTAGGTAACTGATATGTAGTATATGTAGCAAATTTTTATTACAGCTAAGTAAAACAAAAATTATATATATATGTAATTGAGAATTAATAGTACAAATAAGTAAGTTCATGTAAAATGGGTGCAGGCATATGTGTATGTATATTTTTGTGTATTTCCAAAAGAATTTGTATATATTCCTTGCCTATCAACATCATATCGCAAAATAGTATAATTTGTATTCAGAACAAACCGTTAAAATGACCGTGTTTTTTAATGTATATAATTTTCTCTTTTTCCATTAGGTTGAAAATGGTTGCCTGTGTTCACCTACTGTGAAGACTTGGATTCAGACAACTACAGCTTTGATTCTCCAAGTGATTCAGGATGTAAATGTGGTTTGACCTTTCCCTGATGGGCAGTTAAATCATGGACACACAAAACAATTTACTTTGGACTGTCCTTCCAAAAGATGCTTTGGCTGCTCTCTTGAATGCTCACTAAGCATTTGTAGCTGACAAGGAAAAGAAGGAAAACTGTGAACTGGAAAGTTATCTTACAATGAAAATTACGAGCACATCTTGCATCTGTCCAGTCCTAGTGTGTCTCTGTTTTGTGCAGAGGTGTTATGGAACTGCTCACCACGGCTCCGTCAAGGTGACTAGAAATCAAACCAAACACACGGAAGGTGAAACCGAAGTCCACCATCGTCCCAAAAGGGGATGGGTATGGAACCAGTTCTTTGTTTTAGAAGAACACATGGGACCAGATCCTCAATATGTTGGAAAAGTAAGTATTTGTTCAATGCTTTATTTTTTCTATCCTGGGAAATTGTGGGTGAGGTGAAAGTGGAGTTAGAGTAGGATTTGAAGAGACACGAAGCATGAAGTGAATTATGTTATAGAAACTATTATTAAAACTTGTACTAGAGAGCTCAAAATAAGAATTGTAAAAAGAGGGACATTATCACTCATGTTACACCTCTCTGAACATTTATCCATAAGTACCCAACTGAATGTTCTTTATGTTTTATGAATGTTTTTTCTGTTTTGTCGTGTAAATCGGGAAGACTTAATTGAACACACAATTAAATAAGTAATCTCATCTTTATTATCTTGAAGGTATATTGTAATCCACAGTGTCATTTGTTGGCACATTGATATTTGCTGATATTTTTACTCTATTGCTAGTGTACATGAGACTAAAAGGAAGACACTCCTTCATGATATCTAATATATTTCTGTTAATTATTACAGAGATCTATTCTTATCATCCCTTAAAATCACATAGATATTTTTCCAATTCCCAAAATGAATTTCCATAGAGTGTTGGTATATTTAAAAAGATTAAATATGCTCTAGCTATATAGACTTTATTAAATTCTCAAAGAAATTGACAAAATGCCTAGTAATTTCAGATTACGTTCCCTTTTCCTCAAAAATGCAGACAAGAAAATTTAATGGCTTATCAAAATGTTTAGGAAATTGTATACTCAGTAACCTGGGAGAGATTAAGCATGTGTCATCCAGGCTCTAGGGTAGAGAACAGAGTGGAAAGTGGAGAGGCCGTCTTCTGATTAATTACGGATCTTTGGAAGCAGCCACACTTAGATTTGTTCAGTACCTATGGGAGAAACAGCAAGCACAGCAGTGGAATCTCTGTGACTACAGGCTCAGTGGCTCACATCTCCCTGATTGACTATTTATTCTCACTTTAGCACTGTTAGTACTAAAAAAAAAAATAGTACTCCATCTAAATCGTGGTGCTTCCCTAATGTGTAGGCAGTGCAGGATCACAAGCCATCTGTTCCACCCCTTGTCCAACAGGGACTGGGTTACAGCTGTATTTTCTATCCAAGGCAGGAACCATGGAGTCAGAATATGAAACAAAAAGAGATCTGAAAGAATATGAATCAATATGAATCAAAAAAAATCTATCATTTTCTCATACACATATTAAAATAAGACCAAAGATTCATCTTCATCATATGTTTTCCCCCTGCCAAGTATTCCATGAAGTAAATTTTAAAAACTGCACTATCAACAAAATATATTGGATTACCAGAAAATTATTTTTGTCACGAATTTCAAAATCCTTTTTTATAATCCTTTCAATCTTTGAAAAATAGCACACAAAAAAGAACAGATGAAAAATAGTCCCTTTTATAGTAAATCAAGAGAAAATAATACTTTATTATTAAAAATATTTTGTTTTGCGTATTTCTTGTCATTTGGGTTTCATTGAAAAGCAGAAACAAAATTTTCTAGAAAGGAGAAGAGAAAGGTCAGACAACTTCTTGCTTTTTTTGGCTCACCTAGTTTTAGTAAAAGATGAAGCCTCAGTAGGAAGATCAAGTCTAAGCACTCCTTCTGGAATTGCATGAACATATGGCGCCAGTGAACAGATCAGGAGGTGTTGTAGGTTTGTGATGCTATGCCGGTTTGTGAAGGTTCTGTGGAATTGTTATCCATGTTATTGTCTGTAGTACTGATGAACAAAGGGGCAGATATAAAGGGTCACACCTAAGGATGTGGTCCTCTTATTCCCCTATCTGTCCTAGGGCCCCCTCACTCAGAGTCTTTCTACTTTTTGCTAATTTGCCTTTATGAGCAATGCTAACTTAATTGTACAGATTTTTTTCCTCACTCCCACTCACCACCAGCAACATATATACCTAACTATAAAAATTAAAAAGTAAAAATTGCAAAGCTCAGCAATTAGTATGTGCTTAAAATAATGCCCCTCTGTGCCATTATTTTAATTTGCATAGGAAATGAATTTATATCTCATATTTATAAATACATTCATAATGAACCATTTCTATATTTTCATAGCACTCCTGAATAAGAAAAATGAGAATTATTACAATTACTATGAACATGAAATGGGATACCTCCAAAAAGCTGAAAATTATCTCCTTTACTCCTTTCTGCCACAGAAAGGCTAGCAGGGATTTTGTCAACAGAAATAAAATAATAATCATACAATGCAGTTCTAATATTAAAAGAATGTGTTTTATAGATGCATAAGGGTTGTTTGTTTCAAATCATCCTTGAGCACGTAATTGTAATTTTTGATATCTTACATTTTTATATTTTACATTATAAAATATTTACTAGAATTTTAATAAGAGCTCAAGCCTAAGTATTTTGATATATACCAGCTTCTTTTATATTTCTGATAATTTTTAAACTCTCAATGATTGGATTTATTATAAGAGAATTCATTTTGTTGACATTGGTCAATATATACTATTCATTGCTAAGTTATGTGTATGTGGCTAAGGCCATGATCATAGAGCCCTTTCTAATAATAAATGACAAATTTTACACACACATACACACACACATATATATATATACACACACATGCACATACATACATATAAATAATATAATCTATCTATAAATATATTACATGGTAATATATACTTTTTTCAGATTGTAATTACCATGAAGGATAAAGTATACAAATCATCATCGGCATATATCTCACGGATCTGATCACTTGTTAAATATCTTTTGAAATAACTGAAGTTATTAGGGTAAGGAAACAATAAGAGAACATTTGTTAGACAATAATTCATTTCCTCCTGGAACAAGTTAGTCATGCATCATATAATAATGTTTCCTTCAATGAAGGATCATATATATGTTGGACTATAGGACCAAATTTTTATGTTTAGATATGTTTAGATACACAGATACCATTGTGTTACAATTGTCTAGAGTTTTCAGTACAGTGACATGCTGTACAGATTTGTAGTTGATGTGCAATCAGCTACATCACATATCCTGTGTTTGAATATTGGGCTATACCATCCAGGTTTGTGCAAGTACATCCTGTGATGTTCACACATCAAAATCTCCTAATGATGCATTTCTCAGAACATATTTCTATTGTTAAGAGATACGTGGCTGTATATGAAAATTAATCATTATAATTTTAAAACAATTTGTTTCCTCTTTTCCAATTATCATGTAAAATTAACATAGACTAGTGAGTGTCTATTTCATTTTTCAAAAGTTGAACAGTGCTGAATGAATCCCATTATAAGTAAGAATATAATTTTATTTAAGGTGTTACACACATCCTACAATTTATGTCATTATAACCATCATTGGAGTAGACTCATTGTCTTCATGAGACAATAATGATTAGTGAGTAAAAAGATGGGTTTGAATTATAGCTTCTCTATTTACTCTCTCTGTTACAACTGACAAGTCTCTTTAATTTCCCGTGTCTTTGTTTCCTTACATTAAAAACTAAAAAATACTGTTGACATTTTTAATACTAATTGAAGTATATTACAATGTTTGGTTTATGGTTTAGATCAGAGATAGTTAAACTACATCTTGTGTGTCAAAGCTAACTCATTACCTGTTTTTCTATTGCCTGCAAATAAAGTTTTTCCTTTTGAAATTTCTGGGAAAAGTGAAAGAAAATAATATTTTGCGACACCTGGAAACTATATTAAATTTAAATTTCAGTGTTCATAAATAATGTTTTATTAGAACAGAGCTGCATTTGCTTATGAATGTATTATCTGTGGCTGATTTCATGCCACAATGGCAGAATTGAGTAGTTTCAACAGGGAGAGTAAGGCCCACAAAGTCAAAAATATTCAGTATTAGTCATTTACAGGAGATATTTCTGAGCCCCTTGGTAAGATGTCTGCCTCACCAAATATATAGTGAATGTCTTGGAAGCAGGTTCTGAGACTATGTCATCTTTATACATACAGTACCTATAACAATGTCTAGTGTAATAATCAGTGTGGTAACTCACTGAAAAGTGTGACACAAACTATAAGTTTTGGTGGCCATGTTAATGGTTGTGATAATTATTTGAAATGACTGAAATAAAAATCTCTCTCATCGGTCAGTGCTTTTATTGAAGGTGAGAGAGTTTTTGGAGGTCTTTAATGTACCACTTTTATTGACGTATAGCTACCCTCCCCCATAGTTAATTTAATGAGTGTTTATTTTTATTGTTATTTTGTTGTTATTATATGCAATAATGTAAAGAATGTGCTTGTACAAGAGCATATAGCATACACTTACATGTATCTGTAAGGGAGATTTCTGGGATTGGGATTCTGATTCAAAGATGAATAAATCTAATTTGGGTAGATATCAGTAGATTCCCCTCCACAGGTGTTGTAGTATCTCCCTCTATCAGTGATGTATATGACTGACTTTTTCTCTACAGAGATGCCAACAGATGGGGTTGTAAAAGTTGGAATTTTCCAAATATGATATGTGAAAAAATGATATTTCACTCTACTTTAAATTTGTATTTCTCTTATTTTTTGCAACCAACTTTTTATTTTTATTTATTTGTATTTATTTTTTATTTTATTTCAGAAGATTATGGAGGTACAAACATTTTGGTTACATAAATTACTTTTATACTGTTTGTGTCAAAATTATATGTGTTCCCATCCCCTATAGAGTGTGTGTTGTAACCGTCTCTTACTGTGAGGGATATTGATCTTTTTCTATTTGCGGAAGATATGAGTATTTCTTTATTATTAACTATCTCTTCATGGCTCTTCTTCATTTTACATTCTTTTTCTAGTCTCTTTAACTTATCAATACTAGTACTTCTTCATATAATGCATGCAATTGTTCTTTTTCAGTTATATAAGTTATTCATAATTTTTCATAATTGTCATTTATCTTTTTCAACTTTGTTCATGATGTTTTGCTTCAGAGAAATTTATAATTTCATATAGTAATTTTTAGTATTTTATATTTTTAAAAAATTTGTTGTCATATATTGACAAATTGCAGTTGTGTTATTTATGAGGTACAAAGTGGTGTTATGATTTTCGAGTACAATATGGAAACATTAAAATTAAGTTAATTAAAATACTCATCACCTCAAGTATTGAACTAATTTTGTGATGAGAACATTAAAAATTTATCTCTTAGTGATATCGAAGTATACAGAACTGAAATATTAGGTATATGCAACATGCTGTGTAACTAATTTTTATAAAAGTCAAACTTATTCCTTCTATCTGATTGAGGCTTTTCATCCTTGATTATTATCATCCAATTCCTCCCACCCCACTCCTCCCTGGCTTCTGTAACTACCATTCCACTCTCTGGTTCTATGAATTCAATTGTTTTAGATTTCACATACAAGTGAGAATATGGAGTAGTTGTCTTTGGGTGTTTGGTTTATTTCACGTAACTTAATGTTCTCCACTTCCATCCATGTTGTTGCAAATGACAGAATTTCTTCTCCTTTTATGGGTAAACAGTGTGTATATCCATCATGTGTATATACCATATTTTCTTTATCCATTCATCTCTTGATGATACTTAGGTTGACTTCATAATTGACTATTGTGAATAGTGCTGCATTAAAAATGGTTATGTGGATGTCTCTTCAACATACTGAATGAAATATTTTGGATAAATAGCTGGAAGTGGGATTGCTGGACCATATAGTAATTCTATTTTTAGATTTTTTTTTT
>VBSM01003039.1:17230701-17295078 GCA_008086735.1 Cheirogaleus medius
TTTGAGTGCAGATGTCTTTATAATAGAATGTCTTATGCTCTTTTGGGTAGATGCATAACAATGCTATTGCTGGGTCGAATGGTATTTCTATTTCTAGCTGTTTGAGGTAACTCCAAGTTCTTTGCCACAAAGGTTGCACTAATTTGCAGTCCCACCAGCAGTGTAAGAGTGTTCCTGTCTCTCCACATACTTTCCAGCATTTGTTGTTTTGGGATTTCTCGATACAGGCCATTTTCACTGGGGTTAGGTGGTATCTCATTGTGGTTTTGATTTGCATTTCTCGATCTTTAATCATTATAGTTCTTCTCTTGATTGCCTTTTTAAGTCATGTAAAATACTCACATGTTTATTTATGTACAAATTAACTATAGATAGGCTATGATTACTTTCCTCTTTTTAAGTTAAGGGTAAAGAAATTCCCTATTGACTTCCAAAAACATTCAGATACATGAGGATAGTTTGGGCTACCTTCATTAGTGCTTTTTTCAGTTATCCCAGATGTCTTAATTAATATTGTTCTTGAAAATTATTACATACAACATTTTTTACATGAATAGGCACAATTGTCCGCAGATATTTATCACTAGCCAATGATTATTACCTTAGAGACATTAAGTACTTTTTCTATAAATTTCCCATTAACCTTTATGTTTTAGAACTACATCTCACCCCAGCCCTCTTTTTATACCTAGAATTTTTGACTTCTAATCAATCTTTTCTATGGCTAAGTAGTACTCCACAGCACACATATACCACATTTTATTAATCCACTCATGAATTGATGGGCACTTGGGTTGATTTCAAATCTTTGCAATTGTGAATTCTGCTGCAGTAAGTAGTTGAGTACAGGTGTCTTTTTGATAAAATGACTTCTCCTTTGGAAAAATAACTAGTAGTGGGATTGATGGATTGAATGGTATGTCCACTTTTCATTCTTTGAGGAATCCCCACACTGTTTTCCATAAAGGTTGTACTAATTTGTTGAATAAGCTTTCTATGTCTATAAAAAAAATTTGCTTGGATTTTGATAGGCATTGCATTAAACCTATAGATTTGGGAGAATTGACATTTTTCTGTCTTGATTCTTCAAGCCAATAAAAATGATATCTTCATTTATTTGGTTTGACTTTCATTTCTTTCATCAGCATTTTGTAATTTTCAGCATCCTGTGCATGTTTTATTACATGTATTATTAAGTTTATGACTTTATATGTAGTGATTGTAAATGCTATTATTTTAATTTGTTTCTGAATGTTTATTGTTAATATTGATTTATGTTTGTTGATCTTCTATCCTACCAACTTACTGAACTCACTTATTATTTGTAGGATTTTTTTAAATGTATTTTATTTGTTTGTCTGTTTTGGTTTGGTTTTAGTTTGTTTATTTTATAAATTGCTTAGGTTTTTCTACATAAGAAGTAATGTCCTCCAAAAATAGGGAGAATTGTATTTCTATCTTTATGACCTTTTATTTATTTTTACTTTCTTATTGCTGCACTGGCTAGAAGTTACAGTGCTATGTTGGATAAAAGTGATTAGGACAGACATTTTTGCTCTGTTTCTGATCTTAGGGGGAAAGTGTTTAGTTTTCTACTATTGAGTATGATCTTAGTTGTAGGTTTATTATAGATGTTTTTAATTAAATTGAGTTAATTCTTCTTTATAACTTTTTGAGAGTTTTTATCAAGAACAGATGTTATAGTTTGTCATGTGAATTTCTGTATCAATTAATATTACTATATTTTTGTCTTTCTCTTATTGATATATGGTGCATTACATTGTTTTTCAAAAGTTGAACCAGACTTGCATATCTGGAATAAATCTCATTTTATCTTTTTATACATTGATGAATCAGTTGGCTAATATTTTGTCAAGGATGATTTCATTTAATTTTATGATGTTGATAGGTAATTTTTTTTTGTTCTGTCTTGTCTGATTTTGATATTAAGATAATAATGCCTCATAAAATTATTGAGAAATGTTCCCTATGATGTTTACTGGAATTCATTTTTTTAAAAATAATTATTAATTCTTTTGTAAATATTTGGCAGAATTATCCAGTGAAATCATCCAATGCAAAGCTACTATGTAGAGCTTTATAGCTACAATTTCTTTAAAGGTTATAGTCAATTCAGTTGACCCATTCTATTGTATCAGGTTGTGCTTTTTGAATAATTGATCTATTTCTTTTAAGTTTTCAAACATATGAACATGAAATTTTTCATAATATCCCCTTATTTTTTAAAGGACATGTACTTATAATGTTATCCATAATTTTATTCCTGATTTAGTGGTTTTTCTCATCAATATGTATTTAAATACTGTTCAGTCTTCCTACAAGTTTATTGATTTAATTGATTTTTTTGAGAAATTAAAATTTTGTTTCATTGATTTTTCTACATTGATGTCTTAATTTTGATTTGATTGACTTCTGCTCTTGTTTATATATATATATATATATATATATACACATTTCTTCCTTCTGTTTACTTTTGGTTTATTTTTTATTCTTTTTCTAATTCATGAGATAGGTAATTAGGATATGAGAACTCTTCTCATTTCTAATGTAAATAATTAGCTATAAAATTCCCTCTCAGCATGGCTTTAGATGCATCTCACATATTTTGATATTTTTGTTTTCATTTAGTTCTGTGTATTTCTTATTTCTTTTGAAATTTCCTCTTTGTCCCATAAATAATTTATATATGTCCCTTTTAATTTCCACTTGTTTAGAGATTTTTTTTTGCTGTTTTTCTGTTCATTTTCAGTTTGATTTCATTAAGCTCATAGAACATACTCAGTTTTATGTCAATATTTTAAATTATTTGAGGTTTTCTTTAATGACCCAGGATATGGTCTATCTTGGTGGATATTCCATGGGTTCTTGAATATATATATATATATATATATAATTAACATGTTTATATAGAAAATTTTACCTGTTGGTTTTCCATACTGTTCACACATTTATCCTTACTGATTTTCTGTCTGTAGTTGTGTCAGCATCTGAGAGGGGGATGTTGAAGTTCCCAACTATATTTGTAGATTTGTCTATTTCTCCTTTCAACTCTGCCAGTTTTTGTTTCATGTATTTTATTTATTTTATTTTTACTTATTTCAAGAAAATATGAAAGTAGGGACATTTTGGTTACATTTTATATCTTTGCTTCTCCCTAGCAAGGGTTAGAGGTATGCTCTACAATGCTCACCACATCCCTCAGATGTATTTCATGTATTTTGAAGCTCTGGGTTTTTTGGGGGGGAGGGGCATCAACATTCACAATTGTTATATCTTTCTACTAAATCCTTTTATCATTATTTTTATCTGTAGTACTTTTTTGATCCAAATTCTATTTTGTCAGATATTAATATAGCCACTTCTGCTTTTATATATAAATTTATATATATTTATATAAATTTATATAAAAATAACGTTTGCGTGGTATGTCTTTTTCCACTATTTACATTCAACAGCTACTTATGTCATTGAATTTGAAGTAATTTTTTGTAAGCATCATGTAGTTCGATTGTATTTTTTTGTTCAGTCTGCCTTCTCTGTCTAATCATTGTTGTATTTAAACCATTTACATTTAAGATAATTAGTGACATGTTAATGAAGGGTACAATTTTGTTATATATGTTTTATTTGTTTTCTCTGCTTCTTACTTCTTTTTGTTTTGTTTCTTTATTCATGCCACTCTGTGGGTTACTTGAACATGATTAAAGATTCTGTCTTAATTAATTTATAGCATTTCTGAGGGTACCTCTTTGTATAGTTTTCATTGTGGTTGCCCTAGGTAGTACCATATATATGTGAGTTTTAACAGTCTAGTGGCATCAACATTTTACCATTTTGAATGAAATATGGAAGCCTCATTTATATTTTGATCCCTTTACATTTCCCACTTACACAGTATAGTTTTGGATATCACATGGTGTTATAATTTTTGTTTCAATATGTAAATATGATTTATAAAACTCCTGAGAAAAATGATAGCCTATTATATTTTTATATATTTCTGTTCTTCCCCTTATTGCCCTGCCTTACTTCTGCTTCAGGATTCCTTTATTTATTATTTCCTTTCTGTTTGAAGCACTCCCTTTAGCCAATCAATAAGTTTAAGTCTGATATCAACAGTTCTTTCAGTTTGCCTTCATCTGAGAATGTTTTTATTTCCCTTCATTTTTAAAGAGTATTTCTGCTGGATAAAGAATTTACAGTCAACATTTCCATTTTTTCAAAACTTTCAAAACTGTATACCACTTCTTTCTAATCTCCATGGTTTCATATGTGAACTCTACTGTCACTTGAATTGCCTTTTCCTTTTGGTGATGCATAGTTTCCCTCTGGCTGCTTTGAGGAATTTTTTTCTTATGTTTAGTTTTTAAAAGATTCCTTATGCTAATTCTTGGTGTGAATTTGTTTGAGTTTAACCTATTTGGAATCCTCTCTGCATCTTGGATCTATAGGGTGTGTCTTTCACCAAGTCTGGGAAATTTTCAGTAATTATTTCCTCAAAACTGGCCTCAGTCTTTTCCCACTTCCTTCTAGAATTTCAATAGATACTAGATAGATAGATAGATATGGATATAGAGGAGATTTATTATGGGAATTGCCTCATGTGATTATAGAGGCTAAAAAATCCTACCATATGCTATCTGTGAACTGGAGAACAAGAAAGCCAGAGGTGTAATTAAAACCTAGGCCTGAGAGCCAGGGGAGCTTCTGGTGTAAGTCTCAAAGCCTGAAACTTCGAGAACCAGGAGTTCTGATGTCTTTAGGCAGGAGAAGATGGATGTCCCAGTTCTAGAAGACAAAAACAAATCCACCCTTCCTCTACTTTGTTGTTCTATCTGGGCCTTCAAAGGATAAGATGATGCCCAGCTACATTGGGGAGGGCAGATCTTCTTTATGCAGTCCACTGCTTCAAATGCGAATCTCTTCTGAGAACACCCTTACAGACATACCCAGAAATAATGTTTTATCAGCTATATGGGCATCCCTTAGACCAGTCAAGTTGACTCATAAAATTAACCAATCAACAAAAATTCAGAAAAATGACAGATTACTACTTACCCATCGTAAGTGGTAAATATATGTATGTGTGTATTTATTTATTTATCTGGTATTAATTTATATGCATATAAATTTTGAATTTCTTAATATTTTTTCCAAAAAAGTAGTCTGTTTTGGGGCACCACAAAATACAGTGAAAATGGAGCAAGCGCTGTGGGAGAGTGGGGCACATCTTGCTGAATTTTTCAGAGTATGGACTTGCTTTCGCTAGTGTAAATGAATAAGTAAATCTACTTCTTTTCCTCCTATTTCTGTCACATTTCTTGTGAAAATCTGATTCACATTCGGAGTTTGAAATGGAAAATAAAAATAGAACACTGTTTGGCTTCTGCTGTGTCAGATAATTACTTTCCAAATTCTGTAACTGAAAGCCAATTGGGATTGGAACTGTGTTTTTGTTCCTGTGAAACAGAAATTCTGTCATGTGCTGCTACAGGATTTGACTGATACTGCTAGAAGTTACCTTTCCACTTAGTGAGCATGAGTGACTAGCTTATCCAGTTACAAGTGATGGGAAAGCTGTTAAAGGGAAGATAAATCCAGGACGTTAATGTGTCCTTATACAATGTAAATATCATCCATGCAATACATTTCTCATTTTGAATATAAAGAACGAAGCATACAACTTTTATTAAGAGAATTTTTTTTGCCCCTACTGAATATGTGTTGAATAGATTTATGCATGTGTGTGTGTGTGTGTGTGTGTGTTTGAAAATGAAAGTGCAGAAATATCATTAGGCTCCCTGGGAGCCCATACATTTGTGTTTGTATACTGGCTCCATGTAATGTGCCTGAGATTTTGCACATATTAATATTTGTTATCACATGAGGTGCCACTCTCATTTTCAAATGAGGAAGCTGACATTTTAGACATGCTCTGTCTGGTGATGATTTAGAGATTTATATTTATAACACCAAACTCTTTTCTGAGCTTTGGATCCCTGTAGGAGATATAGATTGAATATAGACTGAATATATATACTTGGAGGCTTTGCTGCCATCTTAAAATTAACCTGAATTAAACTGGACTCTAAGTCTCTTTCCTAACAGTGGCTGATAGCTGGTTTCTCTCTGGCCTCCTCTTTTCAATAATTATACCTCCACCCACTCAGGTGTTCAAGTAATACATCTGACACCTCTTTCACACTCACCTCTCCCTAAACCCAGTCTGTTACTGAGTCCTGTCAACTCCTCATCTAAAATATATATCAAATCTGTCTGGTTCTCTTCCTTTCAAACTTCTCCACTCTTTTACTTTGCCATCATCTTCCAGTTGAAACACTGCAGTAACTTTCTCATTAGTATTTCTTTTCCTCTCTGTCATATATAAATTCTTCCTCATCTAGCACCAGATTAATCCTTTATAAACAAATACCTGCTCATGTCATTCTATGGTTTAAGTTAAATAAAATGAACTTTAGGAAATGCAGACATATAAAATATTGTAAATTTACATTATATATTTATTTTGTGATTAAAACTGAATACTTATAAGATATCACTAAATCCATAATGCCTATCAAGTACAGCCTATCTACTTAGCTGTATTTAAACATAAATATTTAAAACTCTATTGCTCCTTTTTATACTGTGCTCATCTGCTTGGGCGCACTTGAGTTCCTTTGCCAGATCCTAAGAGAGATTCTTGTCATATAGAACATGAGAATCTATAAGTTTTCTGGATGTTTCCAAGTTATTGTCTGTACTGCAAATTTTGGACATATTCATATTTTGTTTGAAATTTGCATTCTTCTTAACTAATTTTTGTGTATATTTTTGTTCTTAATTTAACCACTAAATATATTGTAATCTTAAGAAAACACAGTCTATGTATCTTTTAAACACAATTTTGCCCCAAAACTTGCACATGACATATAATTAAAGTATATTAAGTGAATTATTGAACAAATAGATGAATATACTTTTTTAGTAGAAAAGTTGGAAATAAAATGTTTGTGCTCATCTATAAAATGAAGAAAATAATATTTACCTATAGGATCTTGGTACAAAAAGAGCACAAGAGTGTTGAATCAGGTAAAGTGTTGGCCCTCAGTAAATAATACAGACCATTTTAATGTTAGTAGTATATAAATAATTTAAGTGCATTGTAGCCATATTACTTACAAACAGCTCGTATGAGTCTCAAATTCCTCCAGTAAATGTTTTTGTCTTATAGAGCATAAGCAGTATTTAATTATTAGTACTGAATGTCATGACATTATATTAATGTGCCAAGGTAGTTATGATACATGGAGATGAGACTGCAGCACAGAGAAGGCCCCAACAAATGATTCCATTTGTTCCATTCCAAACAATTCCTAAAAACATGTGTCCAAGGGTGGGTGGGGCAGAAATTACAGAACCGTGTGTGTCACCTGCTGATTGAGCATCCTTGATAAAAGAAATGTTTGGCGTTATCATCCAGGAATTCCTAGTGTAAAAATGTTATTAAGTTTGGGATATTAGGGCAACCATGAGGACACTTAGTTTACTATGCAATGTGGTTATTTTAAATCTAGTCATGAATTTTTCTTCACTCTTGCTGCTTTCAAAGTGGAAAATATCTAATATATTAATATGGAAATATGTGAGTTTTATGAATGTTAAGTTATGTCCTTCATTATTTTATTTTGTCTGATCTATTCTTTCCACATCCATAGTTCTTTGCAGAATCCATTTCAGAAAGGTTAAGAGACGTCTTATCTAACTGTACCTTATTAATAAGTGGTGGAATCGGGATGGGAACAGAAGCCTTTCACACTCTCAATTTCATGTTCTTTCCACTGTTGCATCTTGCCTTCATGTTACATAATAGTGGAGCAGATTAATTTCTAATTGTGACACATGGACCAGCAAAAAGGCTTTATCAGGATTTGTTCATGTTAATTAGGCAGAAACAAAGTTAATGCAGCTTAGAGCAGCAAAGAACTTTCATTCCAATACATTTTACATCTGTGAAACAGATGTCATATTCAAAAGTTTCAGACTACACGAGATATTAAACTTCTCCCAAGGGTAGAAAGACATTTGGTGAAATTAAATATTTTATATCTGGAAATATTGATACATTATTGCTGTATGAAGGCCACACAAAGTAAAAATCTAGTCCTCGTAACCTTTCCCGATATACTTAGTAATGTCTCAAGTTATATAGGAACACTGAGAATGCCTTTTCCATGTAGAGTTTTTGTTAGAACTAGAAGAAACATTTATGTTATGTGCAATGGATTTTGGCTCAGCATCCCTATGAGCTAGGGAGAATTGTTATCATCCTCATTTTACAGTGGAGGAAACTGAGTCACAGAGAGATTAGGTAACTTGTTCTAAATCACTGAGTAAATAAGTATAAATTCTTCAATGTAAATGCAGAAAATCAGCCACCAGAATTAGGCTCTCAATCACTATCATGCCATGTTGCTGCTGCTGTAGATTAACCTATCCTTAGGGACAAGTCTTTTTATTACATAAATTTGGATTTACCTTTCTCCACATCAGTATCCACCAACCTACACTACATCACCTGAAAGCCCCTTTTGTCCTTACTCATTGGCATAGGTTGTATATTTGTCCCTCCAAATCTCATGTTGAAATTTGATCGCCAATGTCGGAAGTGGGGCCTGGTGGGAGGTGTTTGGATCATGGGGGTGGATCCTTCATGGTGCCTTCCTTGCTGGAATTAGTGAGATCTGTCTCTATTAGTTTCTCAAGAACTGATAGTTAAAAAGAGCCTGGCACCCCTCTCCCCACTCTCTTGTTTCCTGTCTCTCACCACGTGTGTGATGCCTGCTCCCCTTCCCCTTCTATCATGAATGCAGGCTTGTGGAGTTCCTCACCAGAAGCAGATGCTGATGCCATGCTTCTTACACAGCCTGCAGAACCTTGAATCAAATAAACCTCTTTGCTTTGTAAATTAACCAGCTTCCGGTATTTCTGTATAGCAATACAAAGGGCCTAAGACACTCATTTCTGTGGAAAAACATGTTCTGTTCTGTTTTGTTTTTGTTTTTTGTTTTTCATTAATATGTCCCATGTTAGACTAACACTTAAATTGAAAAAAATATATTTTTAGGTCAATAGAACATTTTCTTAACAAAAAAAGAATGAACTGATTATAAAGTTAAAGAGAAGATTGATTTACTCAGTAGTAGAAACATAATATCTGTGTATGATAATAAAAAATGCCTTAGACACAACAAAGAAACGCAGAAAGTATAAGATCATTACAGATGTGTAAAACTTATTGTGGCCTCTTGGGACCGTCACAATGCTTTCCTTCTCTGCTCCCAGTGTGATTTCTATTTCATCTTTAATTATATCTGGACTTAGGCAATTTTGATTGTTTGATTTGTATGCTAGAAACTCTAATGCTAAGAAAGAAGAAAAAAGCGAAGGTACCAAATCATTTAATAATCATTCTTCTCTCAGTAAAGGAACATAACTCAAAGTGGTTTCAATAAAATGTTTGTATATTTTAAAAAATTAGTTAAAACTTATTCCCTAATCTCTTTGACACTTGTGTAATATCTGGTTTTAGAGAAGTTTTGATATTGATTACACCTGGGTTTTTTTTTTTTGGTTGTTGTTATTTTCTGTTTTATGTTGATAATAATTAATTCTTCAAGGAATTTCTGGGTCATACATATATTTGTATTTTCTGATGTCTTCTCTAAGGTTAATGGTACAGATTTTTGAAGTCATATGTCAATTTTAAATGAGGATTTTTGCTTTGTGACTTAGGGAACCAATTTTCAGTATTGTGATAATTAAATTAAATAAGCTAAGGCATTATTCAACTTGCATTTAGTGATATTATCCAATAAAAGTTAGTTCATGGATTTTTCTGTTGTAGAATCCTTAATGTGAGTCTTTCTCAGCTATTAATTTGTTGTCCTATCTGGGTCAAATTATTTAACTTTCCATAGACTCAGTTTTCCTCTATTAAATGATATGCTCAGAGCATAGATTAGTGTAAAGAGGATAATCAATATTTTTGAATGAATAAATAATGTAATTAATGAGTGAATAATTATATGCTTGGTTAAGTAAATAAAAGAATGGACAAATAATGATGGATTAAATGGATGAATGAGTGTTTATCAAGGTATTGTTTATATTGTTTCTTAAATTTTAGTGGTTTTTACCTCATAGATTCTTGTTATTTTTTAAATTTTTCTCCATGTGTAATGGACATATAATGAACCACACATAATTAAAATATGAAATTCTGTAAGATTTATTATGTGTATGCACAATCAAGAACATGATATTCATCACCCAAAAGGTTTTTATGCTCTTTGGTAACCCTTCACCCAATCCCCAAGCACGAATTTGTTTGCTTGCTGTTACTATAGATAAAATTGCATTTTCAAATGTTTGATATAAATAGCATCATCCAGTAAGTACTCTATTTAGTCTGGTATTTTTCAATCACAATAATTATTTTAGGATTTATTTATGTTGAATCTTGGATAATTATGGATCAGTAAATTATGTATCTATAGTTTTTCATTTTTCTTTTTTTGCTGAGTATTATTTCATAGTAGGTATATAGTGCAGTGTGTTTATCCATCTACTTGATGGAGATGGACTTGGGTTGTTGGCTATAGAAAATGAACTGATATGAACATTGTGTTCAAGTCTTTATATGTACACATGCTTTTCTTTCTCTTGGAAAAATAATTGAGAGTGTTGAACTTGTATCATATGGTAGCAAAATGCTTATCATCTAAGATATTAACCAACTCTTTTATAAGGAGATTGTACTTCACATTTCTACCAGCTTTGTATGTGAATTCTAATATTCCTTCATATCCTTACTGACACTTGGTATAATAAATTCATTAAAAGGTTTGTAGTGATATTTATTAGTGGTTTTAATTTGAATTTCCCTACTGACTAATAGTGTTGAACATTTTCCCATGTTCTGGTACGTCATCCTGTCTGGTGAATTGTTTGGTCAAATTCTTTACTCATTTATTTTATTGGTTTATTTTTTTATTACCAAGTTTTTTTCTAGTTTATTATGGAATATGTGACTTGCACTTAATATCAGCCAGCGTATGTATGACTTATCTTCTCTTCTGAAGAACACATTTTGCATTTGGATGAAGTTCTATTTATCTATATTTTTCTATATGGATCATGCTTTCATTGTTGCATCAAATAAATTTTCGCCTGGCCCAAGGTCACAAAAATTGTCCCATTTCTTTTTAAAGTTTTACAGTTTGGATTTCGCTATTAATACTAGGATTGATTTTGAGTTGATTTGTTTATATATGTGATCTATAGATGGAAGTTTACTTAATTGCACATATATATTTAACATATACAAATACATATTTGTGTTTATCAATTGTTCCTACTTCATTTGTTGAAAATACTATCTATTCTGTTATGCATTGCCTTTGCACCTTTGTGGGAAAATCCTTTGTCTATGTATGTATGTGTCTTTTAGAGACACACTATTCTTTTTCTTTAGTGTACTTGTCTATCTTTATGCAATACTGCACTGTCTTGATTACTATATCATTTTAACTAGTCTTGAAATCAGGTAGCAATAATCCTCTAAAATTGTTTTTTTCAGTGTTATTTTTGCAATTTTAGGTACATTGCATTACTATTTGAATTTTAGAATCAAGTTGATTTTTGGTAGGGATAAAAGTTTGCTGGGAGTTTGAATGAGATTATGTTAATTTTATAAATCAAACTTGAGAATAAACATCAGGAAAAAAATTGATTCCAACCCCAAAATATAATTATCTCTCCTTATAATTAGATTCTTAAAAATTATTCTGAACTATATTTATTTCCCCTCACCATGTACAGGTCCTTCATATCTTTTGGAGTTTTGTTCATAATAACTTAAGATTTTTTAAAATTTAATTTAATTTTTATTTATTTATTTATTTTATTATTTTTATTTCAGCATATTATGGGGGTACAAATGTTTAGATTACTTATATTGCCTTTATCCCACCCGAGTCAGAGCTTCAAGCATGTACAGCCCCCAGATGGACTTTGAAACTATTTTAAATAACAAATTTTGATTTTAATTGTTTGTCAGTTACTAGGGTACAGAGATAAAATTGATTTTTTTTATTATCTTGATCTTGTATCCCACCATCTGGCTAAAGTCCCTTATAAATTCTAGTAGGATTTTTGTAGATTCAGTAGGATTTTACATAGATAGTATTTGGGAATTCAGAGAGTTTTACTTCTTCTTGTCCAGTCCAGAAAACATTTATTTATCATTTTGTCTTATTTCCCTTTCTAAGGCTTTCATTAAAATGTTGAATACAAGAGGTGAGAGCAGACACCTTTGTCGTGTTTGTGATCTTAGGTGGAAAAATTCAGTCATCCAGGTTTAATATTGCAGTTAGTTGTATTAATAGTTTTTTCATAGATGCTCTTTTTCATGTTGAATATGTTCTGTTCTGTTTCTAGTTCATTTACAGATTTTGTAGGAAATAAAAGTTGGATTTTGTGTGTGTCCACTTAATTTCTTGGGGAAAGTGCAAACTACAAATTCAATTTTTTAATAGATAAAAAACTATTTATGATTTCTCTTTCTTTCTTTCTTTCTTTCTGTCTGTCTGTCTGTCTGTCTTTCTTTCTTTCTTTTTTAAGACACAGAGTGCCTTGGCGTCAGCCTAGCTCACAGCAACCTCAAACTCCTGGGCTCAAGCCATCCTTCTGCCTCAGCCTCCAGATTAGCTGGGACTACAGGCATGCACCACCATGCCCAGCTAATTTTTTCTATTTTTGGTAGAGACCAAGTCTTGCTCTTGCTCAGGCTGGTCTTGAATTCCTGAGCTCAAACGGTCCACCCGCCTCAGCCTCCCAGAGTGTCTGTTTCTTTTTAAATGAGGCTTAGTAATTTGTGTCTTTTTAGGAATTTGTTTGTTTCATCTTGTTGATTTTATTAGCATAAATGAGTTCATATTATTCTTGTCTTTTTACTACTTGTAGAATTTTAATGATGTTTCTTTCTCTTATTCCTAATAGTAATAATTTTTGTTCTCTATTTTTTTCTCAACAGTCTGGCTATAGTTCTATTAATTTTAGCAATTTTAATTATTTTCTGATTATTTTCTAATTATTTATTGATAAAAGGGCCCAGGCATTTTGAAAAATTTCAAATATTAAACTATCTTACTTAAAAAATATAAGAGAAACCAAACATCAGTCTCCAAGACAACTTAAAGCTTTCAGATATTTATTTGGTAATTCTTCATCTATTTCTTCTTTGACCAAGGAGGAATAGAACTTTTCATCTCAGTACTAGTTCATTCTAATTCACCTGCAAGAATGGCAACAATTTAGATCGTAATTATCTTTTAAACACAATGCTTGATTCTTCATTATATATGTTATGCATGCTCTGGACAAGCACAACGTGACCCAAACCAACCCATGTGAATCTTTCTTCTATTAGTTCTATCAGTTTATTTATACAGTATCTGTACTGTTTATAGCAGTCCATTTGAGCTCTGTGTATAATTGCTAACCTACCCAGTTTACGTTGCCTTCTACCTGTTAACGTACATCATCTTTCAATGCATTGTGTAGAGGGAGAGGGAGAAAAAAAATTCAGATATGTACATAAATTTATTTTTGCTTTATATTTACATTTTCTCCTTTAACACTTGTATAAAAGCACGTGAAGACTCTACTGTTCAGTTATATAATATTTTATTAACATCATCAACTTTTGAAACATTTGTTTTTCCTACTGGGCATTCTGATAAGACATTTACTGACATCTCTTTTTATCTTTATTACTATCTTGATTTTAGTTATTTTTTATTTCTATTTTTCAAATGAGAAAATCAAAACTTATAGAATATTTCACTGTTCAATGCCACAAAGATATAATACACCAAAGCTTACACTGTTATATTCTGTTTTATTATGGTGCCTCCTAATTGAAGAAAAAATAATTTGTAATTATTTAAATAAAAGAAGTTGTTTATCGGCTTACTTTTGTAAATATAATCCAATAATTCTATATCTACTCATTTTCTAAAATTTCCCACTGACAATATATGACACTGTTCATTACTTCTTTTTTGTTTTTTGTTACCCATGTTAATTTGACCATTGGAATATCATTGCTCCCTGCAATTTATTTTCTCCTTTCTCTCTCCATCCATCTCTTTCTTTACATACCTTTGCTTTCTTTTTCTTTCATATGAGTGCCTATGAACACATAATTTACACAGAGAAAAAAATCAGATCATTATCAATGCTTCATATTTCTCTCTGTATTCCTACTCTAGCCATTGCTACTTTCTCCTTTATATAAGTAATTTGCCTCCTAAAATTCAAAATATAATGTTGTAGTGATTTTCACAAGTAAGGATACATTTGGGAAGGTAGAAAAGAAAACTTGTTTTTGTTCTCTTTTGATTTCACTTGTTGCAACCCTTACCTTTCAAGTCACCCTTTTTCCTCTACCATGTCAAATCCACCATTTAATCCATCTAGTCAAGTTGTATTTCTGTAATATTTTTCATTTCCAGATAATAGTTTTTCAAATGTCTTCCCATTCTTAATGATTTCTCATTGTTTGAGCATCTTTGTAATTGTATCCATTATTTCTATGATCATTTTGTGTGCAGTACAATTATTCTTTAGTTTTATTTTACATCTGTAGTTTTGTCGATCAAAATCAGTTTCTTCTCATCCTCATTCTTACTTGTGATGGCCTGCCTTTTCACGTGTTACATAATTTGTTTTGTTGGGAAGATAATGCTTAGTTTTCATGTGTAGTATTGCTGTGGGCTCTGCCTTTCTTCTATTGAGGATGTCTCTGCTCAATAGAAAGGCTCCACCCTCATGACCTCAACTGGTCATAGGGACATGCCCCTGTCTCTACACTACTTTAACTCAATGCTGTCTGTATAATTTTGGCAGAGAGCTAGTATAGCAAATAGTGGGTTGTCATGGGAAACCACCGGTTATTCCAGTCTGGTTCATTACCTCTTCTGAATATTGGCTTCTCTCATTCACTGCTGCTCCAGCCCTGCCTCCTAAATTTTGCAGCTTTGACTCTGGGTAGCTCTTTTGGTCAGTTGCTATAACAAAGTACCATAGACTGGGTGGTTTGTAAACAAATATTTTTCTCACTGTTCTGGAGGCTGAAAGTCTGACATCAGGGTGTCAGCTTAGCTGAATGGTCTGAGTTGCAGACTGCTGTCTTGTATCCTTACATGGAGTGAGGAGAGAGAGAGCTCACTGAGGTCTCTTTTAAAAAGATGCTATTCCTGTCCATGAGGACTCTACTCTGATAACCCAATCACCTCCCAAAGGCCCCATCTCCTAATATGATCACATTGGGGATTAGGATTTCAACATATGAATTTTAAGGGGACACAAATATTCAATCCCTAATAGTTGCCTTCCCAGCACCTAGATATTACTGTCAAGGCTCCAAAATGTTTGAGTCCTAACTCTTGAGCTCTGAATTTCAGGCTTCTTTTTCTTTTTTCTGCTTTATCTCTATCATTATCTCTTAACTTTCTCAAACTCATGTTGTTTTGAAAGGATTCTTGGAAACTAGCAATAACTCCAAGACTGACTAACACCCTCGATCTAGTTGTGTAGAGAAAGGGTAAGGTCCCATAAAACTTCAGAGAATGTTGTCTTTGTTTTTTCCTTTCTTCTTTTTTAAATATGTTTGTGTGCACACAGACACATGTATCTGCTATTTCCATAAATATTTATGATCCCAAGTTTTTCTTATTTCAGAGTATTATGGGGATGCAGATGTTTTGATTACATAAATTCCTTTTGTACCATTTGAGTCAAAGTTATAAGTTGCCCATTGCCCACATAGTGTGCATTGTAACCATTACATGTGAATTTACCCATCTCCTCCTACCCCCATCCACCTGCTTGATTTCCGATAAATGTTATTTCAATGTGTGCACATAAGTGTTGATCAATTAGTTCCAATTTAATGGTGAGTACATGTGGTGTTTGTTTTTCCATTCTTGTGATACTTCACTCAGAAGAATGGTCTCCAGTCCATCCAGGTTAGTACAAATAGTATTAGTTCACCATTTTTTTTTTTTATGGCTGAGTAGAACTCCATGATATACATATACCACATATTATTAATCCATTCATGTATTGATGGATATTTGGGTTGTTTCCACATCTTTGCAATTGTGATTTGTGCTGCTGTAAACCTTTGAATGAAGATGGCTTTTTAGAGACTCTCTTTTTCTTCCTTTGGGTAAATACCCAGTAGTGGGATTGCCGGATCAAATGGTAGTTCTACTTTTTTTTAGTTCTTTGAGGAATCTCCAAACTGTTTTTCCTAGAAGTTGCACTAGTTTGCAGTCCCACCAGCAGTGTATGAGTGTTCCTATCTCACTGTATCCACTCCACCTATCTGTTTTCCAGCTTTACCAGCAACGCATGAAATCCTTTAGGTTTACAGTCCATATATTTCAATTTCTGATGTCCTATTTATCTGTAAACTACACAGTTCCACTGAGTTTACAGATATTTCAAAACTCAGTGTTCCCCAACTATCATGATATTTATATCATCTTCTATTTTAAAACCATCACCTACATTTTAGTGTCTTCTATATTACTTTTAACCTTAAAAAGACATCATTATCTTCTCAGTTCCCAAGATAATAAAAAAAATTGCCATTCTTGATACTTCCTTGACTCTGCTACTTCCCTGCTGTCCTAAAATCAATCTATTTCTCTCTCTCTCTTTTTTTTTAACATAATGCCTATTTATTGTCTCTGTAATGTGTCCCTGTATGGAATTTACTTTTTTTTTAGGAGCCACCTCTTTACTTGTCAGGTTTTCTACAGCCTTTCCCCTTCTAAGTCAAATTACGCTTTGTTCCATCTTTCTAAAAAACTATTCTTCTTCTGCTATTTTCTCTCTCTTTCCATCCCTGTTTCCAGATTAAATTAACTGCATGGATTTCTTCATTTTTTAATAAAAATTTTAAACAACATGGCATGACATTCAAGAACCTGAGCTCTACTTACTTCTTCAGATTTTTCCTGATCCGATCTCATTCTGTGTACTCTAGAACTTAAGTAGGAATGACATCCTTCTTGTTTTTATATTTCCAGTTATTTTTATATTCTGTGATCCTAAACAGTCACTCAAGTTAGTTGGTACTTGATAACTGTTCAACACATAGCTGCTGAATTATAAAACAGATATAAGAATCCTTTATAATTATCCTATGATCATGTACATAGTTAAAATATAAAATTATACAAGCAACTTTTATGAACAAGAATACTGGAAGAAAAATATGTTTAAATAATTCCATAATAATTCATCAGCTTTCAATAGCTGGCATTTATTTAAGAGGAGACATAATTAATGTTCAATCTTAAGTTTGGTTATTTAATGTATTTTTATTGTAGAAGATATAAAAATGTGTCTACAGTTTTGTACATTTAGACTTTTGATAACTATGTCTGTGTATACACCATATTTTTTTTCTTTGCCTAAACTATATCAATAAGATCCCAGATTCTGAAGTGAGACTTAGAGTGGTTCTAATCTAAATTATATTACTTAATATCTTTGTAACCTTGGGCAAATTAACTAACAGACACAAGATTCAGTTTCTTAATTTAAAAAAACATGGGTATAATAATAATACTTCAAAGAATTACTATAAAAAGTATATGTTAATGTTTTAAGTAGATTTCTGACACATGCAATTTTATCTGTTTCCTATTGCTGCTTTAACAAATTATCACAAACTTAGTGGCTTCAAATACACAAATTTATTACTTGACAGCTCTGAAGGTTAGAAGTCTTAAATCAAGGTGTGGACAGGGCTGCAATTTTTGGAGGCTTTATAGGGAAATCTGTTTCTTTTCCAGCTTCTAGAACCCTAAATTCCTTGGCTTGTGGCCATTCTTTAATCTTTAAGGCAAGCAGTGTAATATCTTGGCATCATTCTCTCTCATTGACCCTTGCTTCTGTCACCAGAGCTTTTCTCTGATTCTCCCACCTCCTTTTTTATCTTATAAAAATTCTTGGCATTATAGTAGGCATACCAGATAATCCAGGATTATGTCTCCCTAAATTATTCATGTTAACAAAACCTATTTTCCATGTAAAATGATATAGTAGGTTCTGTAGGTAAGGACACATACATTTTTTGTTTGGAAGAGCATATAAGTGTAAAATAAATTTATTGTTTATAGGAAAAAGGATGGCAATCAGGCTCTATCACTCTAAAGTTTACTCAGGATATTAATCAATTAATTGTGGGAAGCTAGTTCTATAACAACTTTGGAGAAAAAAGATTTCAAGTATCTTAAAGAAAGATTCTATAAATAGTTTCCAAAGAGAGAATACACAATGGAAAAGAATCTGCATATTTCTTTTTCAAAAATTTTATTTAAGAATATTACAGGGATACAAATGTTTTGGTTGTTTAAATTATTTTTGTACCATTTGAGCCAAACTTATAAGTGTGTTCATTTCCTAGAAAGTGTTCACTGTACCCATTATATGTGAATTTATTCATCCCTTCCTTCCCCCTCACACCTGCTTGATTTCTGATGAATATTATTTCTATATGTGAACATAAGTGTTGGTCAATTGGTACCAATTTAATGGAGAGTACATATGATGCTTGTTTTTCCATTCTTTTTTTTATTTCCTCTTATTATGGGGGTACAAGTATTGTTAGGGATACATATATTTCTCCTGCCCGTCCCCCACCCCGCCGTGCCAGAGCTTCAAGCGTGTCCAACCCTCAGGTGGTGCGTACCTCACCCATTATGTCCATATACACCTTTCCCCTGCTCCCCTCTCCCACAAGTCCACCACCTGATAAAAGTTTTTGGTTTTTGTTTTTTACATTTTGGTTACATTGTATATCTTTGCCTCTCCCTAAGGAGGGTTAGAGGTAATCCCTTCCCCCCCAACAATGTACATCACATCCCTAAGATGTGGGTCCCCCCCCAATCCTTAGTGAACACTACAACTATTTGAGAATCATAGTTTAAATCAGTCAGTACCAATTTGATGGCGAGTGGATTTGTAGCCCATTTTCCAGATCTTGTGTCACCTCACTTTGTATAACGGGCTTAAGCTTTATCCAGGATAGCATAAATGGTGCTAGCTCACTGCTGTTTCTTAGAATTGAGTAATATTCCATTGTGAGCATATACCAAATTTTAATTATCCATTCAAGAATTGATGGGCACTTGGGTTGTTTCCATGACCATGCAATAGTGAATTGTGCTGCCATAAACATACAGGTGCAGATGTCTTTATAATAGAAAGTCTTATGCTCTTTTGGGTGGATGCCCAACAATGCTATTGCCAGGTCAAATGGTATTTCTATTTCTACCTGTTTGAGGTATCTCCAAATTATTTTCCACAAAGGCTGCACTAATTTGCAGTCCCACTAGCAATGTAAGAGTGTTCCTGTCTCTCCACATCCTTGCCAGCATTTGTTGTTTTGGGATTTCTTGATACAGGCCATTCTCGCTGGGGTTAGGTGGTATCTCATTGTGGTTTTGATTTGCATTTCTCTGATGATTAGAGATGTTGAGCATTTTTTTATTTGTTTGCAGGCCATTATTCTGTCTTCTTTGGTGAAGTTTCTGTTCATTTCCATTGCCCATTTTTTAATGGGGTTGCTTGATTTTTTCTTGTTAATTCTTTTAAGTTCTAGATAGATTCTTGTTATTAGACCTTTATAAGAAGTGTAGAGGGCAAATATTTTCTCCCACTCTGTGGGTTGTCTATTTGCTCTGATACTTCACTTAGAAGAATGGCTTTTAGTTCTATTCAGGATAATACAAGAAGAATTAGTTCACACTGTTTATGGCTGAGTAGTCTTTCATGGCATACATATACCACATTTTATTAATCCATGTATGTATTGATGGACACTTTGGTTGTTTCCACATCTATTTACTCAAAGAAAAAAAAAAGACATTCTATAAAAATGATACCTGCTCTCAAATGTTTATAGCAGCACAATTCATAATTGCATATTTATTTATCTAGTAAGCTATTAAAAATCATAGACATTTCTTTTGAAGATAGACCTTTTCCCAAAAAATGTACAGAAGTACACTTTATATGACATATGCTGGACATATAATGAGTGTATAATTTGAAGACATTTGAAAATTCTATAAACTATCCCAAATAAGATAAATAATATATTGTAGTCAATTGATGCAGCCCTGTCTCTGACAACCACTGATTTAATTTCTCTACCTATAGCTTCACCTATACATTTATATAAATGGTTCCAAAGTTGATGTGCTTTTTCTGCATTTGGCTTCTTTAATTCAGCATACTATTTTGAGTTGTATCTTTATGCATCACTAGTGAATTAATTATTTTCCCAATACTCAGTGACTTAAGACAACAAACATTTCATATATCACAGTTTCTGTGGGTCAGGAATTGAGAAATAGCTTAGCTGGGATCCTTTGATTCAAGGTCTCTCTCAAGGCTGTGATCAAGGTGTCAGCTGGAACTGAAATCGTTTCCAGGCTAAATTTGCAGAAAATTTACTTCCAATTTCATTCACATTATCTGTTGGCAGGCCTCAGGTCCATGCTGGCTACTGGCTAAAGATATCACTTTCTTGACACATGAGCTTTTCCTTGGGGCTTCTCATGCATGGGAGCTTATTTCCCTCAGTGTGAGGACTCCCAGGGGGAGAGAGCAACAGAGAGTGATAGATGATAAGAGTGGGTAAGTATGACAGAAGTCAATATCTTTTCATAACATATTTTCCAAGGAACATCAATCACTTTTATCTTATTACAAGGAGCCACTGTGTTCCACTCATACTCAAGAAGAGGGAATTGCACAAAGATGTAAATGTCAGGAAATACTACTTATTAGTGGTAATTCCAACAGCTACCTACTGCAGTCTACTCTTGGACAGCCCAATGATTCATGTTTCCCCCCAAAAAACACTTATCTTCACCCAAAGTCCCCCAAAGTATCATCCCATTATAGAATTATCTCAAAGTCCAGAATCTCATCATCTATTTCAAGTCCAACTGTGGCCAGGTGTGTATGAGGCTTTTTAGGTATAGATACAATGATGAGTGCATATGGTGTTTGTTTTTCCATTCTTGGAAAGAAAAAAATCAACCATAATACAAAATTTAAATATTGGATGACAGAGCAGAAAGTGTGGTAGCTCTGGTTGCTCACTCTGTTAAGAAACACAAGAGAAGATACAGAATGAATGCAGACTCGTAACTGAGTAACTTGGACTTCATGATTTGAAAAGTTCTGAATAACATTTCCATCTTTAATCAACTCGTCTGAGAGGAAAATTTGTGCACAATAGCAGACTTTGCAGATTTTTAATATCAATGTGCAGAGTTATGTGGGCTCAACTGTGGGTTGAGTAAACCCATTCTCTAGCGCAGGAAGACTTAGTGAGACACTCTGAATCATCTTCATTGGTGTGCCCCAACCCACAGCTTTTCCTTGTCACCACGTTTTCACTCCCTGCATTTCCAAAGTGAGGACTCAAAGTGTGAGAGTTTTGCATTCTGCTCTCCTGTGTTGAATTAGTTTCATCATATTTTAAAATATCTCCCCCATTAAAAATTATGTTATTCAATAACTAAGAGATGTTTGGTGACATTAGATCACTTTCTGTCAAATAATATGGGTAAATCCAGAATGTGGATGATTAAGGAAACAAGTTTGATGAGAAATCTAAAAGAATTCTTGAATAACTTTAAGCTTTTCTATAGAAAAGAGGAAGAGGACTATAGATTGAGACTCACTGTACTTTCCCCTGGGAAAACTTCCCCTCAAGGAAAAGTGAGTTTCACCTCATGCCTCTATTTAAATATTGACTATTCTGTGGATCTGTCTCTCTTTCTTGCTCACTGAACTAAAAACTTCTTGAGAACAATGGACTCTGTCTGATTCATCTCAGCACATCACTCAATGCATAGTGGGCATGCAATTAATTCTTTCTTCCATTCAATTACATTGAATTGGATTTTAGCTTGAATAAACATGAGGACATATTGATACAGGCCAAGGCTATGGCTGAATAGAGGTGTAGAAATGATAGGATTTAGGTGAGAGACATGAGAGATGGGCAGGAATACAAATCCAAAATAATTTAAGAAGGAGGACTTCAGTAGGACATACAGTCATTTGAGCAAGCATTAACCAGATGTACTTGGGAAACTTTATGCAGTAGGCTGGGAGTCACAGCTAAATTCAGGACAGAATTTAGCAAGAATGACCATAAGAAAGATTAAATTATTATGCAACTTAGAATGAGAATCAAGCAGAAGTTAGAGGCTATGCATGGAAATGAGATTTTTACCTGAGATTTTCTAATGATTCTTACTGTTCTATGGGGGTTTGAAACATATTGTGACTTTTCCACATAACTGGCTCATATAAAACCCAGACCCTTGTTTAATAATAATAATACTTATATATAAAATAATAGAAACATCTTTAATCAATTAAAATTATGAAAACAATATAAAGGGAAATTGATCAGTTTATTTCAACGTAGCCTCTTTTTCTGCCTTTCCCTCAAGTGCCATTTTTATTTAGTCTTCTCTGTCTACATGTTCATGTTAATGAATATTATTATAATATGTATGGAGCTTTTGCTATTTATACTTCTTATCTAAATACAATCTTACATTTCATATTCTTCCACAATATGATTTTTTCAATTAATAACAAATTATGGGTAACTCTTCAAAAATAACATATCCATGTTATTTTATTAATAATTCACAGTTTATCAAACAATCTGTCACTAGCCAGACCTCAGAGCCTTAGATCTTTTTGCCTCTCAAATAATCAATAATTATGATTATTATATAAATATCCTTGCATATGTGCCTTATTTTCACTTTTTTCCAGGACACGAATATGCTTTTGATTTTCCTTCTATTTTCCTGGTTGCTTTTTCTCAATATATTTGTGGTCTCCTTGGCTTTTTAATTTTTAGGCACTATGGGCTTTCAAACTCAAGCCTTTCCTTCTTGCCTACTCTTATTGTAATTTTTATCACATTCAGTTTCATTGTTCTAAATACCATATTCGTGATGATGTCCCTTAAATTTGTAAAGCCAAGCAAATTTCTCTTGTGAACTCTAGAGTGCATTAAAAAATGACTTCTCTGTATCTCTACTGAGATCTCCAACAAAAATATACATTTAACATGCCCCAATTTGAGTGTCTGATTTTCTTCTTCAAATGTCCTACATCTAGATCCTTCCACATCTTAATTGATTGCAACTTCAATTTTTTAGTAACTTTGGCCAAACATCTACCATTTGTACTTGACCTCTTATTTGTCTTATATTTCATATCCATTCCTTTGGGAAGCCTCTACTTGCTCTGCTTTCAAAATATATTCATGATTGGATCATTTCTTTCCCCATTCACTAATACCATCCTCGTCCATGCTACCATTATCAATCTTCTGCTTACTGCAGTAGAATTTTCTCCTTGTTTGCAATTTTGTTCCCCTATTTCTGTTCTCATTATTGAAGCCACAGTGATCTTTTAGAGACATAAATTGGTTATAAAACACCACTGCTCAAAACTATCCAGTGTCTCCCTAGCTCCTGCAATACTTCCCCCTCCATGGTCTAACTTCCAGTTATTTCCCTGGTATTTTCTATCTTCCTCTTCCCCAGGCTTCTCTGGTCATACTGGACTTCCTTGTTTTTCTGGAACCTGCTAATAATATTCCTCAAATAATTCTTTTCTCTTCTTGTTGCCCCTGCCAGAAATGCTCTTCCTTGAGATTTGTATTTGGTTAACTCCTTGACCTTTTTCAAAATTTTGCTAAAATATCATCTTTTTAATGGGCCTTATCTGATTCCTTGTGTTAGATTCTTACCAGTGCTTTAACGAATTACCACAATCTCAGTCACTGAAAACAAAATTATATTATCTAATAGTTCTCTATGTCAGAAGTCCAAGACATTTCTCACTGGGCTAAAATAAAGGAGTAGGAAGAGCTTTATTGCTTTCTGCAGGCTTTAGATGAGAATTCATTTTCTTGTCTTTTCCAGCTTCTGGAGGCCTCTCCTTGATTCTTCTACACAGCTCTCTACCTTTCAGAACCAATAACAAGGTGCTGAATCTGTCTCGCACTTTCATCTCTCTCTCTCTTCCAGCTGAAATATGTTCTCCCCTTTTAAGGACCCATGTGATCATTTTGTTCTCATCTAGAGAAACCAAGATAATTTCCCCAAGGCAAGGACCACAAAATTTATCATATCTGTGAAGTCCCTGTTAACCAAGAAAGAAACACATGCAGAGGTTCCCTGAATTAAGACACACATCTTAAAGAGACCAATAATCTGCCTACCACACTCCCCTATTTAATATTGCAACCTCTCTACACCTTCCCAACCACCTCTGTTATCCTTACCCTTGTCTGCTTTCTCTTTCTCTTTTATTAAGTGTAGCTTTTATCACTTTCAATATATTATATATTTGTCATATCTTCCACTTTTATCTGCTTCTCTTCACTGGAATAAATGTAGTCTTTGCAAGGGCAGGCATCTTTCCCTGCTTTTTTCAGTGATGTATCCAATTACCCTGTATCGTGACTGGCACATGGTGAGTCCTCCCAAAATACTGTTGGAAGAATAAACTTCTTAAGATGATTGTTGGATGAAGCAACAATCTTTCATTTTATTGACATATACATTTAGCAAAGGATCAATGCCATCCACACTTTCATTTTTCTCCTCTCTCTCCCTTTATATACAATTATTACATTCTTACATGAATAAAAAGCTAAAATGAACAGGAATGGTCGAATTTTAATGGGGATGGAATCATAATACATTTTAATATGTGGGAAATAGATTTGGTCTCATATTTTCCTAGAATTGTATTAATGCTTTGAGTTTTTTGCTTGTTTGTTTGTTTTTCTCTTCTAACTGCCAGAGTTATCTCTTTCTTAACTAGGCCCTGATTGGGAAATAAAAGGAGGCAGATTAATTTTGATAAGAAACTAGGTACTTCTGTGCCCTGTACTGCTCACTCTAATTTCAACCGATGGGTCACGTTTTGAAGTTTCCCAATAATTAAAAGTGAAATTCTCAACCATTGCCTAAATCCTGCTTTGCTCAATTTAGCACATCTGGATGGAGCATTCCAAAATAGAACTGATGAGTATGAAATTATGACAACTTCATACTTTAGAGATATTTTTCAGTTTTTCATCTTGTGTGTTAATAGCTCCAATCTGGGATTCAGAGTCTAAATGTTAAGAAAAGTCTTATTTCCTGATCCTTCTCTTCTCCTTCTCCTCATGCACTTACTTCCTTCTCCAAGAATACACATAAATCATTTAAAAGCTAAAATTCAGCTCTGTCTGGTGGTGTTTCTCGTCCGCCATCTTGCTCCGTGGGAGGAAGTGTAGAGTTACATAATGTGTGCTGTGTGCGCCACCTAGGGATTGGACTCGCTTGAAGCTCTGACATGTGGGGGGGGAGGGGTGGTAGGGGCAATGTATGTAACCCTAACAATATTTGTACCCCCATTATATGATGAAATAAAAGGGAAAAAAAATTTAAAAAAAAGAAGAAATAGAAAAAAAAATAAAGCTAAAATTCAATACAGGACATCTTTGCATTTTAATATGTTCAGTTAAACAAATACCTTATTTTCTTATCTTCATCTAATTTCTTAACCCTTTGCTTTTATTTTAATTATCATGACTTTTATGATTAAACAAATTGCTTTATTTATACTACTTTTACACAACTTTCACATATTTATTGATGCATAATTAAAATGTATGGATAATGTATGTCTTTTTTACAAGAAACTGATGTGCTATCAGTTGCCAAGACTGTTATTAATTGATCTGTTTTTTCACATCACATTTCACATCAATTACTTATTAATTGTTCAATTGATTTTTGTTTCATCTGCTTATACTTTAAGAATATAACACATTCTGGAATGAAAGATGCATAATACTTTTCAATGACATGTATCTCTATGATTTTTCACACTTTTTTCACATCATCTTACATATTTTTATGCAACAAATTTGGGAGATAATAGTGGAATTAACTATGTCATCTTTCTGCCTTTATTTTTGGCTTCCACTGAAATATTTTAAATGTTAAGTTTCCTACTTTTAAAAAGTATATAAATTATGTATCCAAAAATATTAAAATTTTAAGTCAGCGACCTATCTTTTTAACATAGCTTAAAGTCCTAACTAAAAGCAACTTTCGAAATTAATAGCTCTGCCACCATCTTCTTAACCTTTTAAAGTTATTCTTCCCCAAGGGATAGAATATTATTTTACTGAGAAACTCTGCATAAGAGTGAAAGCTATAAATTTTTAGGTCCTGATCTAATGTGGTCCAGGGTGAATAAATAGTTTTCTACGGTGAACTCATGTGAGTCACATTAGATTTCTGAGTGCCATAGGTTACTACTTAACAGTATGAAAGAGGCAATTTATAACAATAATGCCAGATAAGTGTTCCTTTTGCTTTACTTGGATGACTACATTTTCTTTTTTTTCTTCACTTCTCCACCACTTTTCTGTTCTCTAAAGAACAGTTAATTAACTCTATTATGTGATCAGATACACAAAGATCATATCTTCTTGATTTAGGACAATATAACTTCTGTTCTTCAGCATGAAACTATATCCTACTTTGCAAAATCTCATGACTCTAAAAGCATATTTCCATCACTGTAAGCTATAAAAAATTCTGCTTTCCTTGTGATATCACTGAACTGTCTGCTAAAATGGGTTTATTGTATATGACTAAAATCAAATTTATCCTCTAAATATTTTTACTTATTTCACTACAAAAACTCATGGGCATTTCTCTTAAATAATATAGTAACTAGCTAATCTTACAACTCATATTTTACTGATTATCAAATGACTACAATATCTATATACAGACTATATCTAATTTTCATACTCCATCCCAATCCTTTTTGTTTGGTGTCTCATTGCTGCTCACACTCAGAGACGATACATTTCTATTGTGATTTTCTGTCTAACAAGATTATGTGTATGTAAGAGATTTCTATCCATCTCTCAAGGTTTTTACCTTTTTTATTATTTCAGAATATTACAGGGGTAAAAATGTTTTGATTACATAATTTGCTTCTATATAGTTTGAGTCAAAGTTATAAGTGGGCCCATCACCTGGATAGTGTGCATTGTACCTGTTAGGTGTGAATTTATCCATCCCCTTCTCCCCCTCCCACCTGCTTGATTTTCATTGAGTTTTACTTTCATATGTACATATAAGTGTTGCTCAATTAGTTTCAATTTAGCATTGAGTACATGTGGTGTTTGGTTTTTCATGCTTGTGGTACTTCACTTAGAAGAATGGTCCCCAGTTCCATCAAGATTGATACAAAAGGTAGTAGTTCACCATTTTTTTATGGCTGAGTTGTACCCCAGGGTATACATATACCACATTTTATCAAGCCACTCATATATTGATGGACACTTGGGTTGTTGCCACATCTTTGCTACTGTGAATTGTACTGCTATAAACAAGCAGTTCAAGTACAAGTGTATTAAAAATATGTGCTCCTCCAGTTTCTTAAAACCCACTTATTAAACTAAATGAGACAATATAGCTAATGTTTCTCTTAGGCTCTGCCTCTGTTGCAAAATGTGTGTTACAAATAGAACTGAATATTTGAAAATAGATGTGGTAGAGAAGAGTGAATACTGAAAGTGTGTCATTTGCTGTTTCGTAAGTGGTTATCAGCATAATCATATGAACTATTAATCAATTGGCTAAATATTACTATAATGGTTTCTCATTAGTGTTATCTGAAAACTGATCATTTCAAGATTCAACCAGGCTAGCTGAGAGACTAAAAATTTATTGACAAAATGATCACCTATATCATATAAATACACAAGCTAAGTATTATGAAAAACTAACATAATCTGAAGTCATTTTTATAATATTTTGATGTAACTTTTACTGTATGCATAAAATACTGTATCCAACAATATAAACATAGCTGAATTACCATTTACTAATCATTTTATAATCTATGTTCAAATTAGTCAGAACTTCTGAAGCATGTATGCAAATGTTTATTAATTATAAAACCTTTGTAAATGTGGAACCAGAGTCATGTCTTTAAATCTCAAGCTATAAATATTTTTTTAATAATTTTTATATTATCCAAATTATTTACCAGAATTTATATAAACTGTATAATATATAAATTTTCAAGAAATACTTTAGGTTGACAACTTTACTATTTATTTTACATACTTAAACACATTCTTCTTTAAATATAATTAAATATCTGTAATATGAACTTTTAATTTAAAATTAATGATATCAAATTAATTTCACTAAAAATATAAAAGAGTTTTCTTTATATATATAGTAGATAAAAGTTAATTGTCAACATTGCTATGTCTTTTGAAAATTAGTCATTGGGAGGAATAACAGATTTCCCCAAGTGTGTTTTTAATTAGGTATAATTATATAATGTAGATTTATAATTTACTTATAGCAACACAAAAATTACTCAACAATCTCACAGTTTGTTAGTTTAAGGAAAAGGGCTATTATGTATCTTATTTTTCTTTTAATAAATAATGTCTATTGATTTTTCTTAAATCACTAATGGGATCTCTTAGACAAATTATGATAGCATTATACATATTATTACCAAGTGAAGAAAAACTGCAGAAAAATAAATGACTATAGTAACATTAAGGACACAGTGAAAGAAAGAAAACTCATAGTCAAACTAAATATGAAATTATACATAGGGAATTTTCAGAATAAATGATGAAAGGTCAGTACGTAATTGCATGCTAAATGTTTCCATATCTATTTTACAGCTGCACTCCAATTCTGACAAAGGTGATGGGTCTGTCAAGTATATCCTTACTGGAGAAGGTGCTGGGACTATATTTATCATTGATGATACCACAGGTGACATCCACTCAACAAAAAGCCTAGACAGAGAGCAGAAGACACACTATGTGCTTCATGCCCAGGCTATTGACAGACGGACAAACAAACCTCTTGAACCTGAATCTGAGTTTATCATCAAAGTGCAAGACATCAACGATAATGCTCCAAAGTTCACAGATGGACCGTACATCGTTACTGTGCCTGAAATGTCAGATATGGGTAAGAAAAATAATTTTTATAGTTGAGAAATCAATGTTTTTGAAAATCCAAAAGTCATCTTTTGAAGACCAATCTTTATGTGTTTGTGTGTGTGTGTACAGGCGCATATGTAGAGAATTCTAGAGAATTTTCAAAATATCTTAATATTTTTATGTGATATGCTGTTAAAGAATATTTGGTCTATTATAATATGTAGTAAAATTAATTTCTGAACAGCAAGTATAGGTAATAGTTTGATCTCAAGAGAAAACAATTATAAATTGGAAAACACCTGCAGTTCTTGCTTAACTGATGTGGTTCTCTGAGCACATATTCTTCACATGTTAAGAACAAATCAACACATTTATTGTGACAATTTGCACAGAAGAAAGATGTTAGAATGCATGAAATTGTTTGCTATCTTTTAATCTTGCAGTTTATGGACAAATAATAATAGTATTAATAGAAATAATTGCTATATTAATCAATACGACTTTCCAAATATTCATATGCATTTACATACCCTATTTATTTCATATTATACAAAATCTCTGTGAAATGTTTTTAATATCATTTTAAAGATGTGCAAACTAGCATAGAGTACACAACTCCCTTTTCCAAATTCACATATCCAGAAAATGGCCAAGGACAAATTATTCCAGGTTTTCCTGAAAACAAATCCTACACTGCAATCAACACATTAGGATCCAGGTCTTGAATTTCTCTAATGATCTAGGGCTTTTCCTTCGCTCACAGGTTTCTGTGGTATAGTTTTTTAATTTTATTTTTATCTCATATTATGATTTTAAAAATATAATTAAAATAAACTTCAGTTATGATAATACTTTTTTGACTATCTTTGTGACACTCTAAGCTTTGCAACACATTTTTGAGTATAGATCTTATGTATTTAATTTACTGCATATATATGAGTTATTTTAAATTAAAGTTATTATAGTCACCCATCAAATCACTCTATAATTTGAATATATACATAAGATTTTTAAATGAAAGATAGTAGCATCTTTCCTTCCCACTCCAGAACTCTAGCTCATTTTAGTTGTCTTGAGCTGGGGAGATAGCTCCTGTAGCTGTTTTAGGAGGAGTTACAAAAGAGGGACTATGATCTCCTTCACAGCCACAGTCTCAAGGGAGAAAGTAATTGCCAAACTGGTTCCCTCTGGGCTGTAGTAGAACATAGAGCAGCTTCAGAAACCTTGGGGGAAAGGCCCAGAATACTCTCAGGCTTATTGGTCTCCAAGGAGAGTTGAGAGGGAATTAAAGGATTCAGCACTGTTAACTCTTAACCCTGTTGGGTGAGAGTGTGCATGGAAATCCAAGAACAGAATTTCCTCTGCCATATGTGAAGAGATTGACAGCCCATTAGCCAATCCACACTGCCTTACAAAGGCAAGAGTTCTTGGGCTCCATCACTTGTGGGAATGCAACTGGTAAGCTACTTCCAGGAGCTGCATAAGAGCCCCAGTGAGCATAAAAGAAACAAACATAATCATATAGAGCAAAGCGCCAGAGAGAATAAAACAGGCAGAGCAGTCTTTACCGAAAGACACAATGTACTGAACAATAGATCATAAGAATGCTAGCAGCTCTTGAAGGACATCACAAAGATATTTCTGTAACTTGAAGCCATTTTTTAAACAAATAAGTAAATAATAAAAAATCAATATATAGATTGAAGGCACGAATGGTCTCTAGTTAGACCCAAATCACTGTCCTAGTATTTGATAATAAACCGGACTGAAAGAAACAGCTAATAATCACAAAGCAAAAATATAAATTTATGGACTTGTATGAAAAAAAGAGACTTAGAGTCCATATTCATTAGAACTATCGTGTGAATAGCATATTTTCCTAGAGAACAACAACAACAACAAAAAGAACAAATAGAGGAAAGTAACAATAATATTTTTTTCTTTGAGGCAAAGAATATAATGAATTTACAATTTTAACAGATTTTCTGAGTTCTAGGAAGGGTTAATAGAATAAGAATAAAACATAGCTAAATCCTGGTAAATTTCTTAAAGCCTAAGAACAGAGAGAAAATTTTACAAACTTTCAGATTTTTAAAAATTACCTACTAGGAAAAATATATATTCACCTCATATTTGCTACTTCAAATACTGGAATCTAGCCAAGAGTTTAATCCCATTTACAGTCTACAGTGAAAAAGCTGAAACCTCAAATTTTTTGTTCAGTCAAAATTATCTGCTAGGATGAAGTAAAATATTTGGAGAATGATCCAGAAAGTGTATCATTCTCCTGCCTAATCTAGAAAAATATTTGAGAAAATAGTTGAAATTGAAAATAGTTGAAATGAATCAGAACAGAGTTCTAAAAGCTAAGGAAAATGACAAGAAGAGGATTAAAGCTATCAGTAGTGAACTCTGAAATAAATGTGTGTGTGTGTGTCTGTGTGTGTGTCTAAACTAAGAGTTAACTGTGAATGGTTACTTTTTACGATGCAAAAGGATCCTATACAGTTTAAGTAAGAATCATGAAGCATAAAGGAATTATACAGCAAAGGCTATGGGGCCGAGGACTTGGGAACAAGTCAAACATTTTAAAGTCCTCGAATAGGGCTTGGGGTGGAGGATGGGCATGGGGGAACGCTAATATTCTTAAGTTCTGTTATTGAGACAAGTACTGTTGAAGGACAAAAAATAATATCTAAAAGGAGTAGAGAAAAAGGACAATACAGAATACGTTTTAAGTCTCTGTACTACTCTGGTTTCAAGCAAGAGTCTATTGAAAGAATAATTTTACAGCAAACCATAGGCTGAATATTGAAAACTATATTTTATTAGTGTGCATATGTTTATATAAATTAATTATTGTGTAAAAACAAATACATAAAAATCATCACAGTAGAATATAATGCACATTGTGAAATGAATGGATAGTGAAGATGATATGAAAGTTAGTGTAGGGAGAAACTCATTTTTTACATTGTGTGCTTAAGAATGGCTGATAACTCTGATTTCCATTAACTCTGATTTTAGAACTAAAAAGCTAGTGATATTGTAGAGCAAAGATCAGCAAATAATAGAAAGGGAGGTAAATCTAGCCTGCTTTCTGTTTTTGTAAATGATGTTTTACTGGAACACAGCCACACTCATTCATTTGAAGATGATCTACAGTAGTTTTGGTACTGCAGTGGCACAGTTGGATGGTTGGGATGAAGGCCATATGGCTGGCTCACAAAGCCTAAAATATTTACTGCACTGCCTTTTGCAGAAAAAGTTTGCCAATACCCATTATAAGAGATTTCAGGGGATAAAACCAGAGTCAAGGGAACAATTAGAGGATAGTTGTTATATTCCTGATAGACAAAGTGTCTGTTCATCTATGGCAGCTAGTGTTCTGTGTGCCTTCTGGACTACATACATATACACATAAAAATGGAATTGTTATAAATACATAGGATAATTTTTCTTCCCTTAGGGTAGACACTGTTAGTTTTCTAACCAATATCCAGCCTTCCCTTATGTGTTACTGAGAGAACTTATTTTTGTTGGAGAATACAGATTTGTTGCAGCACATGCATGCACATGCACGGGAAATATCTATCTGAAGGAAACATACACACACACGCACACACACACACACACACTGTTGAAGGTGGTTACTTATAAAAAATGTGTTGTGACTTATCTGGCATGAAAGAAATGAATTATTCCCTATTCAATATATATTTATATAAATATATATGTTTATAAAATAATAAGAGAAATCTAAATTTGTGATAAAAATTTTTTATAACACCAACACTTAATTTAAAGATATACTTAATTAAGGATAATAATAATGTAGGTATGCAACAAAATTTTTCTTACCATATAGTGGCTAAGATCAATGTTTTTACCATGTACTCATTAATTGGGTTTTGAATCATCCAGTCATTTAAAAAAAGCTCTCTCTTTATATCCATCCAGTTCTTTGTGGAAAGGAAGAAAGAGTGAAGGCATTTTATGTGCTGAGAGCTGTGGTAGTGGAAAGTAATAAAATGGTAAATAAAACAAGGCCACTACCTTTGAGCAGACTGCAGACATATAAACAGAAAACTTCAATATAGTATCTGATAAGAACAAAAATAGAGGAACTGTAGAGTAGGACAAAGAGCCCAGCTTATGGATTAGAGAAGACATCCTTGATGAGTCTTAGATAACGAATTTGGGTTTGTCAATTACAAAATGGGGAAAAGTGGGCATCCCACATAGAAGATATGCTGATGAAAACTGCTCCTTTCTTCTCTGTCAGTTTATAGTTCAGTTAGGAGTATGTGTTTGTGTGTATGTGTCTGCGTGTTTTGGGGAAACAAACAGGAACATCATGCAAATGATAGATTCCTTATATAGCTTTGCAAAATATGATATGAGCATACAGAGAAGGCAGCAGCAGAGACTTTCTGGGTGTGCAAGATCTTAACAAATTATAGTTTCTTATGTCTCAACAGTGTGAAGTAATGGTTATGGAACCACTCCAAGTAATTGCAGTGTGCATATTGCCAGTGAGAAAAGCATGATATGGTTGCATATTTCTTGTCTGTGGGCAATAATCAGCAGAAAAATTCTGTAGCATTCTGGATGGTTTAATAAAGAAAGATGCAAAAATAAAGCATCTTTATTTTGAAGCATGTTTAGTATTAACATAAGGTTTTTCTTTATCTTTTTGATTTACACAATGTAATTTCAACTATTATCTAGGAAATTGTATTATCCTAGGAAAGAGTTTTTAAATCTTTCCACTATTGACATTTTGGGCTTGATAATTCTTTGTTGTGAGGAGCTGCCTTGTGCATTGTAGGGTGATTAGCAATATCCCTAGCTTCTACACAGTGGGTGCCAATTTTATCTCTCCCACTGCCACCAAATTGTGATGTCTCCAGACATTGCCAAATGCCCTTTGTGGGGCAAAATTACTCTCATTTGAGAACTACTGCCCTAGGAAACATGCGAGATAAGGGAATGATAAAATTTCAAAATAGAAACATAAATTTAGAAATACATTTGTTAAATTTAGTCACCACCTGGGGATTGGACTCACTTGAAGTGCTGGCTTGTGGGGGGAGGGGGGGAGGGGCAATGTATGTAACCCAAACAATATTTGTACCCCCATTACAAGATGGAATAAAAAAAAAAAAAATTTAGTCACTTCCGAAGAGAATTTCGTAATGTTAAAATTATCATGCCATATAATTTATAACCAAAATAGGTTCTATCTGGTGAGGTGAGCAATTGTGGCATATAAATATTAATTGCCACATTAAAATGCACAATATTATAAAAACACTGAAGAAAATCATTGAATAAAATAAGATTATTTGTTCCTACAGAAAGAATAATGATGTGGCTACTTGGAGAGCCATACTAGCTCTCATTTTTAAAAGAAATCTCTGTTTGATAGACTTAATTTAGAAGACTACTTGAATTATGTTGGGTGCCTAGAAAGGTACTGGTGGTTATATTATTTAATATATATTATTAATTTTAAAAATTCATCTAAATATTTAACAGCTTCAACAGAGTGGACAGAGTGACATTATAATACTATTGAGAGTAAATGTACCCTGAATTGGTCCATAAGAGACTTGTACATAGTTTTTCAATGCAAATTTAAGATTTTTCATTTTCCTTTTTTTTCTGTGATATGCAGTATATTATCATGCCAGTCTTGATGATCTTTTCCATCTTCTATCAATTATTATATAGAAATACTTTTTTAAATTTAGTTTTCTATAATTTTATCAAATGGCCAAGATTTTCAGGAATGAGACTTAAGAAATATGAGACAATAAATTGATGCTATGGTTTATCACAGTACAAAGAGAAAAATAACCTGCTTTTTGAGTCATCAGTCAAGTTACTATGTGGCATTTTACAAACAAAGATAGGATGAATAAAATCGTATTTGTAAATGGCATTGCAATTCTTACATGAAAAGGCCATCATAAATGATTAAGATCATTAACAATACTACAAAGACATATCATTATTAATAAAAAGCTGATAACAGTGTTTATTTTAATTGTGTGTATTAATAAATCCCTTTTCTTTAGTACAAGACTCATTTTGTCCCTTCTATGTTTATGGATATATACCCGAATTTCTGCAATTATAGCCTTTCTCCTAGAATCAGGAGCTTGTAGTGTGAACTTAAATTTGTTTGTATTTCAGTCTCTCTATTTTTTCTGAATGCTTTATGTATAGAAATTGTTTCAAAGAATATCATACCAGAACACAGTGCAATTTGGCTAAAAGAGACTTTACATCTTTCTTTTTCAAAGAAAGATTTCCTTATGAAAATGTATAAATCTCTACCTTTTCTGGACATTAATAAAATATACCTATCTATTAAACATCACTGAGAAGCATTTAACACAGTGAACAGTTTGTAGAAATATTATTTTTTTAATTTATGAGAGATAGAATAAATATTTTATTTTATCAGATATGAGGATAGATTTAATAAATTTTAGGTTCAATGGAACACTTAAACTTGTCTTTGCAGATGAAGAAAAGATGAAGTATTACCGTTTGATCCTTAAAATCCACAAGGTTCCTTGTTCTTGAAGATGTACTGACATGTCTCTAACATTTCATGTCTTCTTTTTTAAAACTCCAATCTCTAAAGTCTCAATCCCACTCCATTTGCGTCTGTGTTCCTTGTTGCAGAGCAAAAAGGAAAGGTACCAGCTGTGCTGACTTTACTGAACCCCTTGTTGGAGCACTGATTTAGTTCTACCCAAACATCTTGGGATCCTCACTCTGGACATCTGCCAGGATTTAAGTAGCCATTTTAAATCATTACCCTGGGGCACAATCTGCAGAATGAGATCATTTCAATAAAGTTAGGCTGGTGCTACACTTATACATAGTACATTGCAATGCCCATGAGGTGACACATAGGACAACTGATGAATCATAAACTGGACAAAAATCTTCGAGTCTCATGACTTTCTTCTTTTTTCTCATAGATTTTCTTCTGTTTTAGTTACCTTTTATTTTGTAACGAATCAACCACAACTTATAAATACATCCTAATAATAACCATTTTTTGTTGTTACTTCTTTTTCTTACTGAAAACAGAATAAAACCAAGTCTCAAAGAAGACACTTGTCATTACTCAATTACCACTGAAAATAATAATCAGTAATAATTCTATGCAGTTATCCCTATATTTTAATAAAAGCACATAAATTGAAATTATTGTACAATTTTATAAGTTGACAAAGTTTTTAAACAAAGGATGAAATTATTGTATTGGAACATATACTGCTGAAATTTTATTCTAAAAACTCATATGTGCAATGATCACCCTCACTTTTAATTGAGCTTGATTTCTAATTCTGTTTGAAATATCTAATTTCTTTTCTGAGGCATGGTTTGGATAGTTTTCTCCATTTCCTTGGAGTCACATATAGAGTGAAATGTCAGTGATCAGGTATAGAGAGAAAGCTCAATATCAGGTATAGGGAGTGGGCCCAGCAATTAGATACAGAGTGAAGGCACAAGATCATAATATGGAGAAAAAAAATTATAGTGACTAGGTCTACGGTGAAGGCACAGGGATCAGGTGTAGAGAAAATTATAGTGTGCAGTTATAAAGTGAAGAAGACACAGGTGTCAGATGTAAAGTAGAAATATTGCAATCAGGTACAGCTAGAAGGTACAGTGGTCAGGTATAAAAAGAAGGGAAAGTCACCAGGTATAGAGAGAAGGCATGGTATCAAGTATAAAGAGAAAACACAGCAATAGGATATACAATGAATGCCAGGTGATCTGGTGTAGAGAAAGTCACAATGATCAAGTAGAGAGTGAATGCACAATTATCAGGTATAGAGGGAAGGCACAGCAATTGTGTATAGAAGAAAACACTGGGGTCAGGTGGAGAGTGATGGCACATCATATAGGGCGAAGACACAGTGAGGAAGACTATTGTCAGTACTTTCTACCAGTCTTCTTTGTTCCCACTGGTTTTCTTTGCTCAATCTTTGATGGCCATGGCTTCATTCTCTTTGTCTTAGTTGCAAGTCTTCTTGAGATCCATTGAGTTTCTCTCAGCCAATTTCATTACATGCTTTAGTATGTATAAACTTTTCTTGCTCTTATGCCCTGGCAAGAAGAGAACTCTGTGAAGTTGAATCTAGACTTATCTTGCCTAAGCAAGCTAAAGGGCCTCTCTGAAACTTACACTGCTGTGCCATATGAAAACACCATGGAATATCAGGAAAGTTGTATTCTTTCAGAAAGGGAGAGCTGCTCTTTAAGTTTATCACAGTAGTGCACGTAAATACCAAGAAACAAGCAAACATTCACACATACATAAGCAAATGGAATGGCTTTTGTGGTACACAATTCTTTTTGGTAATTTGTTACACAGCAATGGAAAACCAACACAAAAAACTAGAAAACTCTAAACATGCATCAGTAAGCAATGTGGAATATAATGTGGCTATTAAAATTATATATTATATAAAAATATGTATTGCATAAGAACAGAAGAATCTGTTCTTTATAAAGTTCAATAGTTTACAAGAATGTTTCTCTGTAGTCCTTCTGTATAATTTTTCCCCCATATGTGAAGCTGTGTATAATTTTAGTTGATACACTCAAGTGTTCTTTAGTACTGGATTTTAAATTCTTTAGTTGCATCTTAATGTATGTCATTTTTTTCTATTCCATTATTTCAGGTCCCTTATTCAGGGACACCACTCATATGCATTCTTATGTTCACTTATTTTTCAGAACTATCGTACACACTCAAATCTTGATTATTTGCTTATTTTTAAAATTCTTTCGACTATATCCTTCAATTAAATTACCTAAATTAAAAAAACGTATTTTACATAGTTGGCATTTAAACATCCACGACAAATTGTTAGGGGGAAGAAAAACTGCATAGTGTTTTGTTTAGTATATATACACAACTACATTATAGAACTTTGAATGAGCAGAGATAGAATTGTGGAAAGATATACAAGACACTGTTAAAGGTCACTTTTCTTAAGGGAAATGGCACTGGAGTAGTATTTATTTTTCTTACCAAAAACTTGTTTTATTTCTCTAATTTAAAATAGTCAATATGATCAATACAATTAACAAAAAGTGATTTAATGGGAATAGTTCCTTATTGTCCTTTTAGGAAAGAGATATACGAGTACCTGTCTTGCCACTGCTTTATAACAAAATTTACACTCTGACTTAGAGTCTGTGTGGTTAAAGCACTCACTGAAACTGAGACTTACAAAGGCATGGAAAACTTAGTGATTCCAAGCATTGTGTTATAAAATCTGCTCTACCAGTTTGGCCTCCCAGAGTGCTAGGATTACAGGCATGAGCCACCATGCCTGGCCAGTGCAAATATTTTTTTATATTATACTTTTCATTAGCAAAGATGGAAATGAGAAGACAATAGCAAACCATATAAAAAAATTTACTTTGATCCTAGTAGCAACATGTTCAAATATGAGAAAAAATAAAGGTGTTTTCAGATGTGAAAGGACTCAAAAATATTTAACAACACTATGCAGTGGATGTAGTTTTATGGACTTCAGTAAACTAATAGTAAAAACTATACAATATTTCTAGAAAGAAAACTATATTGGATAAAGAAAATGAGAAAACATGGCATATACATTTAATAATTCTGAAGAGATATTTGATTTTGGCAGTTTAAATGTTCTCATTCTGGTGGCAAAAGTTTAAAAATACAGGTATTTGCAGCTTTTAAAAATTATTCAAGATTCATTGGTTGGTTTATCCAATAATACTTTTTTCTTAATCAAATAGTAATTATTATATCTTGATTTTTTTAATCTGTAGAAACAAATGAAGACCACCAAATGTCAACAAGCAAATGCTATTTATTTCCAGCTTGCTATAGCCAGGGAGTCAGCATTTTGGCAGAGATTCAAAGGCCAAGTAATTGAGAATGTTTTATAGTAGAAAAAAATGGAAGGTTTAAGTTATACCCTCAGTGGAAGTTGTTGGTATGGAGGCGCTGTAGGATTAACCAGAAGTAGGCCATCCTATGTGGTTGGTTAGAAATGCATATTTGGCTTTCTATTATTGGCCCTAAATTGGAAGTGGAATGAAAATTAGGGAAACTGATAGTTATTAATCTATTCCAGGCATGTGTGGCCACTGACTACTGTAGATAATGAGTTAATTTGCTGGTCTGGTTGTTGCAGATTGTGAGTCAAGTTCTATAATCAGTTTGACCATTGCCCATTTATGTATTCAGTCTTTCAAATTAAACCATAGAAAAAATATAGAAGTCATTTGTTATAGAGGAAGTATATATTATTGTTTACTACAACGATCTAAAATAATTATATAACTGACAAAAATCAAGGGTTAAAAGATGCTGAATAACATATATTTCCACAGAAATTATTAAGGGCACAATATTTGTTTGCTTAAAATTAAGGAAGAAATAAGGATTTAACCATTTTATTACATATAGTGATAAAACTAATACTAGCATGTAATTAAAATACTGAATGGTGAGGAGAAGTATTGGGGGTTATTTAGACACAGACTTTCGTGATTTTTCACTGTGGTGTATCAATATATCGTTTTCAAATGTGATGAAATCAGATAATTTATAATGAAGAAAATACTAGTAAGTCAAAGAAAGAGTAGCTACACTGGACTAGCAGACCTAGTAGGAGTATACATGGGTATGAAAAGTTAAGTGGCTTTTAATTATACCTATATGGTTCTCTTTATCTTGTTTTTTGGTTACTTTAAATATACATAGACTGTGGTATTATAATCTTTATAAATTATTAATTCCAACTATTTGACAAAAAATAAAAAATAAACTAGTGTCATTTCCTCAGTGATTGAACTCAAAGATTGAATGTCAATTGTATGCATAAAAGTTTGCATACACACATATATTTATACATATTTGACTCTATAGAACATTTACTGTATATATTATGAATATGGATTGTTAATATATATTATAACCTTTTATTAGACTATTTTGAAATATTGACAACTTTTTTGAATAAATAGGGACAAAATATTTCTATCCCTGGTATTTCTTTTTTGTTGTTATTGTTTGCTTGCCTATTTGTTTTCTGGATAAGTTTCTGTTTTTGTTGTTATTGTTGAATGAAAATTTAGCCAAAATGATATTACATTGTCTAGAAAATGCTGGACTTGGCAACAATTTTTATTTTTCCAGTGGAATATTTTTCAGAGTGAAAATTAGTGCAGTTTATAGATACACATTAAGATTTTTAATAAGGAATTGATAGAAAATTAGCAACAATGCAATGGACTTAATTACTACAAATGCTAAACAGGAAATATTTAATTCTGATAATACAGCAATGTAACAAATTATTCAGTAAAACAACTGCATTATTCTTGTTAGTAGGATCATTACTTTCCAACTCCATTAATTAAAAGAAAAAACGTCTTTCAAGAAACAATTTCTAAAACATTTCACACATAAAAAGAAAAATAACTGTTATAATACTTTGACAAGTATTTGAGTTTTTAAACACCATATAAACATATAATTATATATATGTATATATAAATTTTCCACATTATGAAACATTTCCCCAAAAATCTCATCATTTTATTTTTCATACAATGGATAACTCTCTAGATGATATATTTGTTAGATTCCAATATGCTGAGTAATTCAAGCTATGGAATGTATGGAGCATCCAGATTCTCATTTAAAAGTACAGGTTAAACACCCATAATCTGAAAATCTGAAACCTGAAATGGTCCAAAATTTGAAACTTTTCGAGCACTGTTATGACAATGAAGATAACATTGTTTACACTGCAGAAAAAATGCTTATAGATGACATAGTGAAAATGTCTGATGGGCTTCTTGAAAAACTAGAGTAGTATGCGTTCATAACAGAACAAAAAATGATTTCAATTTATAAAATAAAAGAGAGACTTCTAAGATGAATAGCATTGTTAATGAGTCATGTGACTTTGGAAGAAACATTTTTAAAAGGCAGCAGAATGCCTCCTCTTCCTGAGAGGACCCACTTCCTACTTCCTCAACTATTTCCAATATTGCTTCTACTCTAAAAAGAACATAAAAATAAAGTGTACAGTAACCTTTTAATTTAACAGCTTATATAAGTAGTCTGGTGATGCTACTGTATGGCTTATTTACCCCAAACACACCATTTTTTCACTGTACTGATGATATGCCACATTTCTTACTGTTAAGTATTTATGTGTGAATAAGTATAAGGAAATGATTGCTTATTGGTAGCACACAAATTCCAAGTCAGGAAATATGATGATGCCAAACAACTACAGATTGTCCACATGGGTGGCTTTCTGAGTGTTCGATGTACACAAACTTTGTTCTATGCATAAAATTATATAAAATTACCTTCAGTCTATGGGTATAAGGTGTACATCAAGCTTAAATGAATTTTATGTTTAGATTTGAGTACCATTCCCAAGATAATCACATTATGTATATATAAATATTCTAGACTCTGAAAAAAATTCCAATATCTGAAACATTACTGGTCCCAGGCATTTCAGATAAGGAATGCTCAACCTGTACTAACTATAGTAGAATTAAATACAGAACCTAAGCTTTATGTTTGATAGTGGGTAGTCATTACTCTTATAAAAGGGATGAAGGAACATTGGGGAGCAATCTGTTAATACCTTCTATGTCAATCAGGGTTCTGTGAGGAAATAACAAATCCACTGCAGGTAGATAGATAGAGGGAATTGAGTGAAGGAAAAGAGTTACAAAAATGGGGGACCTGAAATGTTAAATAATAGACTGTGAGACAATGAGTGAAGGAGTTTAGCTCTTCCAAAGGTAGGAGGGTAGTAATATCTGATCCCATAGGATGTGCCATGGAAGGGGTCTGCCGAGAGGGTGCTGGAACCATTGAAGAGCTGTGGTCATTGCCAGAGATACCACCCAAAGCAGAAGAAGGGTGGGAGGGACAGGGGGAAGGAGAGAGAGACAGAAATGGAAACAGAGGGAGATTAACTTTTCTTGTTTTATAATTTCCCTCTATTACTTCCCATTGTTCAGTTGGTAAAGAAAACTAATCAATGTCATGACAGGTATTAGTTTCCTGCAAACAGAGCAAAGCAAGACAGGGCAGAAAGTTGATCCAAGAGAATATGCAAATTTATTTATAAGATATGTGAGGCTGGTGGGCATATGGTCAGTCTAGTCAACATTTACTATGGCCATTTACTCTGTACAGCCATGAAGAGAATTATGAGCATTCTACAAGGTTGCAGGGGAGCACAACAATGTTGTCAGTACCTGGAGATCACTTTCTTTTAATTATTCTACAGGACAATTTCATTTGACAAAAATATATTCACTGACTTGGTCTTTGCTGTGGAGATGGCATATAAAACTGCTTCTCCCCAGGGAGATACATCTGGACTGTCATTATACACCATCAAGGAACACATAACAGAAAAAGACAGGAAATAATGTAACTATCAAAGAGGATTCAACAAGATTGTATCTGGATGTAGCAATGGAGTATATAGGAAAAAAATGTAACTTATCAAAATAGATCAGTCTGAGCTTGGATTCTCCCTTCTGTAATTGTCAACTGTATAGTTTTCTAACCTTAATATCCTTTTCTGTAAAATGCAATCAAATGTAATTTTCTTAATAGATTAATCTCACTATTAAATGTAATGGCTTGTAACACAGGGCTTCTCACATCATTGGCACTCAATACACATTATTTCCCCAATGATTATTTTTGCCATTTGAGGAATAGAATATAAAATTTACATGGGGATGTGAAATCTCACATTAGGTAGTTCCATGAATATGATCTTGTTGAACATACACAGAAATTAGCAATAGTCATGATTTAAAATAAATAGTTAGAACATAGAATAGTCAATTTTGTTTTGTCACTCAGCTCAAATGTTTCATAAGTGTTTTTGCAGAAAGAATTTTTATTCTTACCCAATGCCTGTTGAGTGAATACCCAAAGCTTTATAAAATTGCACAATGACTAGAAGCCAATGTTACTGCTCTGTTGGTGAAATTACAGCCCTCTTGCGAAGAATAAAATTTAAGTGGTATCTTGATGACTATTGCTTTTTTGCAGTTCCTTGGAAAATCTTCTGAGAATTAAGCCCTCCGAGATTGTTTCAGAGAGGTACTCTCAGCCTTCATAAATCTTCAGCGTATTTTTACTCCAAGTTCTTGTTCAACATTGACTCTCTTGAGATTTTAACGGTGCTGTGAACCTTGACAAGTCATGCATAACAACTTGCAATCTGAGAGAGTATTTGCTTGGTATTAAAATGTCTTATTAAATATTTCAAACTGGTCTTTAGAGACTTTTGAGGAAGTCCACTTTTTGCTTCTCATTGATATGCAACTGTACAAAATGTGTGCTATTTATAAAGCAGAAGTAGAGAAAAAAACCTAAATGGAAGGAATGACACAGGGCAATCCCTAAAGGAAATAAGACTTAATTTTTATTGTAGAAAAATATCTTGAAAGCTTTTTTTATGTACTTAAATATTTTTCAGCTTTGTATAAAACATCAGCTGAGAGGTACTAATCCCTAGCATGGGAATAGCTAAGTGTATGCCATAGGAAATAATTAACATGAAAATATTGTATACTTTTGGATAGATGCCTAATAGTGGGACTGCTGGATCAAATGATGTTTCCATTTTTAGCTCATAGAGGTACTGGTATCTCCAAATTCTTTTCCACAGGGGTTGTACTAATTTACAGTCCCACCAGCATTGTGAGATTGTTTCTAACTTTCCACATCCACATCAGCATTTGTTGTTTGGGGGCTTTTTGATAAAGGCCATTTTCACTGGAGTTAGGTGAAATCTCATTGTGGTTTGGTTTGCATTTCCCTAATGATTAGAGATGTTGAACATTTTTTATGTGTTTCCTGGCCATTATTCTGTCTTATTTTGAAAAGTTTCTGTTCATGTCCTCTGCCCATTTATTGATGGAGTCGTTTGATTTTTTCTTGTTGATTTTCTTAAGTTCTATGTAGATTCTTGTTATCAGCCTTTTATCAGATGTGTAGCATGTGAATATTTTCTCCCATTCTGCAGGTTATCTATTCACTCTAATGATAGTTTCATTGGCAGTGCAGAAGCTTTTTAATTTGATCAGGTCTCATTTATTTATCTTTCTTGCTACTGTGATTGCTTTGGGGTCTTCTTCATAAATTATTTCCCTGGTCCAATGCCTATAAGATTTTTCCTAACATTTTCTTTTAGAATTCTTAAGGTTTCATCCCTTAGGTTTAAGTCTGTTATCCATTTTGAGTTGATTTTTGTGAGATGTGAGAGGTAGCGATCCAGTTTCAATCTTCTATATGTGGTTATCCAGTTTTCCCAGTACCATTTATTGAATAGAGATTCATTTTCCTAATGTATATTTTTGTCTACTTTGTCAAAGATTAGATGACAATATGTGGATGGATTCATATCTGGGTTCTCAGTCCTGTTCCAAAGGTCTATATATCTGTTCTTGTGCCAGTGTAATGCTATTTTGATTACGATAGCCTTGTAGTAAAGCTTGTAGTCTGGTAGACTGATACCTCTCAGTTTGTTCTTTTTGCTTAAGATTGCTTTGGCTATATGAGGTCTTCTTTGGTTCTATACAAAGTGTAGAATTATTTTTTCTAGATCTGTGAAGAATGATGATAGTAATTTGATAAACATTGCATTAATTCTGCAGATCACTTTAGGTAGTATGGACATTTTGGCAATATTGATTCTGCCAATCCATGAGCATGGTAGATTTTTCCATCTGTTTAGATCATCTACAATTTCTTTTCTCACTGTTTCATAGTTCTCCCTATATATGTCTCTCACCTCTTTCATTAAATATATTCCTAGATATTTAATTTTCTTTGAAGCCATTGTGAAAGATATAGCATTTTTTTATTTGATTTTTGGCTTGACTGTTATTGGCATATATGAATGCCACTGATTTGTGTGCTATAATAAAGACATCTGCACTTGAACATTTTTGGCAGCATAATTCACAATTGCAAAAATGTGGAAACAACCTATGTGCCCTTAAATAAATGAATGTGTTAATAAAATGTGGTATATGTATACTATGCAATACTACTCAATTGCAAAAAACAATGGTGCTCTAGCACCTCTTATAATATCCTAGGTAGAGCTTAAGCCCATCCTTCAAAGTAAGATATCACAAGAATGGAAAAATAAGCACTACATGTACTCACCATTAAATTGGCACTAAGTAATCAACACTAAGATGCTCACATGGTAGTAATAGTCATTGGGTGTTGGTCAGGTGGGGTTGGGGGTGGGTAAACATGCAACTAATAGATGAGGTGTGCACTGTATGGAGGAGGGGCATGCCTATAGCCCTGGCTTGGGCAATGTGAAGTCATTACTTGTAACCAAAATATTTGTACTCTCATAATATACTGAAAAAAAAGAAAATATTGTATACCAAAAAGCTGATGAAATTTCAAAGTATAATATATCTGTGATTATTGTTTTTAATGGAAACAAGTATAAACACTAAGAATACTTCTACAGCAATTTTGAAAGTTTTTATTTTGTTTATTTGTTCTGTTTTTTTTTTTTTGGATGGGAAATCAGTTATCTAGGAGCAGGGCTGTTGGTTTAATATTTACTGATCAAATACATATAATAATTTCCAGAGAAAAATAGATTTCTATTATAATATCCTTGTGAAATGATAGAATTTTCAGCATTACATATATATTTCCATTTCAAAGTCTAGCATTGTAGAAAATAATAATTTTCTCTTTCTACTATGTACACAATTTGGGCAAATAGCATGAATAAAGTAATTGATCTAATATGGGATATTTTTTCCTTCATTAAAATGACCAATATAATGCATTAATTTACTTTTAAATTATCAACAGGTAGATCCCTAGAAGTGGCTGATATTCAAAGAACATCAAATATTAATATCTACCTAGGTTAATATACTTGTGGGGATAACTTTTGGTTGTATCTCATTTATGATGTATCCAGTACCAAATAGCATAAGCAATTATGCATTTTTTTCTTGACTTGTAACTTTATATTCTTGCCCAGATTCAGTTAAAAAGCAACTGTAAACTATGAGAATATGTCGTTTCTTCCTACTGAAAATGTAACACACAGTATTCATTTACTAGAGCTATGGTACTATTAATAAAGTGCCACAAACTGGGTGGCTTAAACAACAGAAAGTTATTGTCTCATAGTTCCAAAAGCCAGAAATCTGAGATCAAGGTGTCACCAATTTTTTTCCCCTCTGAACAAACTAATCAGGTATCTGTTCCATGGCTCGCCCATAGCATCTACTGGTTTGCTGGCAATCTTTAGTGTTCCTTGGCTTGTAGATGTGTTAATATTACTTTTGTATTCATAGTCACATAGAATTCTCCCTGTGTGTGTATCTTTTTCCAAATTTTCCATTTTTATAAGGATATCAGGGAGCAGTCCACACTACTACAGTATGATATTTTCTTAACTAATTACATTTAGTTATAACATTATTTCCAAACAAGGTCATAGTCTGAGGATTAGGACTTCAACATATAAATTTTGTGGGAGGCAATTCAATCCATGACATATACCTTGATGAGTTTTATTATATTAATATATTCTTCATTTATTCATCGTCTTAGTTCATTTTTGCTACTATACCAAAATTCTATAGATTGGGTGGCTTAAACAACATTTATTTCTCACAGTTCTGGAATACAGGATGTCCATGATCAAGGTGCCAGCAGATTTCATGTCTGCTGAGGGCCTGCTTTCTGTTTCATATAACACCATTTTCTTGCTGTGTCCTCATATGGCAGAAGGGGTGAGAAAACTCTCTGGTGCCTCCTTTATAAAGGTACTAATCCCATTCATGAGGGTTCTGCCCTCATGGGGTATTTGCAAAAACTTCACCCCAAAAAATTCACACTGGGGGTTAGGATGTCAACATATGAATTTTGGGGGAGCATGAATGTTAATGAAAAGGATTTATTTCTAATGTAAAGAACTACTGAAAGTACCAATGAGTCTTATAATTTTTCCATCTAGATTTCAAATAAACAAGAAAGTAAGCTAAGAATATATTTTCCTTTCAGCCTGAAACTCTCTTTGCAATCCTCCTTAGTAAAATACCTTTAAACAATTGGGCAAGGAATTTATTTTCCATCCCTGCTATTTATCTCCACTCCTGTTGTATTCTCCAGCAGGTAGGCTTTTTGTTGGCCTCTGCTGTTCATATATGTATGCTCTCTTCAGCCAGAAATCTGTGTACTCACAGTGTTACCTTCATGCCTTTGGGCACCACCAAAGTATAGTACAGTAGGTGATTTGCTGCTCTTTGCCTCACATTAAAAAAAGAATTATCCAATACCTGTGGAGACATACTACACAGAGATGCATGTATCTGTTCATGACCATAGTTTTGAAACAGAGTAGAGAGTTATTACATTTTCTTTTTCTCTGCTTTACTCACTTCCCTCTGCTACTTTAAACCATCACTTAGTCGATACCACCATGCTACCCTTCTTCTTCTTTTTAGTCATTTTCTTGTTGTTCCTTATTTCATGTGTCACTGCCTTCATGAATCCCAACTCTCTCTTAACAAGGCTGGACTTTCATAGAAAGTTCAAGCTAAATGGAGCAACTCTTTTTCTTTCACGTGGCCATTCAATCTATCCCAGAAAATGAGGTGTGATCTTGCACAGTTTGTCTTTCTCAGCTTTTTTCCATGGCATGTTTGCTCAGGGACTACTCTTTAGACATTAAAAAGCGTTTAGGCTAAAATCACTATTTGAGGGCCAGAGCTAGTTTGAAAACCTGAGGATTTTATAAGCCTGGTTTCTTAATGGCCATTATTTTCTTGTTTTCTATATTGCTTTCTCTTTCCTGAATCCCAGTAATTCATATATGCCTAGAACTATTAACACTTTTTCTATCAGATTAAATATTTAATTGATTTAATTTTATAACATTTTAACCACATTGTGAGCTTGTTACATATTTTGAGTCTGACCTGGGTACCTAACTGCAGATTTTATTTCGTTTTACTTTTTTGGTGAGGTGCCACTGAAAATGCTTTTAAAACAAATGTTTATGTATAAATGACTACCTAGTGGTAGTCTCTAAGCAAGTTGGAGGCATGGATATTGGTTATTGGTCAAGTGTTGTGCCATCACATAAAAAGTCCTTAATGTGCTAAAATTATAATAATTATACTTAATAGTGGGAGAGATAGTTTATATATTACTAGCCCTGGAAAGTTTATAGTGAAAATTGATTTAATCAACCCAGAAAGTTTAGCGCTATATTGAAAAACTCATGTTACACACAGCCCAAATAAAGCTCTCTAAGAATAGACTAGCTGTGAGGCAAGAACACATCTTTGTTTGTTTTTAAGACTTGTAATTTTGAGATCATTGTAGATTCACATGCAGTTGTGAGAAGAACATGAAGAGATTTCTTGTTTTCTTCACAGACTTTTTTGAAGTGGTAACATCATGCAAAACTATGAAACAATATCGTAACCAGGTTTTTGAAATGGTACAGTCTACCAATCATATTTAGATTACCCTAGTTTTACTTGTGTAAATTTGCATGTGTGTATGAGTGTGCTTAGTTCTATACAATTATGTCACCTGTTTATATTTACATATCCATCACTATAATTAAAATACTGAGCAACTCCCAATCGTAAGAGTCCCTCACATTTCCCTTTTATAACCAAACCCTCCTCTATCTAGTTCCTCTTCCAAACCTCTGACAACTACTAGTCTGTTACCATTGCTAAATTGTATAATTGCAAAAATGTTATATATATGGAATCATAGTATAAAACATTTTGAGACTGGCTTTTTCCCACTTAGTTTGATTTTCTGAAGATTCATCCAAGGTTTTTTATATATCAATAGTCTGTTCATTTTCACTGTTGAGTGATATTTAATACTATGAATGTACCACAGTTTGTTTAACAATTCTCTCATTGAAGCACATAGGTATGGTTTCCAGTTTGGGGCTAATATGAACAATGCTGCTATGAACATTTGAGAACAGACTTTTATGTGAATATACGTTTTTATTTCTTTGCTATAAATGCCCAAGTAAAATTTGTTGGGTTGTATAGAAATGTGTGTTTAGTTTTATAAGAAACTGACAAACTTTCACATTCCTACTAGCAGTGTAGGAATGACCAAGTTTCTCAACATTCTCAACAGCATTTCCTGTCACCATTGTGTTTTATTAGTCTGTAATTTGAAATCACTTTTAGTCCTAATGCAACTCTCTCTTTCTGGGTATGGACAATTACAAGTCATATATTTCTTAGAGTCTCAATGTAAAAATAATATTTAGGGGCCAGAATCATAGTGTGTTTTTAAAAGTCATGTACATTTATGTTCTACTAATAAGGATTTTTTAGGTGACTTTGGCATATTAATTCTGTTACATTTTCTAGGATCCCGTGAAGACATAGAACAAGTTTTTCTGAAACTTGTGTCTAAATTTCAATATGGAAGTACATTTGTTGTTGAACAATTAGATTCTAAATCATTGAAATAATTACTAAAATTAAAAAACTGATCATTGTTAGTGCTTCCAAATTAAAATGCCAAAATGAACACAAAATTTCATAATTTTCATTTGACTGTGAAAATGTTTGCTTCATATATAATTCAAATTAGTAAGTAGAATATTTCTAGATATACAGAATAAAATACCAAGTATACAGTGTTAGATGATTCATCAAGTGCATTTTTTGAATAAATAAATGAGAGCTCTTACCCACTAATTCTACAATGAACTTGTGTAGCTCTTAATATATGGTTGTCATGTTACACTTAGATTAGTATTCATTTAGGAATAATTCAAATATGATATAGATGTATCTAATTATGCAACTGGGTTTTAAATTGTAAGCATAAGAAATCAACATAATACATTCACTAATTTTAGTACCTCAAAATGTATATTTTGAAGTTTATAATTTACTTGAATAATTTATTTTAATCTTCAAAAATCCAGTGCAATAGGCATTTTATGATACTCATTTTAGAAAGATAATTATGTTGGTACTGTATAGAAGACAGGAAAGGAGATTTGAGATTGAGATTTGAACCTAGGGGACCAGTAATGAAACATTAATATTCTATGTAAGAAATAAAAAGGATATGGATGACAGAAAATGACTTGAATGGGCTGTTTTGATGCCATTGATAATATAATGTCAATGCACTTACCTTTGTACTTTAATCACAAACCATTCCTCCTCCAGTCTTCTGAATAGTCATAAAGCATGCACTATATGCCTTCACCATACTTTTGATCTAAATGCATGCTTAATGCCAGTTTGATTTATGAGTGACAATTCAACCAAATGTAGTTATGTGAAGGTCAGAAGAGACCCTTCACAATGTTATCAGCACATATAAAACCATATTAAAAGAGTTGAGATAAAATATTCTATTTTGGACTCTCTTTTAGTACAGTTGATGACAGGAAAAGAAAGCAAAGACTGTGTTTTATGCATAAATTTAAGAATTAAATTTAGTAGGACACAACCATTATAGTTCTCCATTGATATATCAGCATATCCATTTTCTGTGTTCATATTAATCGTGTGCTAAATGCCATCACACACTAAAATTTGTTTTCCTGAATGCACAGGTACCTCTGTTCTACAGGTGACAGCTACTGATGCAGATGATCCTACCTATGGAAACAGTGCCCGGGTGGTTTACAGTATTCTCCAGGGACAACCCTACTTCTCCGTAGATCCTAAAACAGGTTAGTATGTTTACATATAATTTGTGTGCAAGTGTTTGCTATAATATAATGAAAGAAATCAATGTTTTTATTTATTTGTACTTCATGTTCATCATATATTGTTATTTTGACACATTTTAAAATGTCCTCACTTTTTCTACTATAATATGATTTAATAATTAAAGACAAATTAACTGCTTTTCTTATTATTTTGATTATCCATTATTTATACCCATAAGAGAAAAAAAGCTGCTTTCAATACTCCTATACAATTTAAATAAACCCTCCCTGTTTCCAGCAAATATGGAGTATTACACACATTAGATGATATTTTCAAATATATTATTTGTTGTGTTTTCATATTATTTTTAATTCTTTGCAAAAGAAGGTAAATGATTCATTGGAATTTTTCCATATGTTATTTGACTTTCATTGCCACATAAATTAATAGCTACACACACACACACATAAGTGTATTACATTGGGTGAATTGCTGTCTTGAATTAGCATTTTTTCCTGATAAACAAACTCTTCAGCCCTCAAATATTGTGTTATATAAAAAATATTAACTGAGTATAACATCAAAGACATATAATTTTTTTAGGAAAAATATGAATTCTTATTTTCTTCATTTTTTTTCTGGCCAAAACAATCATATCATATCATGTTATATCATTATGTCATATCATGAAAAAACATAAATGAAGATTACTCAATAATGCATTATAGACTTTGTTACAGTAGCATAATCCCAAAACCACAAAAGGCACATCCCGTTGACAATTTGTTACTAAAAACTTGGTTAAATATAAAACCATTTTTAATTTAGACAAGCGTTCAGTAATAAATCAGTGTAAAATTTCAAGGATATACATGATTATGAGACAGATGAAGCAGGAAGAGATATAGGATGTTTCAGCAGGTTTGTAGGTCCTTTCTGACCACATTAGATGCACTATAAATCAAATTAACATATGGGATCTTCAGGTAAACAGCATAGCCACATAACTAACATAAAAGATAGCCATGTTTGATCATAAATACCTCTTTATATTCTTATAATTACATAGCATACAGCTCATTTTTCAAAGACCTCTGTTCAATAAGTCTACAGATTACAGATTTATTCACCATTGTCTTAGACAATGAGGTACGTTCAACTAAAAAGATGTTGTAGACAAGCACTTTCTCAATAGCTAATACCACTAGATTGTTTGCCACGAGTTTGGTCATTATCATGTCTATATGATAATTTGACTAGGTCACTTGCCTTTTTTTCCCCTGGGGTGCTCCAACATATAAGTATACCGCAAAGAATGTATCTCAGACATACTACTTAACTCTTTCCTTCTTATAACTTAATAAGAAAACGATGAAGAATATGTACAGATATGAATATAGAAATGAAGAATATACACATGCATACATGCATACCCTTATATGCTAGCAGTTTCCACGGTGCAGTGGTTATCACATTCACCTCATATAACCTTATATGCATTATAATTATAGAATATAATAGATTATAATATACAGTTAATAAAGTAAAAATATAAATTGAATTATAATAAAAATAAATAACAATGTGACTTAAAATTAGTATGAGACATACTCTTTTAGTTCCAAGATATTGCTAAATATTTAGAAAAAATGTTTATTCATCTAGTAATAAAAGTGGCAGGACAAAAATGTACATACATAGAAGTATACATTATTGGTCTGATAGAGGAGCTTAGAATTACTTGAAAATCAATTTGCTATTTGATATTGATTTTTCTCATTTTGTTCTATTTTCCCAATAACTATGTTTGTTTCAAATATAAAATAAGTATATTTCCCGCCTTAAATATACATCACCATAGAGGAAAGAAATAAAGATAGTAAATGTTTCAATTGCCTTGTTTAGTATTATACACACATGCATGCATGCACAGTACATAAACACACATGCACACAAACATATGACTTTAGTCCATTAATGGTCTCTATACATAGCCAAATGTTTATTTATAAATAAATGTTATATATACTTAGCAGAAGAATATTGCTAAGGTATAGATATCCTGTTTATATATTTTTAAATTTCCATACATTTATTATGCATATAAATGGTTAACAAACAAATATCAATTCTGTGTGTTCATGTATCTGAATATGTGAGTGTTTGCGTATGTTTGTGTTAGTACATACACATGCGTAGGTATATGCACTCGGGTGGATACAGCAGGCCACTGAGGAAATATTCTACTAGTATTGAACTCTACTATAGTTTGTGATTGGGGGAAGCAAATATATCAATAAATAAAATTTGCATTTGATTATACATATTTATTATAGGTTAAGTGAATACTTCATTAGACTACAGAGATAAGTTTATCTCAAACATAAATAGGCTGCTATTCAAACACTGCTCTGTGAAATTTTCTTTGCTTATGCATTTCTATGTTCCTTTCTATAAGTGATACGATGTATTGAATGAAATGTATGTCTCTGTTTTGATATGTCTTTATGTCAGTATTATACTGGCCAATACAAAATGGGAACCTATGGATATATGTCCTACTATCCCATTAAGGAAAGAAAGCATTTTGAAAGATCTTTTAAATAAGCAAATATCTTAGACAATTAACTGTAGAAAGTGCTAAGAGGGGTTATAAAATTAAATGCTCATTACTCTTTGAAGCCAAGACTATTTTGGCAATTGGTGCTTAAAATCCCTAATACTACACAAATAAACATCCTCAGAACTAATTAATTTAGTTGAAATTGTGTTTAAAAATGACTAATTAAATACAAACATACTGAAAACTAAAGAATTGGTTCAGATAGGATGTTATATAAGAAGTGTGGGAATAGTAGTCACTTATAAAAATATGTTCTAATAGCATCAATTCCATTCCCCTAATGGACATGAGCCCATGTCAACATGTTTTCAATTACTTTGATTGAAGACCAATTATAACAAAACATAACATTTGTCACCAAATACAGTTGTGAGTGCTCATGTCTAATATCAATATTTGGATTGCCTTATTTTTATAAAGGGTAAATTTTGATATCCATAATAATTTTTCAATGATAACCTGCCAAATAAGACCTTGGTTTCCTATTTTATAAATCATCTCTGCATGGCTATATACAAATAAATAAATTGTGTGCCTGTTGAGTTATTATATTATGCAGAATTGATTTAATAATGTCTAAATTTTTATATTAAAGTTACATTAATCAGTATGGTAAATACAAATCTTATGAATAATTTATTGTTTTTAATACATTTTATTGAGATAACTATTTCATGATTGCTCAATGTATAACAACAGAAGAGGAGTGTACATTAAAAAGTGATGAATTGGAGAGAGACCTTTGACAGAAAATAAATAAATAGATAAAATAGATGATTTAACATTAACTACCATTTAAAAGCGCTGGAGACTATGGCAATGAACTAAAAGAAATACAATGTATCTGACTACACTGGTGTAAAGAACTTTTATAGAGGTAGTAAGTGAAGAAAACATTTTAATAGTTAAGAAAATAGCTAAATTTAAGCAAGACACTTTGAGAATAGTTGCTGAGTGAGAAAGTCATATTAAGTGGTCAGATAACCAAATGCAAAGGAAATGTGGGTGATGGTTCGTTATTAACACAATTCAAATCTCGATCCTAGTCTGATTAATATGTTGTCAACTGTGCTAAAAATAAATCAGTATGTTCAAGATTTTTGTGCCTATTTAGAAACCATAAAATTTCTGTCAGGTGGTGACCTCAGAAGCTGATTGATGAAGTTGCTACACAGAGGAACTAGTCTCCATAACTTAGGTTAAACTCAGAACCAGAAATCCACCAAGTATCATTTCTGAGCCTTAGGAACAGAATGGAAGGATTATAGGAATGGCTGATATGTAGTTTTTAATTGGACATGAAAATCTGCTAATACTCATTACTCTGATAGACATTTGATGGTATACTTTGCCAAGTGTTTCATAGCCAATAACTTATGAACTACTTCATGTTATTTTTGATAGTGCATATTACTTAAGTTATACATTGTGTATGTTTCAAATATATTGAATTTTCCTGATGGCCAATTCAGGAAACCTGAAAATCTAGATTAAAACTTGATGTCTGGAAAAACAGAGGGGTATGCTGGCTTACAAAATCCTAGTTAAGCTTTCTTTACAATTGTTTGCAATACTGGCAATGGTGAATGTCAGGTCTTTGGCCATGATTAACATGAAACATATAAATCATTGACAGTCAATACGGGCATCCATACATTAGTATAAATAGCATCCGTAGTTTATTTTTGCCACACACCAAGGAAAGACAATGGAGCCATCTATTTATTTTAATATTTGTGTACCTATGGTTTAAACTCATGCATCATGTTTCATTCAATCTTTATACATCTTTACTGACTTATGTAAGAATATTCCTTTATTAAATATAGAAGCTGAAATATTTTTATTGATAAATTCTACATTTAATTTTCAGGTACATAAAAATAGCAAGACCAGACTGGCTACTTTTAATTATAATTACATATAAAGAGTATATATCATATTCTTTTATCAGCACTCCTAATGTATTATAGCACTTTAATGGTTTCTGATGCATGACATTACAAAAGGGTAGATGATGAACTTCAAATTCTTGTCAGTTAAATACTTCTGAATTAAGAACATCCATCCCACAGGGACAGATAACTTAACATCAAATAAAATGAACGACATGTAGTGATGGCTATTTGTTTTAAAGGCAGTCATATTATTATTTATTTTGACATGGCATTATTATAAAAATAATGAAGAAATTGTTTACTTGGCCTTTCTATCAAAGGATTAATGTGCTATTTAAACTTATAGTTTAATTAATATAAATTAATATGACATAAATATAGTACAATTTATGTTTTTTTCTCTAAAATACTGTTTATTGAAAAACACCTTGGGGATACTTTATCTTCAAATTCTAGATTGCTACTTAATTTCTTAGCAAATTTATCAAGTTACTTACATGTTTTGCTCCTGTTTCCGTGTATATAAATTTAGAAAGACAATGCCTAAATTCCATGGGAAAATTAGTGCAGTGCTCTTAGCCTCGTGCTTGGGGAAATGGTAGGTACCCGGTAAAGTTTCCTTGTTGTCCCTTTCTTTTTTTAAAGAGTCACAAGGATTGCCAAATTATTACACAGTGGACCATTATGAGAATTTTAAATACTCTTATCTGAAGTAGATAAAAATGACTATTTTGTTTGAAAGAATTTTATAGTCCAAATGTCTATACACATTTTTTAAAAGAGAAGGTGCCACTTATGAACTTTCATGTAAATTTCTTTACAAGAATTTTTAAGAACGTTTCACAAACATGATAAATAAGATAAATACACTATTAGAAAATTTGGAATGATAATTTAAAAGGAGACAAAAGTTAGCTGATAAAATAACCAACATTTTATCTTCAAAATTAACATCCTGGTTTAGAATAGTGTCTTGAGATGAGGTAAACTTGGCATACTCTTTCTGAAACAACTGTCATTAATGCAGAGGTCTTGACTGACAATAACTTTGATTCTCCAAGATGACCTTTACTTAACAGTTCACAGCAGTAATCAATCAGCTATAAAAATGTACTCAGTAGAAAACCTCAATGAGTTTCATAGAATATAATACAAAATGGGATCTTTAACATTTTTCTCCAGTCTGCATAATGTAATTAAATTCATCAACATTTTTGGTTCCATATAATCTCCCCAAATTTATTTCATTTCAAAAATGAGCAAAAATATTAAGTTTAAGGAAGATCACTATGTGTGTTTGGAAAAAAAGATATAAAGCATCTTTAAAAGTTCTATGGATTTCAACTTTAATTTTATATAATTCCATGTGAAAATCTATTTGACAGTAGTTTTCTCTTTCCAAAATCAATATTTTATATTTGTTGATAGATAAGAAGTTAAAATATTTAAATTATAGTTCTTAGTATCTGCAGAAGGTAGATTTGATTTCATAGTAGAAAGTGTTTTATCAATTTATCTTCTTTATAGCCCATTCCTAATTGAAAATAATAATAACAAAAATAATTTCTTGTACAAATAATTATACAGTACGTCCTCACTTCTTGTCATCCATAGGTTCCTGGAAGCTGCAACTTTAAGCAAAATTACCTATGATGGTACCAATTTTTTCATCAATGTTATAAGGAAACAAAGTTGAAGGAAATGATGTTATTCTATGACCTACTGTACATCACTTCTCTTAAAGTCACACTTTCCAAGAATTTATTGAGGAAATTAAAGACTTATTTTAGAAACATTTTAAAATAATTGTGTTATAGGTGACTGCATAATAAACAAAAAACACTTAACTAGTAAATCCCAGTGCTAAAGAATTTGTTTCTCTTGGAGAAAAAAATGGAATGCATTAGTTTAAAACTAATCATAGTGTCAATTTACTAAAAAAAGAAATTTTACTTTGTTTTCTTTAGGGAAGAATTCTAAGTAGTTCCTGAGCTACAGGAAACCTTATGGGGAATAGCAACACAAGAAGTCCACTTTATATAGCATTTAAGAAATAAAGAGTTAATGAAGGCTAGTAGACATTTGTAGTTGCCTAGTCAATATCAGTTCCTCATATCGCCAATCATAACTCTGACTTTACTCATGTAGGAACATACACAGTTAAAAAGTTAGATTTTGCACCTCACTGTAGCTACTCTAACACTGCTCTGACCAGTGAGACCTCAGTGATACCACTGAGGAGTTTAGGAAAAATTTTGAAATGTTTATATTGAATGCCAATCTCCCTCCCTTGGCCTTACCATCTTTTGTATTTAAACACATATGTAATCATGGGAAGTAGAGCAGCTATCTTGTGATCATGTGACAACAAACACATAAAGAGAAAGTTACATGCAAACAATGCAGGTCAAAAGAATCTCAATGAAATCACTCTGATTAGGTTATTTTTATGTTCAGACACGTATACCACTAACTGATACCAGGGAGCTTTGTGAAATGTGCTTTGTGGACCGATGAATCACCTTTGCAGCACAATGCACTGCCTGGGAAGGTGTAGAGCAGGCTTCCTGAGACGGCTTTCATTCGCCCCAATCCAAAATCTATGATCCAGAGAGAGTACGCTTCTCTTTCTCTATGAGTAACCGCTTTGCAGTTCCAGTAGCAATGCTAAACTGGAAAAGGAGATCTTTCACATTGATTTAATTGAAATAGCAAAAATAATATTAGGTTTTATATATGGGGGAATCAAAGAAAGAAACCAAAATACTTAGTGAGTTATCAGGTCATAAAGTAAACTATTCCTGAGAAACAAAACATGATTTGTATGTATGTAATTGAAAAATAAACTTATAGAATGCAAAGTCCTTGAGACCTTGCATGGCTCATTTTTGTATCTTCCAATGGTTAGTGCATTGCATTGTGTGACATATGGAAGACAACAGTATTTATTTTTATAGAAAAAGATATGATTTTGAGAGGGTGGTTTTCAAAATAACCCCAATTTTTAATATTAATACTCATGTTGTGTTATTACCATAATAATTTCATTTTTCAAAAATCTTCCTGTCCTTCACATATTGAATTTAGAGAGGTTGAGTGCCTGAATAAGAAAAGAATAGAGAAATTATGGAATTAAGGACTTATTTTTTCTTTACTTTTTAAAAAATATTTATTTAATTTTTCTTTTTTTTCCCCCTTGGTCTTATGTGCCTAACTTTTCTAATTTGGGGGGAAAAGCTTTTCTTATAAACTTCAAATAAATGGCTCAAGCTCCCATTCCATGCAGTGTGGGAAGAAAAGTGCTACACTTCCCCCAGATCAGAGATCTTCAGATTCTCAGATCTCCAATCTGTGAAGAAGAGTTGAGACAAAGCTTGTGCCTACCAGGTCATAACTCCAAATTTTAGCTCTAAGAGTTACTATCTTCTCTCTACTCTTGCTGGACAACAGTTATTACTCCTTCATTGCCCCCAGACATTGCCAACACAGAATGTCTGGGAGAATCAGAGTTTTCCTAAAGGCCAAGGGAGTATAGGAGGTAATTATCATCCATGGACAAGTAAACCACTTGAAACAGAAATTCAATACTTCCAAGTCCCTCATTACTCTGATTCATGGAAGATTTAATTGCTGTTTTTATTTCACAGGGATACCATTTCCCTTACTCTTCGGACTACATTTTTTTGTTTGTTTGTTTGATTGTTTCTGTCTTTTCAATGTCTCCACAGAAACTCCACAGAAACTCAAATGTTATTATGCAGAGAAATATGAATCCTCTTTGCTTCACTTTTCTTCATTGACACATACAGGGCTTCATTTTTCACTCAGAGATATCTGTAGTAGGGACTGTTTTCCTCAAAGAAAAATTGTCCCTTCCTTGACAGAACTCTCTGATCAAACCTCAGCCATCTTTTCAAACACATGCATTCCTCAGTTTGCTAAGTAAATGTTTTACCCAACTGTACAAGGCTTAAAATTTGAATATTTTATTCATGTTTCTCATCCTTTTCTGTATCTCTTTCACCAGTTACTATTTCTTATTTAAATAATGTTACTGACCACAGTCACCATTTGTCATTTGTCTGCTATGGATTTCTTGACCCATGTTTATTTTTATTCCTCAGTTTGCTCTCTTCATTTTATTTTATTTTTAATTAATATTCATAGATAATCATAGTACATATTTCTGGGAAACGTGATATTTTGATATAAGCATATAATGTATAATGATCAAATCAGGGTAACTGGAATATCCATCACATGAAGCATTTACCATTGATTTGTTTTAGAAACATTCCAGGGCAACTATAGTTAACATTAATTATTTCTCATTTTCTTAATTTATTTCCCTAATTTACTCATTTATGCTTTTAAAAAATATAAATATATTTCCTAATTTTTCCTCTGAATCTGGTGGTAATTAAGGAAGTACATGAATGTGGATTTTGATGAAACTGCTATAGTAGTAATAAGTCCCACAGATTCTTCTTTGGAGAAAAAAAAATAAAAGTCCTTTCTACTGGGAATGTTCAGGTACACTAATACATGTACAGCTCTGGGAATCCACTGAAGTTCACTGACAGGCTATATTTTCCATGAGCATACCTGTGCTTGCAAAAGACCCACAAGAGACAGCCACTCTTAGTTTGTGAGGCATTCATCCAAAGCAGGAGTAACTTGTGCATTGAGATGAGACTCTCTGGTCCCAATCCTTCCCTGTGTAGAAGTTATACCTGAAAACCTCAGAAAATTAAAATAGAAGCTAATATATTAATACCATATAAATGTCTTTTTAACAAAACTGTATGTGTGTGTGGGGGGGTATATGTAGTATATAGTCATGTGCCACAGAAAAACATTTTGGTCAATAATAAACAGTATATACGATGGTGGTCCAGCAAGATTATAATAATGTATTCCTATGCTATCTTTTTTATGCTTATCTATGTTTAGATACATGAATACTTACCATTGTGTTACAGTTGCCTACAGTATTCAGTACAGTAACATGCTATACAGTTTTGTAGCCTAGGAGCAACAGCCTAGGTGTATAATATGCTATACCATCTAGGTTTGTATAAGTATACTCTATGATGTATATCAGCGTCCTAATGCAGTTATGGGCCTCAATTGACATTTGTTTCATGTTCTTGAAGCATTTATCAGTGTATTTATTCTCTGAGTAAAGATTTATGATTTCTTCTATGTGGCATTCCTCTGCCAGCAGAACATTCATAGTGTTGTTTTACTGACACAGCCTCTACATGCTCGAAGTGCTTAGTTTCCTCTAATAACATCACTTGAAAAGAAATTGAGCAACAGGTTCATTGTTGTTCACATCTTCCTCAGACTTGCCAAACATGTATGAGCCCCTTTCTCCAAGATCCTGCTTGATTGAGTAGGGGTGGTAAACCAAAGGTACAGAACTTTGCTTAGGGTACTTGATAGCTGACTGTAGGTAAAGATAGTCAGTCATCCTAACTCCTTGGCTTCTCTCAATTTACTTAGAGCTAGGCAAGTGGAACTGCAAATGAACACAGATTTGATATTTAGAAATAATTGTTCTCTATCCAGTATTCCTTTAGGATATAACATTGTGTATATAGCTGCAGTTCTCAATCTTTATGTTGCCTCAGCATTTTTAAGTATTCACATTTGCAACACCTACTGTTCAGGAATATATGAATGGAGACTCTCAGTGGGCAAAAGAAAATAAGTCTTGGAGAATAGGGCAGGAAAATAGAATAATTAATTGAAATAATTTACTTAAATGTGGAGGCTAAAGTTTTAATTTTTTTTCAATTAATTTTGTCATTCTTTTCTCAAAGAACAATTCTGATACATTAATTACAGCCTACCCAGGTCAAATCATGGCTAGCAGTATTTATATACATATAAGAAAATAAGCATGGCTTAGTGGAAAGAGTTAATGTCTGTGACTTCGGAAAAATAATTTATTCAGTTTGAGTCTCTATACCATCATCTGTAAAATGGGAAAACACCTTACATGATTACTGTGATGATTAGAGATAACATATTCAATACACCTAGATAGCCCTTGATGTTTTCATGATCGTCATTATTTATATATCTATTTTTTATTTCAATAGATTTAGAAGATACAAGTGTTTTGTTACATGGATGAATTGTATAAGGCTTAAGTCAGGGCTTTTAGTGTACCCATCAACAGAATAGTGTATGCTGTAACCAACAGAGAATTTTTATCCCTCACACCTCCTAACCTTCCTCCTGCTTAGTTTCCAATGTCCATCACACCACTTTATGGTCATATAAACCCATAGTTTAGCTGCCACTTATAAGAGAGAACATATGTTATTTGTTTTTCTATTCCTGAGATACTTCATTTATAATAATGGCCTCCAGTTCCATCCAAGTTGCTGAAAAAGACATTATTTCATTCTTTTTTTATGGCTGAGTAGTTATACACATGTATATACACACACATTTGATCAAATTATCAGGTCATTTTGATTGGTTTTCTAATTGTTTATATTTCTATATTATGTAAAGGAATAAAACTATACTTTTCTTTAGAATGAACATTCCTATCTTACCTTTGTTTATCCACCCCTTCTAGTACACAACATTGCATTAGAATAGGTAACTGAAAAATGTTTGTTGCCATCTTATGTATATTTTACCACAATATAAAAAATGGGAAAAAAAGTCTGTTGCCTTAAATTTAATTTTCTCATATCCTTAAAACTTTTCTTGCCTTTGATATTATTTTCCAATTGTTTAGATAATGCCATTGAACATAATGGTGTTGTCTGCCCCATGCAAATACAACATAGGTAGTCCTGAAAAATAGGTGGAGTTTTGTTTGGAAACCTTGTTCATAAGATAAGTTGTACAGAATTGTATATACTCAGAAGCAAAATACTCTTGATGGGGCATAAGATGATGATTATTTTATGCAAATACAGTAATTGAAACTTACTCCTTCAAAAGTTTAAAGAAGATAGGAATATTTCTATAAAAAATTGTAGTAATAAAGTATACCCTAACTTATTGTTGATTATAGTCACTCTATTGTGCTATCAAATATTGCTCATTCTATCTAACTAAGTATATTTTTGTACTCATTAATCATCTCCCACTTCTCCTCCTTCCCACTACCCTTCCCAACCTCTGGTAACTGTCATTCTAAGAATTCATAAATAATATCTCAAATAAATAGAACATACAAAATGCTTTTGATATTTCCTTAGTCAGTTTGGGTTGCTATTAAAGATACCACAGACTGGGTGGCATAAACAACAAATATTTATTTTTCACCATTCTGGAAGCTAGGAAGTCTGAGATCATTGTACCAGCATGGTTGGATTCTAGTGAGGGATCTCCTCCTTGTTTACAGATGACCACCTTCTTACTATATTCTCACACGGCTGAGGGAGAAAAGAGAGAGATATCATGTCTCTCATATCTCTTTATATAGGAACTATTCTCATTTGTGAGGACTTCACCTTCATGACCTATTTACCTCCCAAAGACCCTGTATTCAAATACTATCACACTGGGAAGTAGGGATTTAACTTATGAAATTTAGGGGGGACAAACATTTAGTTCATAACAGGTGTAAAGATATATCTTCAGAATATTGACTGTGCTCTATGTTGAAAAAAATACTAAACTTGGATTATGCACACTCTCTGAATCCTGACTTCACTTAATTTTTTGAAGTATAGTTTGGAAACATATTTAGCCTCTCATAGATCCATTGCGGGTTATTTGGAAAAATTGACCAAAACAATATGGATTACCATATACAACCAAATGCAAAGTTTGAGTATGATAAGACAATGATATGCATATAATCAGTGAGTTTGCCTGTGCTTATGAGTGTATTAAATAAATGCTGAACTAATCTATTAAATAAAAACCATGATTACAAAAATATTTTACTATTAGGAAAAAAAAGGATCATGATGAACCATAGTATTTCAGGACAGAGAAAATGCTGATTAGGGTTCAGCTAGTTTTCTATTATGCTATTGTAAAGGAGGGCACCTTAGTTATATTTGGGGCCCTGTAGAGAAGAGAAACAGACTGATATGAATATCCTAAGGAATATTTATGAAAGAAATTACCATTATATCTTATGCTGAGAACATGGAGTAGCTAGTCAAACTTCAAATCAAACTTGAGATGGTGATCATTCCAGAAGTTTAAAGAGTGTATGGGGGAAAGTTTCTGTTCATGTCCTTTGCCTACTTTTTGATAGGGTTGTTTGATTTTTCCTTGCTGATTTTCCTGAGTTCTAAATAAATTCCATTTATCAGCCCTTTATCGGATGTGTAGCTTGCGAAAAGTTTCTCCCATTCTGTGGGTTGTCTGTTTGCTCTCTTGGCAGTTTCTTTGGCTGTGCAGAAGCTTTTTAATTTGATCGGGTCCCATTTATTTATTTTTGTTGATGCTGTGATTGCCTTTTGTGTCTTCATAAATTCTTTGGCTAGGCCAATGTCTAGAAGAGAATTTCCAATGTTTCCCTCTAGAATTCTAATAGTTTCACACCTAAGGTTCAAGTCTGTTACCCAGCGTGAGTTGATTTTTGTGAGAGGTGAAAGGTGTGTGTCCTGTTTCGGTCTTCTACATGTGGCTATCGAGTTTTCTGAGCACCATTTATTGAATAAGGATTCTTTTCCCCAGTGTATGTTTTTGTCTGCTTTGTCAAAGATTAGATAGCTATATGAGGATGACAGAATAATGGCCAAAAAACATATGAAAAAAATGCTCAACAACTCTAATCATCAGGTAAATGCAAATCAAAACCACAATGAGATATTACTTATCTCCAATGAGAATGGCCT
>VBSM01003039.1:17295178-17455959 GCA_008086735.1 Cheirogaleus medius
TCACCAGCAAATTGGTATTAACTGATCAACACATAAGTGGACATGTAGGAATAATATCTATCGGGTGTCGGGCAGGTGGGAGGTGAGGGGATGGGCATATACATACATAATGGGTGTGATGCGTACCAACTGGGGGATGGACACACTTGAAGCTCTGACTTGAGGGGCGTGGGGAGACAAAGGTAATATACATAACCTTAACATTTGTACCCCCATAATATGCTGAAAATAAATAAATTAATGAATTAAAAAGAGTGTATGGGGGAAGGGCATTCTTGTAGCCCTGGCTTAGGCAAGACAAATGCATTATATGTAACCAAAATATTAGTACCCCTATAATATTCTGAAATTAAAAAAAAGAAGAATGTAATCACCTATCCCAGTCTCTTCAAGACACATAAATATTGAAACACATACATTTAGAACTGGTTCTCTCTCTCTCTCTCTTTTTCTCTCTCACTCTCCTGCCCTCTCTTTCCAAATGTGTAATTTATAAAGACTTATTATTTTATTTTAATTTCACATGCAGATATATAATTTAGTCAATTTTTGATGAATGGAAATTATTCCAATTTTCAATTTTTATTTTACTAGGTCCTATCTTACAACATTTTACCAACACATACCATGACTTTGAATTTATTGTAATTTTTAATGCGTTGTCATAATTCAAACATATAGCTATTTTAAGGATCATTATCAAACTTTTGGAAATATTTTATTATTTTATTTATTGTATCAAATTTGTTTTCACTATATTCAAGATCTATATACAATATTGACAACCACTGCTTTCCTGAACCTTTCATTCCATGGACTCTTTTCATAAATTTTATAATTCTGTGTATCTATTAAATTATGACATATGGGCCATAAATAAAATGATAGCAAGCCTTTGTTTTTAATGTGCAGACTTATAAAATAATAATTCTCTTAGAAAATTGATGAAGCAAATCATTTATTTTCCAAATATTTCTTTATCTTAAAATCATAGGACCACATTCATCATTTCATCAAGATAATCTCATTATCAATAATGTGACCTCTTCTTGAATATAGCCTACAATTAGCCCTTTGTAGAAATGATAAAATAGGCTCCAAGTTTGCTAAGACAGGAGCATATTCGCGTTCATAGATATAATTTATCTGAGGGTGAGAAGCTGCAGCATTTACAGTATTTAAGAGTGTTCTCACTTGGCAGGGACAGCAGGAAGATTCCATGTGGATTTCCACAAGCCATACTTGACTAAAAGACCTGGGGGAGGCAAGATCAGAAATCGCTTTCCTCGATGGACCCATGTTCATCTGGGGGCAGAGTTGGATCTTTGAGCAGCCTCCATGAACACTTGGATGTATTGACTCTACTTATTCTCTCTGGGCATTCATGGGATACATCCAACGCTGTCCACATGACTTTTGTTATCTAATCTTGATAAAGCCTTTTTATTACTATGTCCAACATAGGGGTCATTAGCATGAAAAGCTTTCAATTTTCCTTATTGTGAATTTTTGTTAAGTTATATATTCTCTTATACTAGAAATATTGAATTTTACATTTTTTTCCTTTTGTTCAAAATCTAGAGCATTGTTTCAGGAGTACTCAATATTATGCCACATTGTCACGTTTTCTTCTGATGATTTTCTATATTATCATGAGAAGGTAGTCTCAGAGTTTATGTATAAACCTTGCTCAAAACAAACCACATTTTGTGGTTTTACTAGTGCCTGAGTAGTAAAGTGGAATTCTTTAAATCATATATTAAGGATTCAAATATAAAACATTTATAATAACCAATATGCCTACAGTCAAAATGAATACATATTTAATATACAATTTTGAATTTAAAATACAATTTAAATAATGAATCTGTTTTATGTAGTTCTGTTAGGATTAATTATGTGCAATATGCAACTAAGATTGATCTATTGCTAATTATTTTAATTCCAAATAGACCATCATGTGATTTAATTTCATTTTGCATTTGAAAAGTCAGAGAAACACATGTAGCAACTTCTAAATAATAGGTTATATGTGGGAAATGGATCATATTAGAATATGAAACATAGGCTATTTTCTACTTCTCTGGACATGTTTTTCCAAACAAGTATTACATTATGCATTTCAGCTGGAGCTTCCAGGTTTTTTTTATAACTCATGTATAGGCAAAGTCTTTCATTATACTATTCATTTCAACCAATTCATTCTTTGAGCCAGTATTTGTTGCTTGCCTTCTATGTGCAATACTCTCTTTTAAGTGTTAAGTATTGTTCAGTTAAGGGAACAAAATCAATGACTAAATTGCTTTCAACAATGTTTTCCTTCTTAGAATTTTTTAATCTGCTAGAGAACAAAAACATTGTTTTCAAACTGGCACTCAACAGTTATTCAAATGAACAATATCCGTCATATTTCTCTAGTAGAATTAGAGAACTGCATTTGATCTTATTGGAAGCCACTTTTATAGATAGTAAATGCATTCAGTCTTACTGAGAACAGCTGAGTGATTCTTATCATCTCATCATAGATGGTAAATCATGTTCAAAACAGGATTCAAATGGAAAACATTTTCAGTGGGGACTGCATGTAAACAAATTCAGCCTTCCCTCTCACTAAACCTTATGTTGATTACACAATATCCCTATATACTCTGTATCATATCTTTGCCAATAGAGTATACTGACATATAAAATTCCTTCTATGTTTATTATGAATGTATTTTAACCACCAAATTAAGATACAAGTTTTAAAAAGAATTGTCTGAAGAATTTATTTATGTGAAAACTTTAAATAGATGAAAACTATACTTAAGCTAATTGTTTTATCTAAAAAATTAAATATCATGAAATTGTGAAAACTGCAGTCTATTAAAGCTTTTTAAGATCATAAAGAGAAAATAGGAAAATTAGAATCTCTTGTTCCAAAATATATTTTTATCATGCAAGGAATATAGTTACCCCCAAAAATACTCTATTACAGTTCACTGGTATGCTCACAAATGATCTGTGGTCATCTAATTTTGGAATTCATGAAATAAAGCAATTAGTTTGCTTATAGCAATTAAATATCTCTTGCCATGGGGGCATGTTTAAAAGTATATCGGTCAGCAGAAGTCCCCAAAACTCCTATATAAATTCCAGGTTCAAATTTTCTCCTGGGTTCACAAGTTAGAGGGACAATTACTTGAATGAGATATAATATTTACATTTTCTTTGGAATCCGGATGTGACATAAAACAAAAAAAATCACAGGTGGGTGATCTTTGGGAAGCAGCAGTTTATGAAGGAAAGAGCACTAGACCCAGATTTTAATGACGGTGTCACATTTCTGCTAAACTGTTGTGAGTATATGCTCCCTGTCACCCAATTAACTCAATTCATAATTCTGGGGTTCAGTTTTCTCCCCAATAAAATTGAAACAAAAGATCCTGCCTTAATTCCCCACCAGGTTTGTGGTGCATGTTTAAAAAATTCCACACAGGCACATACATGTACAAACACCCACACAGATACAGAAAGCTCTCCATATAGTAATGGGTTATCATTATGATATAATTTAATTGCAACAAAGAGATACTACAGTGTAAATTATAAGTAAACAAGTTTTGAAATTATGTCATCTTATTTGATAATAGGCAAATGGAACAGTGTAATCAACCTCATTTTGACTTTTAGGTTTAAAGCTAAATTCCAGATTTCAACTCCTGGCTTCTGTTAATTATTCATTCCCCTCACAGACATAAAGAAATTTAACTTCTGGTTGCAGTATCAGCCAAAAGTTGCTATACACAGTGCTTGCAATAAATTCTGATTGGACCCTTAGAGTTGATGCTATCCAAGTATCAACTCATACAGTACTAACCTGTTCCTGATTGCAGCCCCCCAGGGTGCTGATTGCAATGTGGAAACCTTTGTAAAGGACAAGTCAGTGTGTCACTGTCAGTGAACTTTGGAACAGTAATTGTGATTTTATGACTACTTTTAAAACTGATTGTATGTCAGGTTTAAAAATTATCTCTGGTACATTTTGAGGTTTTTAATGTCTTCTAAATTTTACATGGAGTAGACTAGTTACTTCTGTTGTATAAGCAGATCACCAATCATTCATCTGGTATCTTTCTGGGTAGTGATATTTAATATTTAAGAACTCTGCATCCTTAGATTTAACAAGGCAGTGATATTTTAAAAACTATTCTTTTGTAGTGAAGATATAACATAGCCACAATTTATGCCCCTAATGTACTCTTATTCAATAAACAAATCATTACTTTTGAGACAGAAAGTCAATGCAAAAAAAATAATTATGAGTGTTTCCTTCCAACAAATTTCTGCATTGTTTTCTGTGACTTGGAGCTATAATTCTATTTCCCATCCTCCTTTTCACACACACGTGTTTGTACTTACTGCATATAATCCTGCACCAGAAAAGAAGAACCGTGTTGTCCCACAGGCAATCAAGTGGAAGAGAAGGACAAAGCTCTGCATTCATTCAACACTAATTGCAGGAGCCCTCCTGTGTTTCAGGGACTATCCTAGGCACTGCCATACACTGTCCCAAAGCTATAGCAAAATCTCTCTTCCTCTTAACAATATTTCTCTTCTAGAAAGCCTTCTTGAAATATAAGCTGAAACTTCTCAACTTATTACATTATATAATCCATTAAACATAGTTGCCATTATTGTTCATTTATTCAGCCCATAGTCATTATCATTCAACAATTACCTTTCATTAATATTTTTCACAAAGCACCAGAAACTCTAGTAGGTAATAGGAAGAAAATATATATAATATATTATTCCTAGCACGCATACACACACATAGTGCTTAATTTTGAACTAACTTAAGAATCTGTGTATTGGGCACTATGGCAATGTGATTGTTAAGCTAGGAATGTATATATGATATATATGGACTCAAAAATAGTAAATATCTATTAATATCTATTGAAGTTTATAGTTTGCCTTCATTAGAGCTTTACAAGTTTGATTTAAAATATTTACAAAATATTTTTTTATTATTTTCTTGGCAGATAATTTAACACAAATGCACAATATGTGGGCATACAGAGGTAAATACTCTTAGTTAAATACTCTTAGTTATCATTTTCAATCAAGGACCCCAAGAGGAAAGGTCTGAGCCCCACTCTCTGTAGAAGCCTTGGTGTGATGGTTCAACTGTCTCTCTTGGCAGCCATGGGTGGGGGACAGGAAAGGGAAAAAAACAATCTGAATGGAGGGAAGCTAGCACTCTGGTCATGTCGGTTCCTCATCTCCGGAGTCACGCAGATCACCGAGGACCCAGTGGACCCCTGTTCCTCCTGCAGTCTGAGACAGAGTTGGGAAATGTCTGTGTGGAAGTGAGCACTATGAAAGCTGAAGAATTGAAGCCCCCTGGGGAGGACAAAGGCACACAGTGGGTAGAAAGGCAACATGGCGCCTACCGTCCCAGCTCTGGTCTGTGGAGAGAGGAGGCGCCCCAGGGGGGGCTGGGATCCTTGTACCCTGTCCAGGAGAAGCTCCCAGCTCAATGGCAGTATCAGCAGCCTCTGGGCTCCTGTGAGCAGAATGTCTCTCCTGCAGCTGGGAGCCACCAACTGTCAGAGTTGCAAGGAAGGGGGAAACGAACTGCTCTACCTACCCTTCTCATTGGACTCCAAGCCTTTCGGGGATTGCTCTCTTATATTTTCTTTGTTCATTCATTTGTTGATGGACGGTTAGGTTGATTCCATATCTGTGCTATTATGAATAGTGCTCTAATAAACAAAAGGGTGCAAGTATCCCTTTGATATACTGATGTCCTTTCCTTTGGATAAATACCCAGTGGTGGGATTGCTGGATCATATGGTAGTTCTATTTTTAAATTTTTGAAAAATCTCCATACTGTTTTTCACAATGACTGTACTAATTTACATTCCCACTGACAGATAATAAGAGTTCCCTTTTCTCTGCATCCCAGCCATTTTTAATAGTAGCTATTCCGACTAAAGTAAGATGACATCTCATTGTGGTTTTGATTTGCATTTCCTCATGATCAGTAGTGTTGGGCATTTTTTCATATAAATGTTGGCCATGTGTATATCTTCTTTTGAAAAGTATCTATTCATCTTTTGTCCACTATTTCTGTTTTATTTTAATTGTTGGGTTGTTTGCATTTCTCGTATATTCTCTATTTTAGTCCCCTTGTCATATGAATTGTTTGTAAATATTTTCTTCTGTTCAACATGTTGTCTCCTTACTCTTGTTGATTGCTTCTTTTGCTGTGCAAAGCATTTTAGTTTAATATTATCTCATTTGTCTATTTTTGCTTTGGTTGCCTGTGATTTTGAGATCTTAGTCATAAAATCTTTTTCTAGACCTAGGTCCTTGAGAGTTTCCCCTAGTTTCTTCCAGTAATTTTATAGTTTTAGGCCTTATATTTAAGTTTTTAATCCATTTTGTATTGATTTCTGTATATAGTGAGAGGTAGAGCTCTAGTTTCATTCTTCTGCATATGGATATTCAGTTTTCCCAGTTCATTGAAAAGGGTATCCTTTGCCAATATATGGTTTGGGCGCCTTTTTTGAAAATCAATTGCCTGTAAATAAATGTATTTATTTCTGGGTTCTATATTCTATTCCATTGGTCTATGTGTCTGTTTTTATACCACTGCCATGCTGTTTTGGTTACTATAACCTTGTAATATACTTTGAAGTCAGGCAGTATGATGCCTCCAGCTTTCTTTTTGCTCATTATTGCTTTGGCTATTTGTGCTCTTTTTTGTTTCCATATACATTTAAACATTTTTTTTTAAATTATGTGAAAAAAGACATTGGTATTTCAATGGATATTATATTAAATCTATAGATTAATTTGAGTAATATGACCATGTAACAATATTAATTTCTTCTGTCCATGAGCATGAGGTGTCTTTCCATTTGCTTGTGTCCTCTTTAATTTCTTTCATCAGTGTTTTGTAATTTTCCTTACAGAGAGATTTCATTTTATTGGTTAAATTTATTCTTAGGCATATTATTATTTTTATAGCTATTATACATGGAATTGCCTTCTTAATTTCTTTCACCCCTAGTTCATTATTAGTGTATAGAAATGCTACTAATTTTAAGAAATGCTACTAAATATAAGATGTCATTTGCAAAGAGGGAAATTTGACTTTTTCTATTATCAATTGGATGCCTTTTCTTTCTTTCTTTTTCTGATGGCTTGGGCTTCCAGTACTGTGTTGAATATGAGTGGTGAAAGTGGGCATTTTTGTCTTGTTCCTGGTCTTAAAGGAATGGCTTTCAGCTTTTGTCCAATCAGTATGGTATTAGCTATGTATTTGTCATGGGCTCCAGGTGCCATATGTGGGCACCTATGTTAGCAGGTCCAGGTAGGCCAATTCTTGGGCCATTAGGTGGCTTGTTCAGGTACCACTAGTGGCAGTGGTGGACTGGGAAGGTGGGTGGGTTCTCGGGCCTTTGTCAGTGTGCGTGGCATGGGCAATGGCAGTAGCAGTGGCTGGACAATTTTCAAGCTCCCAAGTGGCACTCTCTGATGTTAATAGTGGTTGTAATGGACTGCAAGGCCCCCAAATGGCACATGTAGGTAAGTGCCACCTGTGATAGTAGTGGCAGGCTGAATGGGACCATCCTCAGGCCCCCCCAGATACCAGTGGTGATGGATGGGCTAGGGTGATTCTTATGCTCAGAATTGCCACAGCATGTTTGGGTACTGAAGGATGCCATGCCAAGCTAAACAGGCTTGTCTTAGGCTCCCTGGTACTGTTAACAGGTATTGGCTATGGTAAGCAGGGCAGGTTAAACCCCAGACTCCCAGGTGTGGCGGCAGTGGGCAGGTAGAGACTATTCTCAGGGCATGTGTGAATGCACTGTGGCCATGCTGCTGGGGATGGGGAGGGTGTTGTCAGTGGTAACAACCCCTAATAGGCAGCTCTCAGGCTCTGGAGAGCACACACTTTGGCCTCCAGTGGTGGTGGCAGTGGCTGTGGCAGTGGCCATGGGAAAGAAAGCCAGTCCTCAGAGCATGTGAAAGTGTGCTGTGGCCCTGTTTCTGGTGGGGGCAGGGTTGCTTTCGGTGGCAGTGGTCCCAGGCAGGTGGGTTTCAAGCTCTAGGGAGCATGTACTTTGGCTCCCTTTGTTTTGTGAGCAGTCTCCCTGGTGCACTGGACCAACTGTTCCCCAGAGTGCAGAACACTGTGTGGGCCAGCATGCTGAGGACCCTGCCAATATAATGGATTTAACTGGCCTTATGCTGCTACAGCCCTCTGGGTGCACATGGGGGAATGTCAGTGAGACTCCAGGGATGTGGAGATGCAGGGCTGTATGGTGCCAGGGCAGGATGCAGTCTGGTGGTGGCAGGACTCTCAAAACGGCATCATGGTACAGTTGCTTAGGTCTTGTGGGGAGGTGCATTGTACTCAGGAAAGCTCCTCTTCTGGAGCAATGCTATCACACTGTCTCCAGGCAACTGCCTATGCTAGTCCTGGAGCTCTGCTGTGGCTAGGGTTGCAGGAGGCGTGGTGGGAATGTAGACTGCTGGGATCTCTCACTTAACCCTTTCTCCTCACTGAGGAGCCTCTCCAGACTCCCAGCCAATCTCAGCTGAGCTTAGTTCCCTCTCTGCCCTACTTCCCTCTCCTTCCATGCCTCAGGTGTTTCCTTTAATTTCTCTGTTGAATTCCAGTGTTACCTGTTAGATGCTCTATTTGAAGTGTAATTATCTACTCACTATTGTTTTTTTTTTTTTTTTTTTTTTTTGTGGAGGAGATTAGTTCCAGATGCCTCAAGACAGCCATCTTGAAGTCCCTTTCCTGTTGTAGGGTTTTAAATTCCCATAGAATTTCTTCCACAAATTCTCAGTACTAGCCTGAAATAATTTCTGCTTGGGTGTCTGTGGTCAGGAATACATTCTGTGGTATTTCTAGTTAAAATTATATGTCCCCTGTTTCACTGTGACAATGTGAAAAGTAGTGATTTAGGGAATTTGAAATACAGCGAGTTATGCAATAAATCTTGTTTTGAAAACACAAATGTGTTCCAACATGATTGAGGTATTAGGGATCAATTTTTACATAATGTGAATTATGCCTCTGTTTATGTACTATTTCATCCATGAGCAACTCTAAGGGAACACAGGAAATTAGCACCCAGCTGAATACACAAAATGTGTATATGTGTTTGTGTGCGCACACATAGACACTTCAAACATCTATACTGGCTACCTCATTGCGTGTGTGTTGATCCACTAACATCCACTTCAGGTATTATGACTTCTCACACAATTTGGAAAAACCCTCCCTTCATCACTTTAAAATAATTCACAAACTGCAACTCTTCTAAAACCCACTGTCACATGCAAACTTCAGGTTTTTTCAAGGTAAAGTACCATATTTATTGTAGTATTTATGAATTTCTTAACCATTTAACATGTGGAAATTGTTTTCATTAGCTTCCTAATGTTTATCTTATTTATTATGGAACTGACAAAGTTTTTGAATGTCATGCCCTTGACTCTATTTTTCCCATAAGTTCTATGTTTTTATTGTACATTTTTTTTTATCGCATGGTGATTTTTAGGAGTGTGTATGTATGTTGGGTTATAGCATTACTAACTGTAGCAGTATCAAATCCATATTAGTATGAATTAATTAATCCATATTACAAGTATCCTATCAGTTGAATATTCTTCTGGGATTTACTAAATATGGCACACAATATTTTATGCTCCCATACCATTTTTTGATTTTTTTGTCTTTCTGGCACATGTAAAATGCCCCATCCTTCTTTCCACTCAGTTTGGGGCTATGTTACAAGTGGAGCATGGAAGCAATGATACGTTCCTTCTGAGACTGGAACTTGAAAAATTATCCTGTGTGATCCTCCAGCCATCTCTTCTGCTTCCCTTGTGATTTTTCAGTATCCAGTCTGAGAATATTTTCCTTCATACAGAGAGAATTTGACCTAAGAAATTAGTTATGCAGGTGATGTAACAACATCAAAACCAAACAGGGGTCAATGATTAAAGAGAGAGGGCTAGAGTGACCAAAGCAGAAGACAATGTTGCTGGAGGCTATAAGGCTGAGAATTGGAAATTGGAACTGAGGCTTCCTAGCCTGGATGTATTTAACTCCATGGAAGAAAGGTGACACTCCTGAGGATGCTGCCCAAAGCAGACAAAGATGGGGAGCAAAATCCTGGCAACACTTTCCCACACATCAGTCTTCTGGCAGTATGTCCTAGGAACCAAAGAGCAAGGCAGTCTGGAAAGGAAGTTGCTCATAAGTCAAACCTAGGCAGAGAAGCGCAGGAAATGGTCCTGAAAACAACCATAAAAACCTCCAAATTCTTTTCCACAAAGGTTGCACTAATTTACAGTCTCTCAAAGAGCTAAAAATAGAAATACCATTCGATCCAGCAATAGCATTATTAGACATCTACCCAAAAGAGCATAATACATTCTATAATAAAGACATCTGCACCCAAACATTTTTGGCAGCACAATTCACTATTTCAAGAACGTGGAAACAACCTAAGTGCCCATCAATTCATGAGTGGATTATTAAAATTTGGTATATGTTTACAATGGAATATTACTCAATTCTAAGAAATGACAGTGAGCTAGCACTGTTTATATTATCCTGGATTGAGCTTAAGCCCATTATCCAAAGTGAGGTGACACAAGATTAGAAGAATGAGCTCCACATGTACTCTTCATCAAATTAGTACTGACTGATTAACACCATGGTGCTCAAATGGTAGTGGTGTTCACCAGGGATTCAGGGGTTGGTGGGGTTGACCCACATCTGAGGGATGTGGTGAGCATTGTGGAGGGGCAGGGCTTACCTCTAACCCTTGCTAGGGAGAGGCAAAGATATAAAATGCAACTAAAATGTTTGCACTCTTATATTTTCTTTACATAAATTTAAAAAAAACAGAAAAATAACCTGCACAGTATTTCATTGGATCCAACATATCCTGGATTGTACTGTTATAAAACTGAGGCACTCAGGGTCCCTGTGTAACCACTTGGAGGAGAGCTGCCCTGAAGAGTCACGTGACCAGCACCAGACTGTGCCATGAATGAAAAACAAACATTTAATGTGCGAAGTCAATGAAATTTTAAAATTTGTTTTTTGGTTGTTTGGCTAAAGCTACTATAACTAATAAGAATGTTTAATTTTCAGTAGTGGGCATTTGTGTTTGCATCCTAGTACAACTATCTGCTTCTGATATGGCCCTGATTTCTCTTTGGTTCTGGAGAAGTAGATTAAACCCTGAGCATATGATTTGTATTAAACCAATCGGCTACTTCAGTACCAGATGTGTAGTTCAATATCTGTAGGTTTGCCCTTTATCATTAGGTGATGTTGTTGTTCTAACAAAGAAATCAGCCTAAATATTATTCTTCCTGTATCATAATGTGGCTGTGGAATCAGATTCTACAGTGGCTTTGTGAACACAGCTTCAAACACTGAAATTTTACCTAGTATTTGATGCTTCTAAATCTTTCCAAAAACAACATATTGTTTAGGTTTTTCAGGGGAGGGATGTTAGGTCTAAACCATAAAATAGTAATAAATTATCTGTATCCATGTGCAGTAATTATTTCTACATTCCAGTACTCCCTTCTTCATCACTGGTGGTGACTATCTTGTGATGCAAATAAATTATCATGCATAGTGCATAAGGAGCATATTATGTAATGCTTTTGACCTGTGTCTTGAATTGAGCTGAATGCATATACATTTCTATTTATATGCATTTAATTTCCAAAATTTTATTTATCCAATGTACATATGGCTCTTCTGCCTTTATTCTCTTTTCAAGATTATATTATTTTTCTGTTTCTATGATCTAGTTTATTTTATCATATCGATTCAAGATAAATCTAGAAATCATGTTACTTAAATTTACATTAATTTGCTCTTTGATCTGTTGATATGATATATCACATTGATTGATTTTCATATGTTGAAACATCCTTGCAACCCTGGATGAATAAAGTTTGATCATGATGAATAATTTTGTCAATGTGTTGTTGGATTTGGTTTGCTTGTATTTTGTTGAGAATTTTTGCATCTATGTTCATCAGATATTGGTCTATAGTTTTCTTTTTTTGTTGTGTCTTTGTCTGATTTTGGTATCAGTGTGATAAATGTATCATAGAATGAGTATTGGAGTGTTCCTTCCTCCTTGATTTTTTAGAATAGCATAAGTAGGATTGTTATTAGTTTTTCTTTGAATCCTTGGTAAAGTTCAGCAGTGAAGCCATCAGGTCGAGGACTTTTCATTGATGACTGACTCTTATTACTGCTTCTATCTTGTTATTTGTTACTGATTTATTCAGATTTTGGATTTCTTCCTTGTTGAATATTGGTAGGTTGTATATGTCTAGGAATTTATCCATTTCTTCTAGATTTTCTGATTTATTGGCATATAATTGCTCATAGTAGTCTCTAATGCTCCTTTAGATTTCTACAGTATCAGTTGTAATATTTCCTTTTAATCACTGATTTTATTTATTTGAGTTTGCTCTCCTTTTTTCTTAGTCTGGCTAGATTTGTATCATTTTTTTATCCTTTAAAAAACCAACTTTTTGTTTTATTGATATTTTATATTTATTTTTTTGTTTCAATTTCATTTATTTCTGCTCTGATCTTTATTATTGCTTTTTTTCTTTAATTTTGGGCTTGGTTTGTTTTTGTTTTTCTAGTTCTTTGAGATGTATCCTTAGATTATTTGTTTGAAGCTTCTCTACCTTTTTGATATTGGCACTGATTGCTTTAAACTTTCCTCTCAGTGCTGCTTTTGTTATATCCCATAGGTTTTGATCTGTTGTGTTTTCATTTTCATTTGTTTTGAGAATTTTTTAAGTTTCGTTCTTAATCTATTTATTGACTCACTGGTTATTCAGGAGCATATTGTTTAATTTTCATGTTTTTGTATATTTTAGAATGTTCTTCTTGTTATTGATTTCTAGTTTTATTACATTGTAGTCAGAGAAAATACTTGGTGTGATTTTATTTTTTTAATTTTTTAAGACTTGTTTTTGTGGCCTAACATATTGTCTACCCTTAAGAATGATCTATGAGCTGTGGATAAGGACATGCATCCTGCAGCTGTTGGATGAAATGCTCTGTATTATAACTATTAGGTCCATTTGGCCAATAGCACAGACTAAGAACAATGATTCTTTGTTGATTTTCTGTCTGATAATTTTCAATAATCGTTCAGGTCTCCAATGATTATTCTGTTGGAGTTTCTCTCTTTAGCTCTGATGATATTTACTTTATATATCTGGGTGATCCAGTGTTGAGTGTATATATATTTAGAATCATTATATCCTCTTATAGACTTGACCCATTTATCATAACATAATGACCTTTGTCTCTTTATAATTTTTTCCTGAAATCTATTTTGTCTGGAAAAGGATAACTACTCATGCTCTTTTCTTGTTTCAATTTGCATGCAATATTTTCCATCCCTTTATTTTCAGTCTATATGTGTCTTTATAGGTGAAGTGTGTTTCTTGTAGACCAAATATAGTTAGATCTTACTTTTTTACCCATTCAGCCACTCTCTCTTTTGAGTGGACAGTTTAGTTCATTTACATTCAATGTTATTACTGATAGGCATGGACTTACTACTGTAATGTTGTTATTTGATTTTTGGTTGTTTTGTGGTTCTCTCTTTTTTTTCTTTCATAACTACTTATTTTGAGCAAATGACAACTCTGTTTACAAACCACCAATAAATAAAGAAGCAATGAGAACTCTAACAGAAATGTTTTCATTAACTCCATCCTCCTTTCACATTTTCATATTTTGTTGTTTCCATCCATATCTTTTTATACTACCATCTCTCAAGAAAGTTGTGGTAGTTATTTTTGATAAGCTTGTCTTTTAATTTTCTACTAAAGATGTGGATGTTGTTTATACACCACAATTATAGCAATAGGGTCTTCTGTATTTGTGTACTGTTACCAGTAAGTTCTATACCTTCAGATGATTTCTTATTGGCCATTAATGTTCTTTTCTTTCAGATTAAAGAACTTCTTTTAGAGTTTCTTGTGGGACAGGTCTAGTGTTGATGAAATCCTTCAGCTATGGTTTGTCTGGGAAAGTCTTTATTTCTCCTTCATGTTTAGAGGATATTTTTTTCAGGATGTAACATTCTAGGGTTAAGTGTTTTTTATTTTTTTATTTTTTGTGTTTTTGTTTATTTGTTTGTTTGTTTTACCTTCAGCTCTTTGAGCATGTCATGCCACTTTATTCTGGCTTTTAAGGTTTCCACTGAGAAGTCTGCTGCCAGACATACCAGAGCTTTTTTATATGCTATTTTTTTTCTTTTTTCTTGCTTCCTTTGGGACCTTTTCTTTATCCTTGACCTTTGGGAGATTGATTATTAAATGCCTTGAGGTAGTCTTGTTCGGATTCAATCTGCCTGGTGTTATATGACCTTCCTTTGCCTGAATATTGATATCTTTCTCCACATTTGGAGAGTTCTCTTTCATTATTTCTTTGAATATACTTACTGTCCCAATCTCTTTTTCTACCTTCTCTTTAAAGTCAATGACTCTTAGGTTTGCCCTTGTCAGACTAGTTTCTAGATCTTGAAGGTGTGCTTCATTCTCTTTTTATTCTTTTTTCTCTTCTGACTGTATTGTCAAATAACCTGTCTTCAAGCTCACTAAACTCTTTTCTTCCTGGTCAATTCTGCTGTTGAGATCTTTGATGCATTTCTAAGTTTGTCAATTGTATTCTTAAGCTCCAGAATTTCTGCTTGATTTTTTAAATTCGTGTTTCAATCTCTTTGTGAAATTTCTGTGATAATTTTCTGAATTGCTTTTCTTCTCTTGAAGCTCATTGAGCTTCTTCAGCACAGCCATTTTGAATTCTTTGTCTTTAAAATCACATAGCTCTATCTCTCCAATATTGGTCACTGGTACCTTATTTAGTTTGACTGGTGAAGTCATGTTTTCTCCGATACTCTTGATGCTTTTGGATGTTCATCAGTGTCTTGACATTGAAAAGTTAGGTATTTATTTTAATCTTGGCAGTATGGGCTTGTTTGAACCCATCCTTCTTGAGAAGGCTTTCTAGATACTCAAAGGGAATTGAGTGTTATGATCTACGTTTTTGGTCACTGCAACTATATGAGCACTGGAGGTGCCTCAAACCAAATAATGCTGTGACTCTTACAGACTCTTGGTGGTATCACTAATTGCATGATCATTTCATTTGATACTAAAAAACATTCAATAAAATTCAACATCACTTCATAATAAAAACTCATAAATAACTGGATATAGAAGGAACTTACCTCAACACAATAATAGCCACATATGGAAGACCATAGCTAGTATCATACTGAATGGGGAAAAAATGAAAGCCTCTCCTCTAAGATCTGAAAAAAGACAAAGTGACCTACTTTCACTACTGTTATTCAGCATGGTACTAGAAGTTCTAGCTATAGTAATAATACAAGAGAAAGAAATAAAAGGTATCCTAATTGGAAAAGAAGAAGTCAAATTATCCTTGTTTGTGATGATATGATCTCATCTTTAGAAAAACCTAAAGACTCCCCTCAGAAATATTGGAAGTGATAAACAAATTCAGTAACGTTGCAGTATACAAAATCAACACATAAAAATCAGTAGCATTTATATATGCCAATAGTAAACAATACAAAAAAGAAATCAAGACAGTAATCCCATTTACAATAGCTACAAATAAAATAAAATACCTAGGAGTAAACTTAACCACAGAAGTAAAAGATGTATGTAATGAAAACTATAAAACATTTCTGAAAGAATTGAAGATGATATTAAAAAATTAAAAGATATTCTGTGCTCACAGAATGGAAGAATTGATATTGTTAAGATATCCATACTATCCAAAGCAATCTATAAATTCAATGCAATCTTTCAAAATACCAATGACATTCCTCACAGAAATAGAAAACATAGTCCTAAAATTTATTTGGAACCACAAAATACCCAGAATATCCAAAGCTATCCTGACAAAAAGAACAAAACTGGAGGAATCACATTAGCTGACTTCAAATTATGCTACAGAGGTGTAGTAACCAAAACAGCATGAAACTGCCATTAAAATAGACACAAAGACAAATGGAACAGAATAGAGAACCCAGAAATAAATCTACACATTCATAATGAACTTATCTTTGACAAAAGTGCCAAGAATACACAGTGAGGAAAGAATACGCTCTTCATAAATCGTGCTGTGAAAACTGGATATATATATATGCAAAAGAATGAAACTAGACCCTTATTTCTCACCATGTATAAAAACAAAATCAAATGGATTAAAGACTTAAATTTAAGGCCTGAAACTATGAAACTCCTAAAAGAAAACTTTGGGGAAATGTTTCAGGACTTTGCTTTGGGCAAGGACTTCTTGAATAATATCCCAAAAGCATAGACAAGCAAACCAAAATTGGACAAACAGGATTACATCAAGCTAATAAGCTTTGGCACACAAAGGAAATAATGAACAAAGTGAAGAGACAACCCACAGAATGGGAGAAAATATTTGCAAACTACACCTCTGAGAAGGGATTAATAACTATAATATAAAATAAGCTCCAACAACTCAATAGAAAAAAAACAAATAATCCAATTAAAAAGGGGCAAAAGATTTGAATAGACATTTCTCAAAATAATATATATAAATGGCCAACTAGTATGTGAACAAAAGTTTTTGACAACCTTAGTCATCAGAGAAGTGCAGATCAAAATTACAATGAGATATCATCTCACCCAACATGTTTTTTATCAAAAGACAGGCAATAATGAATGCTGGTGAGGATGTTGGAAAAGGGTATCGCTTATACACTGCTGGAGGAAACGTAAATTAGTGTATTCACTATGGAGAACAGTATGGATGTTCTTCAAAAAATTGAAAAGAGAACTATGATATGTCCCAGAAATCCCACTGCTTGGTATATATCTGAAGGAGGAGAATTTAGTATATCAAAAAGATATCTACACTTCCTTCCATACTTATTGCAGCACTATTCACAATATCTAAGATTTGGAATCACCTTAAGTGTCCATCAACAGATGAATAGATGAAGAAATTGTGGTACATATACACAGTGGAATATTATATAGCCACAAAAAGAAATGAAATCCTGCCATTTGCAAAAACATAGATGGAACTGGAGAATATTATGTTAACTAAAATAAGTCAATCATAGAAAGACAAATCTCACGTGCTCTCACTCATATACGGGAGCTAAATATTAAAAAACAATTAATTTTTTGGAGACAGAGAGTAGAATGATGGTTACCAGAGGCTAGGAAGGGTAGCAGGGAGGGGAAAACAAAATGGGACAAGTTAATGGGTGTAAAAATAAAGTTAGATAGATTGAGTGAACAATATTTGATAACACAACAAAGTGACTATAGTCAATAATAAGTCTTTTAAAATAATTAAAAGAGTAGATTTGGAATGTTCCTAGAACAAAGAAACGACAAATGCTTGAGGTGATAGATACCCCAGTTACCCTGATTTGATTACTTCACATTTTATGCTTCTATCAAAACATCAAATGTACCTTATGTAGATATACAACTATGATGTAGACATTATTTTTTAAAAAATGAATAAATTCATTTGCTTTTTAAAAATTCTATTTGACAAGTCCCCATGCCAAAACTTGAATTCTCTAAGGTTGATAATAAGTTATCTGTGCTTTCCATTTCTGACTCCTCTGTGGCCTCATTCAGAGTTCTGAAAATAGATGAAGTTTGCCTGATGAGAATTGTTGAACTTTGTATTTTTCCTTTAGGTTTCATCAAACTTTGTCCATTTTCAGAACTCTGAATGAGGCTACAGAGGAGTCAGAAATGGAAAGCACAGCTAACTTATTATCAACCTTAGAGAATTAGAATTATAATTATTATAAAGCATTTGAAACTAAAAGGATTTGCTAAGTGACTAAAGTAACTGTCAATTGTATATTTATTGAGACATTTGGAAAACAATAATTTTATCCAGTACAATTTTTTTGTGTTTTTTTCTTAATTAACTTCTACTTTAATGGAAGAGGTAATTCTATTCAAATAATGTTATATTTGATGAAACAGAAACACAGAAGATTATGATCTGAAAACATAGATTCTCATCAGTTTTCTCTTTAATTGACTGCTCAGTTCCTGAACTTTACCCTCCTCTGACTTTGATAAATTACTTGCATAACATATTTTTTAAAAAATCTGTAATTCTTACCCATAAGCCTCTAATAAATTCCAGACTGGTGTATCTCAGTGTTCGCCATGTATCTTTACCTAGGTATACACAAGTGCTGCAAATTATGGCATGCACTAAACTGAACTAATAAACAAGATACTCATAATGTCTCATTTTCTTTTTTCTTTTCTCATCACTAATTCATTTGATTTAGCCAAGCAATAATCCATTCATACTTCTTGACTTTTCCTTTTATGCCATCTCCTTATATTTAGTCTAGCATCACAGGATATTGATGTATTCTCTACAATGCATTTTGAGTCTGTCCACTCCTTCCTTTTTCTTTTTGCTCCAAAAATGCTGCAAAGTGCCCCAGTGTATCTATTCTTTCCCAGATTGGGGTCCTGAATTCTATCTTACCTGTTGGGCAGAGGACCTAGAATGGACTTCAAAAGATACAGGTTTCTTTTGAAGCTTTTAATAAGCATTACTAATTCCACCCACAATCATAGCATTCTTTATATTCACTTACGGCTGGAGTTTTTTTTTTTTTTAATGTAAACCTATCATTTTATACCCATAGTTACAATTTTTTAAAATTCCCCATTCCTTAGAAATAAAAGTTCAATTTGTTCTGCATGGCATGGAAGCCCCTTCATGTCCTGATCTTTGCCTCAATGCAGTAACACAAATTTTTGGTGTCCATTCTTTTTCTTCAATTACAACAAGTGTTTATGCTCCCTAAAATCTATGCAGATATGCTGGTTATTTAATGTATTTTCCTCTTCTCACTAACAGAATTTTGCTGAGAATTACTGTATGGGAAACATAACTCATTTGTACATCTTTTAATTACCTTACACTGTTGAATCATTTACATGTTTCATCTGAAAAAAAAATGTTTAGCAACTTTCAATGAAAAGCATTATCTTCATGGAGTTTACCAATATGAGCTCCATTTTGTCCTCCCTGCTAGTCCTTTGTACAAATTTTCTTCTCTGAGTGTTATTCTCCAGATCTATAGGGCAATCTACTCCTTCCCTCTTTTTCCTGGTTCACTCCCTCTCAGTCTAGAGACGTCATCTCAAATGGGACTTCCAGATGTGCTCAGGTTTCCTTTTCAGGACTGTGCAAAGTACTGGACCCCTGAGCCAGCAGCATCAATATCACCTGGGAACTTGATAGAAATGCAAACTCATGAGTCCTCACTCAGGTCCCCACTAGACCTTAAGATCTATAAGATAGAAATTGATTTTTGTTTTATTAGTTTCTGGGATGTTTGTTTGTTTGTTTGTTAACCACAGTATTTTCTATAATTGTACAAGGCCTGGCGTAGAGTATGCACTATGCACTCAGTGATACTTATTGAATAATTAACATACAGGTGCAATTATTCCTGGGTTTTCCCTTGCTCTTCTTGTTATCTTATAACCTCATTGCTCTTGTCCAACAGATAGAGAGAAAGATAGATAGATAGATAGTCATCAATGAGATAAAAATTTTCCAGTAATAAACATATTCATCTCCTCTTTCTCAGGAAAAGTGACCAACAATATAAATAAGATTGCACTAACCAAACTTGACGTAATAATTGTGTGCTAAACATTTTGTTATTTTATGGTATGAATGTCTATGTCGACACAGAGTGTGAGTTACAGGCAAGGCATCATGGAAAACTGGCTAAGTGGGAAAGGAATCATATTTAGAATTTAGGCTTTTGGTGTACTATTTTATTCTTTTTTTTAATGCAGCCTCAAAAATTATAATTTAATACAGCAAAAATTTGACTGTTTTGAAACCAATTGATATTAATAAAATATTTGTTTATGTGGATAGAGTGTTAACATAGGGAAACAGATGCTTGTACTGGTATAAAGGTTTCATGGTTGAGATGTTATCCAGTCAGAAAACTTAATAATTCATCTTGAAGTCACCTTCATTTCTTATTTTTGATAATTAATTAAGAAATATAATTCATTAAAAGACTATTTTCAATTACTGAAATAACTCATTCACACATCTTTTAAACCACACTGAGTTCTTTGACTTTCACATATTTTATTCAAAAGTGAGCTAAACTGATAAGTCCTTTTATTATTTTATATAATACTGACTTAATTCTCTGCAGCCACGCTTGATAGACAGTTATCTCTTATTAATTAAATGGATAACATTTACATTTTAAGTTCTTATAACAGGTCTTTTGATGATACTGGTCTAATGCCCTAGAAGAACAGAGAAACATTTAAAATAAGTGGATGCTTGTTATCATCTTATTTGTTTTTTTCAATTCTAATGAGAGTCATAGAAACTAATAGAATATAAATGAGGACTTTATGTCACTTTAAAAGTCTGCATGAAAATAATATCATAATATACATTCAAATGCTTTCACCAGAGCATTCAAATACCACATACCCACAGACTCACAGAGAATAGCTTAACATTTATTGTCTCACTAAAAATGAATCATAAAAATAAAATGCAATTAGATATTAAGCTATTTAATTTGTAACTGCCCAGGCAGTTGTTTCAGATGATGTGTCCCATCTTAAGTAAGTGAATTTATATTTTACAGTGTAAAAGGCCTTGTCGTTACCCCACATATCTCTATAATATATACCAATCATGATTTTGAGAAAAATGAAGGGGAGTTTTTTAGTTTTTGATTAGCTTTATTATTAATGACAAAACAAAATATCTAACAATATGTTGAAATTTACTTTTTTATTACTGGGCATGAGATATGGCTAGATTGTAAGAAATACAATTAATATATTGTTCTACCATAGTAGTTGAATGGTAAATGGCACCTGTAAGGTGCCTGGTTGGTAGATCAGAAAGTTAGACAGTTATCAAATTGGATCTGAATGTAAGACGAAAATGAATCATCAATATGTAGACATTTAAATACATAAAACTTTGAAAAATGAGATATTTGAGTAAAAAGATAATTTAAATCTTTTGATAATATAAACATTTGCATATTTTGTCTGTTATTTAAATTGGCAAATAATATATATAATCTGTAATAAATATAATATTTAAATAGTTTGCTTAACTACTTTGAATGTTACTTCTGTGTTTCTGTAGCTCAGGACTAGCATTATATGTATTATATATGTATATGATATGTGCATATATTGTGGTTATAAGTTATAAGAAATGTATTAGATCTTAAAATGCTATAAGATACTCATAGTTTTAGGCAGAGACCAATACATAATATATTTTAATAATTACCTGATTAAATATTATATTTATTTATTAACAAATATAAATTAATATTGATTATAAAGTATGGAGTCTTCATTACATTGAAATTTTCTATAGTAAGGTATATTTTGATCATTTTTATACAGATAAAATACCATGAAATATTTGAGTCATCATAAATATAAATTCTTATTAATACTACACTTATAACTTGACCTGTGTCTCTTAGTATTTCTTTATTTCTATCACTTCTCAATTTAGTTTTGGGTGATAAGATAATTTTCTTAGCTGAAATATTAATTGTTAATTTAAAAATAACATATTTTCCCCTAACATAACACATTAAGAAATTTAAATTTTGTTAAAAGCTTTGTTGACATTGATGATTTCAATATTAAAAAACACAGAATATGTTTAAGTTCTACTTCTCAGCATAATTTAAAGCTTAAGGATTTATTTGAGGCTGAATTAATTTTTCCTTTGTTACATTTCTCTTTCTCTTTGCATCTGTTTTTCCCTATCCTTCAACAGAAACATAGACAAGGCCACAGATAACTCATTAATTATAATGGCCTGTATAAATTCTTAATCTCCATCCTCTTTCCTAGTCTTATGCACTCACTTCTTGTATTTCTTCCCCCATCTTTGGTACAATATCAGTGACATCGAAATATTCTACTTCTCTTTGGATGAAAACATTTTGCCAAAATCAATTGGCTTTGGGAGATTGGTTAGAGCAAAACTGATTTTTGGAGAATTGACCTAGAGCTATTTCTGTTTGCAAAACAACTTTGTTCCACTTTGTACCATAAATTCAACATATTCATATACAATAGCCATAACTTCCCTTGAAATATTGTTACTCACATATTTTTATTGGCTGGTGGTGTAATATTCTGTGTATTCCCCTAGGGCAGACACTGAGAGATATATTTGATCATTCCTTTGTATTGATCTTTTAGGATAGATCGTCAAAACAATCATTTTTCGTGTGAAATATGTGGTGGGTAATACTTGTGCTAGTCCTGTTAAAGGTCATTGTTACATCTTACTTAGCTTTTCTCACTAGTCTAAGATCAACTTGAATTCATTCTTTTTCTCAATCTATCCTACATAGCAATACACCTTTTTTCACTTTTTTTAACTTTAAATAACTGTTCCCTGTGTCTCATGTTCAGTGTGACAGCATCTTATTGCTCAATATTTAAAGTCTAAATAAAGTTCTATGTCATGAAGAACTTAAACATAAATGTTCTTAAAATTTTGCCAATATACTAATTATCCTTTCCCTTGTATCATCACACTTCTCTTTTAGGTCTACTTCCTCATTGTTTTCTTATCCAATTCCCCATTTCCATGCGCAAATGATTTTCATTTCCAGAAAACCATTCTTTATATGTTAATATTCTGATCCACTCTTTCTATCCACTCATAACTTATATATTTAATAGCCTTCAAAATTTTTAAGATCAAAACAATTTCCCTCTTTAGTGAAAACCTATAATGACTTAATTGGCAGCACAGAATTTATTCTCAGATTTATTCATACATGCTAATAATGTGTAACCTACATAAATGAAAATGTCTGATAAGAAGCATTTCTTAAACTACCAGGTGTCTTTCTGTCTTTCAACCTGCAGACAACAACATTGAACACATAGCAACTATGTAAACATAAATTGATAATTTTGATGTTAAAAATTTTCAGGCAATAAAGTATAAATATATTCTGATAATTTCATAATTTATTCCCAGGTTTGTTATTTATATAAAAATAATTTCTACTCCAGAAAATAAAAATGCATTTAAAAATTAAAAGGAGTCTAGTAAATCTTTCATTTAGTTTTGAGATAGTGCTATAAATTTTTCCTAAACATTCCTGACAGATGATAATACAATCCAAGTGTTTTCCTCTTTTACATTTTTATTCTTATAAATATGTTGAAAATTATTTTACTGGAAAATACCTACCAATTATTACTTATTATTATTGCTGTCTATCTGTGGAAATCTTCTTGCTATGTTTAGATTTCCTAAAGCCATTCATTCTTTCAAATATCTTTATGAAGTACCCGAGTCTATGTCAATCACTCTTCTACATGTAGGTATACAGAGTTAGAAATAAATTGACATGGTCCTTGACCTGAAGGAAAATTATGAAATTCTCTATGCCTTTGTTTCAAGAGCTACAAAATGGAGATAATGATACAAAACTCATAGGTTTGTTTTTAGAATTAACTGATTTATTGCAGCGAGGGGCATATAGCATTGTGTCTCATGCATAGGATATATTTAATAAATGTTAACTTATTTCAATGCAACCTGAGCTGTCATTAGTATTTTTAATAGCCACATCACAGAGGAGACTTATTTGAGCATATATTTAAATATTCTAAATGTCTTTGCACATATTTTTGGGCCATTATCAAATCTATGTAGTTGATTTATTTATACTTAGTTTAGGAATTTCACATTAATGTTTATTCACTCATATATAGTCAGTTTTTCTACCTAGATTTAATTTTGACTTAGTGAACCTGGAATTTCTCTCAGTTTTTCATAGTATATGTATTTGATCTGTCTTCAACCCATGTCAACATATTAATCACTGGTACAATCAACTTTATGTGGCTGATGCATCTATAAATCTCTTTTGAATGTTGCTAGAAGTTTATCTTGGGTTTCACACTAATTTTCCAAAAGGAAAATTTCATCATGGAAGTTCAATTAAGAATATATTTAGTGTCGCTGTATATTATTTTCTTTGGAACAAATTTCTCTATATTGTTGAAAAGGCTATTTCAAGTGATCATGTCAAATCCATTTTTAAAATCAAGATCACCACATTTTTTGAAGAATTCATGATATATAGTATTAATAATTATGTAACATGATGAACAATTTGTTGCTGAATGTAAGTTACAGAGAGACTAATGTAGTTTTTCAAAATTCTTGCACAGTGTTATTTCAATAATCTACTCCATCATATTATATAAACCTGTATCAGGTTCTTATACATTTTTTCAAATTTATGTGTCTTTTTTTCATTAACAATTTTCTAAACTGTATGCAAAATTTAAGGTACTGGAGTATTTAACTTTTTTTTCAGTTTTTTAAGTTCCTCTTATGCAAAAATAAAGAAATCTCCCAAAAGAAAGAATTCCATTCTGTGACGCAGACTATCATTTCTCAAAAACATTTTATGTGACATATTGATAAATTCATTAAAATGGAAAAGATGGTCTGTGGTCAAATGCATCAGGAATTGGGGTTAAATAATGTTAAATAGATTTCTTCAGTGCAGGTTTTTGCAGTGCTTGCAGTATATAAGGCAAAGGGATAAGTAAGTCTATAGGAGATGTAGTAGTTTAGGCTTTCCTTACTCATTAAACACAGGACTCTTTGAATAATGGTCTCATTTTCATCCCTTCAGGGATTATCTCTCAGGATTTGTTTTCTCCCATTTTCACTTGGAAAATTCTGGCTTAGGAGATTCTTAATGTAAAATTGCTCCCGGGCCTGCTATAGCAGGCTAAAAATGTGATATGTAGGTATAAAGGCACTCAAAATCAATCACTCCCTAAGTCAATTTCTATATACTTAAAAAGACTTGACAATTCTTATAAAACTTGAATGCAGAAAGGATGGTCAATTTCATATTTATTTATAAAAAGCAGTTAGCATCATCATATAGATACTGTATATTAAAAGTTATTGCAAAATCAAATTATAAAACTTTATTATTTTGCAGGGGAATAGAGCAATTTTTATTCTCACTAAGGCACTTTCCTCTGATCATATTCTGTCATTATTTGAAAGGTTCCATAATGCACAAATGTCCATTAGCAGCATGAAGGAAAAGATTTTTGAAAACATTAATTTTGTTACCTTTAATGCATTGTTACATTATTGTACTATTTAAATATCTGGAAAAAAAACAAACCATGTTAGATGAGTACTTTTTTGTAATTTCTAGCTTCTCACAGTTTGACATGATCTTGTCTCATCTGTTACACCAAAATAGGAAATTTAAACAGCTACATTCCTTCCCCTAATTTTTTTTTTTTTTTTTTTTTTACCAATTTCCCCATCCTTTGTGTTCATTTTGCATTGTCTGGAAATTATACCAGCAAGCTAAGCTTACCTACTTGTTATTCTCACATACACAGTATTTTATTTGTTATGGAAATGGAGCATAGGTGCAGAGTGCTATAATTTTTTGTTCATCTATACATTGTTTTATTCTGCACATTTTACATTAATTTCACACATGCAGGTCATGAGTATTTTTAAAAAAGCTCACAATTACTGCGAAAAATAGGTCAGATATAGTGATTGTACATATGTGGTTTGTGGCTCATCATATTGTTATGAATTGCATAGCAAAGATAGAATAGATGGTTAAAAGAAAAGACATTTTAACTAGTTTATCAAACAAGATAGGACACACCAAGCTACTAGAAGTAAATGTGGAGATAATATAAACTCTGCAGTTATGTAGTTTTCAGGTGATAAACTACATATTGATGGCATTGAACATAGAGTCACAGCAAGAATTTTTGTATGGTGATATATACCCTACTATGCACAGTGAGAAACAGTACTCTGAGAGAATAGATGGCCTGTTTGTTCTTTTTCCCTCAGAATATCTGTGTGACATTTTATCAGCCTACTGTTCACATGAAGTCTTCTCTAGCTTAAAATAAATGCCAGCATATTAGGATAACTTCATAGATCTAATAGTCAGCATTTTGAACATTCAGTTCAAGTGCTTACATTTTCATATGTAAAAATGATCACTTTTTAAAAGAAAATGCATCCTTATACAGGATTTAGAATATCTGTAGACATGTGTTATGTTTAAAATTAAAGTTAGGTCATCACAAAAAAAGAAATTAGGGAAAAGGTAAGCCACAATCGTGGCTGCATTTTATTAGATCTCATGTGTTATCATTAGATCACCCTATAGGCATGCGAGTCTCAACACAGCTGAATTTGAATTTGAGCTGAGACATGTTTGTGGTGAATTATTTTGTTCTCCTGAGGTGAAGTAAATTAAAAGGCTGACTTGTATCTTCCCCTCTGGGTTTTGCCTTCTGACAAACCTGGAGTCCAGTCCCAGCTTCTAACCAGGTGACCAAGCATTATGTGATCCCCAATTTCAAGTATAGACAGTAGAGGGTAAATTCATTGCTCACTTTCAAATCTGATCTTGAATGTATATGGGTCAGGCTCTTTAAAAGATTTAATTTTTTTCCTGTAGAGTTCTACTCATCTCCAAAATGTGGCATTACACTTGATAAGATCTTTGTCCTCCAGACCTTGTTTCAATTTTTAAGAGAGAAAGAACAGGTCATTCTGTATATTGTATTATATTTTTTTAATTTGATTTTACCCTGTGGGAGTTTCAACGAATAATTACCAACATCAGACTTTGCATTTGAGCTTTATTTTACTAATTATCTTTGTTTGAATCTATCATCTCCCTAGTTTTGTAGAAAGGCAAATTAGTATAAAAGAGGAAAAACTTAAATATTATTTAATTTTAAAAGAAAAATCTTCTGGACTAATATCTTTTTATAAATTCAACACATCGGATTTCTTTTTTATTTTAAAGTGCATCAATACTTTCACTATTATTTTGCTATCATTAGTATTAGATAGTTAAATACAATCATTAGAAATTTTTATTTTCTACCAAAGTATCTTAAGAAATAGAATTTGTCCCAAAATGTCAATCTCATTGTGAACTTAAAATAATTGGTATATAATATATTTTGTAGTATTTAATTAGAAGCAAAAATATAAAATTAGAAAATAAGTACTGATAAAATTAATTACATATGTGAAGTACAATAGTAACTTTTCTTTCAAAATCTAATGGATAATTATGTAGTTAATATACTTTTTACAATTCTTACTGGTTTGTTGTTGTTTGTTTATTTGTTGGCTTTGTCCTCTTGCCAGAAATGAGTTTTTTATCCTCATTCTCCCTTCTTTTTCTTTACCATTACTGTATTATTTTTATTAGTTTTATATTGTGCTTAAGAAATTACCAAGCAATTTGAGCTGGAAACAATTCCATTTCATACCTCACAGTGCTGAAGGTCAGAAGTGCAGCTGGCCACATGATGTCCTCTGCTTAGCTTCTTCCACAGCTGAAATCAAGGTGTTAGCCTGGCTTGGCTCTTTGGGGGAGAATCTGTTTCCCAAGCTCATTCAGATTGTTGACAAAATCCAGTTCCATGAAGTTGTAGAACTAAGGTCCCTGTTTTCTTCCTTCCTTCCTTCCTTCCTTTCTTTCTTTCTTTCTTTCTTTCTTTCTTTCTTTCTTTCTTTCTTTCTGATATTGCAAATATTTATTTTATCCTTTAAAATTTTTCTTATTTTTAAATTTTACTTATTAGTAGAGTAGCATACATAAATTATGTATGGCCAGTGATTTTAAAAAACAAGCCAAAGACAACAACAACAAAAACATCTAAAGATGTTATCTGTTTGGTTTTACTAAATTTGATAATTTGACAGGGTTCATCTATAGCCAATAATTATTTAAACATTTAATTTGAGATTTGAAGAAATTAGAAAAAGAATGGAAGACAATTGTGCTTGTACTACAATATAAAAACTAAATGCAATTCACTGTATATTTAAGTACAACCGAGTAAAATACACTGTAAATAATATACAAGGACTTTGCTAATTTTGACTTCTTTTCTCACAAAAGAATTGGTGAAGTCCTTCAATAGGTATGGCTGAATATATCTACATTTTAATCCTCTTTTAGAGAAAAATAGAAAAGAGTTATTTATCAGTTCTGCCATTTATTCTATAGCAGGTTTGCATACATTGCCTTTTGGGAATCTTTATGATCTACTGTCAGTGTTTCACTGCAAAAGATGGGCAATGTTTATAATGAGGTGAAAAAATATTTTAGTTACATTTTAAAACTATTTATAGGAACGGAAAGAGTTCAATAAATACATCACCTATTCTTCTGAAGAGAATGATGTAAAAGTGTAAAAACACTTAGAAATTTGAAAACTAGTGTCTATTTTTCTCCATGTTGACAAAGATAAAATTGTAACATTTTAGCTTGTGATTTATTTTGCTATAAAATTCTCAAATTCTTCTAACATGGTATCAACAACATTAACAGCTTGAGAAGGAACAAATTTGATAAGGAATTAGTGTGGTACTTGTCTGAGTCCTTTTGTGTTGCTATAACAAAACAACTGAGACTGAATAATTTATAAAGAAAAGAATTTTATTTTCTCACAGTTTTGGAAGCTGGGAAGTTCAAGACCAAGGTGGTAACAGGTTCAGTGTCTGTTGAGGGCCCATATTCTGTTTACAAGATGATACCTTGTTGCTACATCTTTATGTGGCAGGAGGTAGAAGGGCAAACGTGGGGGAGGCTGTGTGAAGCCTTTCTTACAAGAACTTTAATCCCAATTATGAGGGTGGAGCCCTCATAACCTAATCACCCCTCATAAAGGCCCACCTCTTGATACCATTACTTTGAGGATTATGTTTAAACATGAACTTTAGAGAGACACAAGCATTCAAGCCATACTAGCGTGGGGCTATCATACTTTTCAACAGTGTTTAAAATGTTTAAAACTGGTACTACACAGACAGTTGCATCTCATTCTGCTCAAACCACCAAGTGTTTTAGATTTTTCTCATTACTATTTAATTAATATGAGATCTATACATAGTAATGTAACCATTTTGATAGTTATTTGCTTCAAAGAGTTTTTCATCCAATGTCACACCATAAAAACGCAAAGTAATTTAACAAAAGAATGAGAAACTTCTGGTTTTATTTTTTTCCTGAAATACTTCTGATTTTGTTGAGAGTCATTCTTGCTATTTAATTGTGGAATTTAAAAGACAATTTAATTTGACTTAAAAACATAAATTTTATCTAAAATGCATATGCTATTAATAAAATATTTTATAAATATTTTAGAAGCTCATAATTATCAAATAAATGTGATGGGCAAAATAAATTTACTCATATTTGGTACTTTTTATTATCAGCAATTATACATTTAGAAGTATTAACACCTACCACCACAGGTTCCTCTGACATCCCAGTTTCACAGACACTTTAAATAATTTACATAAATAAATATTACTGAAGTCTTGGAAAGGGAATACTGTTATTTTCCTTTTAGAGTTTGTGAAACTGGATCTTATTTGGAACCTTGCAAAGAGGTACACAGGATACAAGTCCAATACAGTTTTTAACCTGTTTAGCTTGAGAGCCAATGGCCCAGTAAGCCAATTTCTTAATACAAAACATGAGTTGTAATACAAAAACCTTTCCTATCTGTTGACACAACATGGACACGCCGTCAAAGATTGATAGGAAGAACACTGTCTTTTTAACGGCTATTCCACTTATAAAAAGAATTATATCTATTTAAATAAATTCAAGTGTAGATAATACATTTCAGTACAAAAATTGAATAAAGTAACAGCAAAGAAATAACTTTGATGTAGAAGTACTCTCATATATACATTTAGAAATCTTTGCAACAGTAGCATCAGTTTTGAATGAAATAATTATTTTAGTGATCAGAAAGACTAAATTCTAGACACAAAGTATTTTCAGTTCTCTGTAGTGACATTTATTCCTGGGTAACACACTTATACCAGTGATAGGAATTGTACATGGTAGAAGGCCTGCCTACTCAAAATGTCCACTGGCTGGCACCCAGTTCATGAGGGCAAACCTCACACTTTCTATTAAGAATGAGAAGAGGGAATCTCCTGCAGGGAAAATTACTACTCTGCACTTAGTACATGAAACATGTGTTTCCCACAGTGAAGAGAATACTTAATGATTTTCAGGTTGTTTCAAAGCCCAGTTCTTGTGAAGAGAAGACGTTTCATAGAAATGAATGATATTTTGTTTTTCAGTTGGAAAAATGCATTTAAAGCTGATTTAGCAAAACTAAAAATGTGTCTTCATATATCAATAATTTTCAACTTCACAACATTTAAAATAAATTTCTTCAGAAACCATGGATTACCAGTAAAAGCAAATATTGAAAAATATTTATTAAAAATGAAGTTATGAATAGTTCTATAAATTTATTTAAAATTATATTTATATTTATTTAAAATTCAATAAAATGTATTGAAACAATATTATTTTCTAAGAGTATGTGAATATCTTAATAGGCTTTTATATGAAGCCATTGATTCTACTGAGTTTTGATTGTGGGATTTATTTTTTTAAGTTATATTAGGAGAGTTAATGTTATTGGAAAACATATTTTTTTCTTCCTTTTCAAATAATACACATTAATTTAATTTAAAATTTAAGGTGTTAAATGACTTTCTAATTACAAGTTTTCATTTTTTCTTCTATTGTATTTCCTTCCAAGTGAAAAGATTATATATATACACATAGATTTTGGTCAAGTTAGGTAGCAAACTAAAATTGGTGGAGCAAAAGCATAAAGGTTTAAATAACTAGATTCTGATTAGCTTATGTACATGTAACCAAAAAAAAAAAAAAAGATTGCTGCTATCCTAACCGTGACTTTTAATATGTTATCTATACTTTAAGACAGAAGACTACTTTCATCAACACTCAGATATAGTTAATTGTCTGCCTGTCCCTTCCCATACCATGCTGTTTGTATATCAATCTTAGTAAGTAGTTGTAGGGATGAATGGCCGCCCTCTACCAATACCAACACACTTACACACACACACACACACACACACACACAAACTCATACACAGTATATTGCAACTTATCTTTAATTTAGACATCTAGTGTTCTACTTGCAACTCTATGTAGCACTGGGCATTCTATAATACTTTACAGAAGTAAAGTTCAATAGTCTGCATAAATGTCAAAATAGTGGTCAGTATACCTATGTACATGTTTGTTGACATGAACAGTGCTTTCTATATTTCATTCGTTTCTAACTTTGTTTGTTTTATTTCATTTACCTTTTAGCATTCTTTCATAAATCCTACCTGTCATTTTATATAGTTATACACCTTTAGCAAATTCTAATTCAATTGGAGTAATTTTTCTTAAGCTCATCTACATTTCTATGCTGCACAAAAGGAGGAAGAACATATATCCCTATACTGATACTTTCCCTAGAATCAGACTCCATAAAACTCATTTAAATGCCAGCACAATCCACCTATGATTGTTTGCAAAGGGTTTTAGTTTGACTCTTAATGTATATTCTCTATTGCAAAATTATAGTTTAAGGAATTATTTATTAAAATATTTTGAATGCTGATTCTTTGTTCAATTTAATTATACGAAAAAACTCACAAATTATGATTATCACTAGTTTGGGAAGATACAGTAAAATCAAATTGAACATGATATCCTAGCAGTCAGTCCAGTTAAAGTGCTGAAAAGAATTGCCTTATTTTTTTTTAATGTTCTCTGAAATAAGTTACTCGGAAATAAATTTTCTGCCTACTTGCATAAAAGGTTACTATAAGGGAAATTGCATTCAAGTTGGTTATGCCTGAGTATATTTCACAGCCAGAATTTCAATTACTAAGGACCTTACATTAGTGAGGCAGGAGAAATCTGTCAGTTAAAAAAAAAAAAAAAAAAAGAAGTGAGTAGACTAAAAGTATCTTTTCTCCCGTGCTTCCTCTATGTATGAGAAGAATCAATTTGCTTTCATCTTAATCCCAAATAGAAGGAGCAATTGACTTTGGGGAAATCCTGTAAAATTTATTGCCGACAGCATGTTAGAGAGTACTTTCTAAGGATGACAGAACACATGAATTGATTTTGCTTCCAGAGACACCAGGATAACTGATTCTCTCAATCATAGAGCGTAGCTCTGGGGTTTGTTGTCACTTTTCCCTGCAGTGGGAAAGGCTTATATCAAACATGCAGGAGCAAAACTTGAGAAGAGACGTCCAACGGGGCACTTAATTAGTGTGACGTATCCAACTGCCATTGCCCTTATATAGTTAATATGCAGATTTGTTTTACTAAATATATGAGAAAGAAAACATTGACTTAAATATAATAACAGGATTTAGCAAATATATTAATGAACAAAATAATGTACTTATTTCACAAATATGAATTAAAATATATTTTAAGAAAGAAATAGTTTATATGGAAATTCTGTCCCTTATTTGATATATATATTCCCTAAATGAATCAACTTTAAAATCTATAAAATAAAAATTCATATAATTATCAAATTTAGTGGTTGATATGGAAAGATTTATTTAAATGAAATTCTTCTTGAATATATAATGTTTTTATCTTGTTGCTTTCATGGGGTATATTTATATAGATGCTTATACCTATACATACACACATATACACAAGGTGATGTACATATACACATGCATGTGCATACATTGTATTTCTATATAATGGAACCTACATGAATCCTCATATACATTTATATGCGTGCATATGTATAAGATATCATATATTCATGTAGAATTTACATATTATAATGCATTTTCAAATATATGTGATATAGGCAGAATTTCTTTAGCTAAATATTTTTAGCTAAATAGTACAAAACAAGGAATGGAGTATCATAGAATTTTTGTCACCTCTTCTCTCCCTTATCCTCATAACTCCATCAAACATGCAACAATCAAAAAAGAATCAAAATGCACACATTCTAATTTTAAATTCCCCTATAAGAGAGTCTCATCCTATTGTCTCAATGTTTCTGCAGAGGTCTCTAGAGAAAGTGGACAAAACAAAACAATAGTGCCCTGTTTTACTTCCATCTAATGAGAAAAATGTCTACACATTACTGACAACAGAAATGACTCAGATGTCATTTGGAAAACATTAACCAGTCATATAGCTGTCTATTCTAAGAGCAGTTATGGCAGAAAATGTTATAGACAGGCCCTTATTGGTGAGAACTGGCAGAATCCTTCCCATCAATCTCTTTCCCCAAGGCTTCCTCATGCAAAAATTGAGAATGCTGCCCTCTCACCTTGAGCCAAGTGAAGGGGATGTTAAGGCCGTTACCAGAAGAGTGCATCATATGCTCACTGGAGCTTAAAGACCATAGGAGCTGGTATGAGAGGCTTCACACGCACAGGTAAAGGTGTCAGAAAGAGAAAGCCAAGGCTTGACCTCCAGAAAGAGGTACATGCTCTACAGATAGCAAAAGGAGATGACCTTGGGACTCTGCTGAAAAGAACTGCCTTGAAGTTTAAAGGAACCTTTGATAAGAGAAATGTTAGGTTTCCTTGACCCAAAGGATGAAAAAGGAGTCCTAAGTGAGGTGCCAGAGATATGTTAGACATGGTCTATGTCAAGGTGACTGCAATTCCAGGTTCCTAGTGCAGAATCTCAGAATTCACAAAAACGTACCTAAGAAAGATTCAGCAAGGGTACATCAATCATGGTGAGGGCACCATTCCAAGATTGCAGCTAACTCTGCTATGTTTGAGTGTACAGCTTTTAGCAAATCCTCCTCTTCCTCTGAGTCTAATTCTGGAAGGGGCCAAAAATAGCAGCTGATTAGGGATAATAGAAAAAAAATCCAGCAGGAAGAAACCACCTAGTTTATGTCCCACTGGAAACTGACAGGCCTTTGAGCAGACCCAAGTTTGAGGTCTGCTCTTCTGGACTGGACCATTGCTCTGTGATGACTATCCTTATTTGGAATTTTTAATGCCTAAGCAAGGAACAATCTATAAAATATATTATGTTTATGCCTAACAAACTATGGGAATTGTCTGAGATTTTATCCAGGAACAGAAAGAAATAAGATTTGCCCACAAAGCAGATGCAAAGGAATCATGAAAGTAATAAATAGTAGGTTGGTTTCTGGTTACAGGCCAAGTCCAGGTCATTCAATAAACCAGCTAAACCTCCAAAGGTTTTTCAACCTCCAGTGTGAAGCCATTTCAATATACAGCCACTCTCCTTGTAAATGCTTTATCCAAATTTTAAAAAGCACATTTCCAATCTTAATTATAGGTGCAATTTGCCCCCTTAGCCATTCCTGATATCTCTCTTAGCTCGGACACTGTCATACCTACATGGTCCCAGTGAATGGTCTTGTTTCCTGTGGCCTAAGTACTCTGCAATCTATACTTCATACTTCCTCCAGTCTGGTGTTTCAAGAATTCAGAACCCCAAAATTTCAATTTTTCTTCCTAAACTCCAGTCTTCACCTCGTTGCCCCACCCACTGCCAATACCCTCAGAATAGAGGCCAAATTTTTCATGGTACATATTTTGGATCTGTCTCTTTTGTCTGTCTCTTACTTACCTTTTGGAGATCATGCCCCCTGCCCCTTCTTACATAAACTCTTTTTGCTCCAATATCTTCCCCAAAATATGATGCCTGCTTATCTCCTTGTAAAATAGCAGCTCTACTGTCTGACTCTTTTCCTTACTTTGTTTTAACCTGGTGAGTATCTACTTTTCCTTTAAAGATGGTCTCAGAGACTCTTCTCCTGGTGATGTTCTTGGGAGCCTTCTCTAGCTTTTTTCAACCACCATGCTGGTTAAATGCCCTTATGATGTGATATTAACCTCTTACTAATTTCTCTCACAGTGCTAGGTCTGCAATAGTAAAAAAAAGTAACAAATTAAATAGACACTTCTACTAACATAAAAATTACCAGTAAAATACAACTTCTAAAGAATATAATATTTTAATCATTTAGTTTCACCATGTGAATGCATATAATGAAAACTTTCAAAAATTGAAACAAAATTTAAGTAATAATATTTATGATAAATTATAACTACCAAATAAAATCCTGGTATCTTTTACTGTATAAAGATATATAAAAATATTATTAATAACATGAATACAATTAATGGTTATGGTTTATTAAGAGCTTACTTGGTCTCATATAAATTTTATAACATTACAAATAAATTTGTATAAGTTAATTTAATCAAATCTCAAAATTATATATCTTACATGATACCTTTCCATTCTCTAAGTGAGGAAACTGCTATTCTGAGAAGTTAAGTAAATTCACAGATCTAATAAAACAGTAAGACAGAGAGCTAAACCTATTTCTTTCTGATTCTGAAGCTCTTGCTGTTAGCTTCTAGGTTTCACAAAATGATTCTTCAGACCCACGATTCTTACTTTTATTATATCTGCCTATCAAACACTTTTATTCTTTCAAATGAAAACAGAAATGTAGGATGATAATTTTAGTTAAGTTTCTGAGTGTGCTCAATGGGCTCCCAATCATTAATTAGGGAATCAGGGAAAAGTTTATCTTATCAGTGAGACTCATAGTCATTTTCCATTTTCTAAAGTCCTTTAGATGAAATCCCGTCACTAGTTAAAACTTTCTCATTCTCTCTTACCACCTTTTGTGACAGAACTTGAATTATTTTGCTTTTAGTACTGACAGGGTATGCTGACGTCTAAACAGGTATTAGCTGACCTTGAAGGCCACGGCTTGCTAATTTATGCCTTGATAGATTTAATATTTTTTAACCTAGATATTCAACTAGCTATAGAGAAATGTCTTTGACAAGCAATTCTGTTGAAGTACTTTTTTTTTTTATCCAGAGATTTTTTTCTGACAATTTTATTCCTGCAATATTTTCTGAAAAACATAATTTGTAAGCTTATTCACTCTTTCTACACATATTTAGGAAGCATATGCTATAGGGATGAGATAAAAAGAGAGGTTACACATAAAGAATAATTTCAAGACTTGAACCTGTGGATTCATAATAATGTGCTTGAGAAATGTGTATATATATATATATACACACACATATATATAATATATAGTCTATGAATCTATACTGTGTCAACTAATTTACTAAACTATCATTAAGTATGTTAGAAAATCATATTAAGATAAACCAACTAATATATAACTATGTCCTTGCATATTTTTACCTCAATAAACATGTAGTCTTTTTCTCCCACTTTTAGCATGAACATATTGACAAAAATAGATATTAAATTCAAGTGGCCATTTACATATGACAATTTTCCGACAAGTCCTATATACTAGAACTTTATCAACATTAAAATATATTTTGACTTGAAATAAGAATTAAATGCATTGAAATCTATACAGTTAGTGTAAAACCACCTGAAAAGAGCTAATTCTTCCATTATTCCTCACAAGTAAGTTTGTGATTCCTCCCATACAGAGATTCTTAGGAAAGATTTGGACACTTGTTTAATTTTCCCCTGACTGAATGTAAGATCCTTATTAACAGGACCTCCAATTATCTTATTAATAGCAGTATGCTACTTGACACTAAATTTTATGTCACAGAGTACCCCTGTACATGGATTCGTGCAAGAAAACATGTATCAAGTGCTTTTTGTTGAAACCTGATATTTTCCCAGCTTATGGACATCCTTTTTTTTTTCATCTCAATATCTCAAACTATCTAGAGATAATTGAGGTGACAAAATAAAAAGGATGCTTAGCTTCTATTGTTAACATTGGTTTTGCCTTTCAATTTGTCTTAATGATTCATATCAATTTGTACAAAAAACTTTGAATCCACAATGTAAGTACAGAAATGTTGTTGACCAAAATTACTATATAACAAAAGAGACTGATCCTATGACTCTTTATATCTCTAATTTTAGAACTTCATCTATGTATTGTGTCTGTATTTTCTTTCAGTGAAATAGAGAATTTAAAGCTCAATTTTGGGGGGAAGAGGGATTTCCTGCTAAGTGTACTAAATAGAAAGCAACCCCAATTAAATATTACATTATGCTTTTTGCTAAATCCTCAAGAACCAACTTCTATGACCCTTTATTTTGCACACTCTGGTTCACATCATGCATATTATGTCGTGTATGTGTGTAGTATAATTATTGAAATTTACATTAGTATATTTTAATATATGGCAATACAATCGATAGCAAAATTCACACTAAGAAAAAAAGAAAAGGTGAAATTTTCTTTTTAATCTGGGCTATAAACCAATATCAGTGCTCAATCATTCAAGCATATTTACTTTTTGACATCTAGTTTCACAAGATGTTAAATGGCATTGACTCAACATCATCCACCATTACTCAGTATGTCCACAGGAAAACATAAAGAATCTGAAATTCTTGACTTAATTTGTAGAAAAAATGTTAATAGAAATAATAAACATACATATAAAAACACTTGAAGTTTTAGGAAAAAAGTTATCCACTTAATGTTAGACTTTATTGTAAAATATATAATGAAATAAAATATCTTTTTTGCAAAATCCTATATTTTATGGGAAAGGGAAGAGTTTTTTGATGAAACGTTTAGAAAAAACTCTGAGTTTTGAAACTCAATATTCTACCTCATTGTCTCAACCATGTCACTCCCTTGTAAAGTCTCTAACACTCTAACACATTTATTGACGGATGTGAAGGTAAAACCCGTTTACCTCAGCTTGAATTCAAGCATATAACTTATATGTTTAAAATATGTAAAAGAAAACAAAACAAAACAGAATATTTACAGATCAGTAAGTATTTGGGGATATTTCTTGGGAAGACATAAAGGTGGAAAACAATCCTTCAAAATATCTAACCCACATGAAGCCAAAGTATTAACACTTCAGAATGATAGTAGAAGGGCTGATGACAGGATTGAAGCTGAACACCTGTCTTTAACTTGCAGATATTAATATTGTCCCTCTCATACTTAAAGGTGAATATATGACATAGAATCTCATGTTTGCCCAGTTTCCTGACAAAAGGAGCAGTCAAATAACATTTTGTTAATTAGAGTTTGGAGACTATTTTTGTTTTACAATTGCAAATATATTACAAAGCAAAGCCTTATCTATATGGATAGCTTAAGATTTGTGAGAAGCTGGTTTCATATTAATATTTATCATGCTATTTTTTTTAAATATTTAGGTCAGAAAAATTGGTTTATAGATTTCTATGCCATGTTCTGTTTCTTCTCATGTTATCTGAAAACCCTTGAGGAAATTTGTGATTTAGAAAATTATCTGCAGGATGAGAAGTAGCTTCTGCCAGAAAATTTTCCTTCCTGGAAGAGTAAGTAAAATATTCAATCACATCAAGAATACACAATGAGAGCTACAAAATAAGGCAAATGTTTTCATTATGTTTAAATAAATATATAAATGTTATTTTCCCCCTAACTTAAACTGAAAAGACCTCTCCATGTACAAAATTTGAAGTGCTATATGCAAAATAAGAGTAGGATATTTGAAGTCATAAAAATAAAAGTGTTATAATGTTGGTTCTAAATTAATGGGCTTTGTTGATTCATTGTTAAAATGACTGAAAGAAAATTGACACCTGATTATAAAAAATCATCATCAAAGACAAAGAGATTTCAAGTGAAAAAAGCTGTGAACATCAATAGAATAGCTAGGGGAAAATGACAAAAGGGGAAGAATTAATTAGACAGAGTCTGGTATTTGGTTCAAAAGTTGAATTTGAAAACAACCAAACAAAATATAAAAATTGATCACTAATATTTAGTTATATAAGAAACATTTCAGACCATCAAATCTGACTTATCTCCTCCATAATTGAAACATTAACTAAAGGTCCAAATAGACATGCTTAGGTATGATTCTAGAATCTAAGACTTCATCTCAGTGATCAGTTTGATAGTTCTGCCCTCAATTATCTTTAAAAAGTATCACATTTTCTTTTTCTGCCTGCATAGCTCCATTTTCAAGTATTTTTAGGTTTTGGACATTTTTTAACTACAAATACAGACTTAAGTTTTTATATATAATACAAGTAGTTTCTCTATTGATTTTCTGAATTGTCTACTATTGACAAGTGAAAGCACGATTCTTAAAAATGACGGATAGACACCCCCTACCCCACACCAAGTCTCCTCTAGGATGTATGACCATCATTGTAAAGCCAATAAAAGAATATGAATGCAGAGCAAGTGTGCAGTGATCAATCCGCTGAATAGCAGATCTGGCTGAGGTTATCCGACACACTGACTCTCTGATTCTACTGGACCTGTTCCAGTGTAAGCTCTGCAGTGAGTAGAGAGGATGCTGCTGTTTCTAAATTGCTTCCATATGCTTAGGGCTGGCCTCCAGGGCCCACTACAAAAGACACCCTGAAATTGCATCATTTTCTAATAGCCTAAGGGATGCAAAAGTTTTCATGTATTGCCCTTAAGTTAGGGATGACTAACTTTCTTGCATTTCTTGCCCTTAAGTTAGTAAGGACCATAACTCCTCCATCTTTGCCTTGTGAGAGCACAGTTCTTTTCTGAGGAGTTGAGTTTTAAATAAGCCGAAATCTGTAATTAACTTTGAAATTAAGAAAACCCATCAATTTTTAAATCAATGTATTTCTATGGTATTCCCCTTTATTATAGTTCTCTCTCCCAAATAAGACCAATATTTTTATCTGAAATTTCATTATCTTTCCCTGATAAAGCTTCTCCTCCACATTATCCTCATCCATCTTTTTTATTACTCTCTCTTTTCTATCTCTGACAATTGTATATTATATTTAAAGAAAAAAAAGATTTGTTGCCATTTTTTTTTTTTTTTTTGAGATGAATTCTCGCTCTGTCACCTGGGCTAGAGAGTCGTGTCAGCCTAGCTCACAACAACCTCAAACTCCTGGGCTCAAGTGATTCTCCTTCCTCAGCCTCGCAAGTAGCTGGGATTACAGGCACATGCAACCATGCCTGGCTAACTTTTCTATTTTTAGTAGATATGGCTGGTCTTGAACTCCTGAGCTCAAGTGATCATCAAGTCTTGGCCTCCCAGAGGGCTAGGATTACAAGCTCCCTTGAGACTCCCACAATGCTTATATTGTTTTCTTGATGGTGTTCCATAAGTCATATAGGTTTTTTCACTCTTTTCATTTTTTTTTCTTTTTGTTTTTTGACTGGATAGTTTCAAATAATGTCTTTGAATTTGCTGATTCTTTATGTGCCTTGAAAAATCTTTTGTTGAAGCTCTCTATTCCATTTTTCAGTTCAGTTATTATTAATATATTATTCAGCTCTAGAATTTCTACTTGTTCATTTCTAATAATTTCTATCTCTTTGTTGAACCTCTAATTTTGTTCAAAAATTATTTTCCTGATTTCATTTAGTAGCATATTTATGTTTTCTTAGTCTTATGCTTCTTTAAGACAATTATTTTAGATTATTGCCAGGCAATTTATAGACCTGCATTTCTTTGGGGTTGGTTAATGTACAGTTAGTTGTGTTTCTTTGCTGCTGTCACATTTCCTAATTTATTGTATTTCTTGTAGTCTTGAGTTGGTGTTTGTGCTTTTGAGGAAGCAGTCTTCTCTACTAGACTTTATGGAATGGTTTAAGTTGGTAAATTCTTTCACCTAAGGGTGGTGTATGGGATTTGGCTGGGTAGGGTGCAATTGTTGCTGCTCCAGGGAGGACACACTGGTGTAGTCTCTGTGCACCTATCTAGGGTGATTTCAGTGTCAGCAAGGATGGCTAGGATCATCAGAAGTCTGACCAAGGCTGAGGGTGTTTGAGCTAATAGGAAAGGCTGTTGGGATCTTTGGTGGTAAAGACTGCTGAGTTTCTCTTGTTTCCCTTTTTCTTCACAGGAGGAAGTCATAGCTGACAGGGTTCCTCTTGGTTCTGGGTCCAGCACATAGATACACTTGTGGTGACAGTGGTGCTGGTGTCTGGTGTGAAGGTATATGCAGAACAACCAGAGAGCCAGGCTCTAAAGTAATCCCAATTCCAAGATATGAAGTGTGGATATGCCCAGTGCAATAGTAGCTATGATATCTGAGGAGTGTGTGCATGTGGAGCAACTGTAGCTCCAGTGCCTGGGTTAGAGGCACGTTCACTATGGCAGTGGCTCTGGTATTAAAGCACAGGTGTGCATGCTAAAAAAAATGGCCTCTACTTTTTAGATGCGGGTATTCATGGAGAGATTGTGGCATGTAGATGGTTATAATGGAGCACAGGGAAGTGACAGCTTTGTCCTGAGTGGTGCTGTATCAGTTTCTTTTTCAGGGCATTGCAGCAGTATCTCCTTTTCCAGAATGTTTGCCATAGCTATGATGGCTCTTAAAGTCCTCAGTAGCAAGAACTGCTTGGGTACCATGAGGAGCAGGCTACTGGGCACCTGCCCATGGCTGATACTGATAGACGTGCACCCTTTTTCTTTGTTTCTAGTCATCTCCACATAGCTCTATTATGCTAAACTTACCATCAATCTGGGGTGAGATGAGATCGAAGCAGATCCTTTAAGCATTGCCCCCAAATTCTGGGGAATCTGATTATTTATCATGCTTTCCTTTTTACTGCATGGAGAACTTACAAACTAGGGAATCCCCTCTGTATTGAGTTGTGCTAGCCTGAGATACAGGCAAAATGAAACTGTTATTCCTCCCCTTTCTATATAGTTATTTTCCATTTGTTCACTGTGTTGTTGAAGCTTCTTAACTAGATTCCTGAGCAATCTAGAACTTTTTTTCATTCAAGGACATCTATGTAATTGTTGACTTCTATGGAGAGAATAGGCTGGGATCTCTTACTCCTCCATCTTGCTTACATAACCCCACACTCAGAAAGGCATTGTTTTAGCTTGTATAGTTCCTGCAAAATACTTAGTAAAGACTTAAATACACTCAAGAAACATTTGTTTTACATGAACCTATAACCTTGACTTTAATATTAATGAGAAAGAGGATGGGGAGGAATTTCTCCCCATAAAACATGGGAAAAGCAGCATAAACTAACAAATGACCCATATGTGCTGCGTAATGAGGAGTTGTGGTTTCTAAAGTAGGATGCAGTTATACTAGAGATGTCTTATGAAAATACATATTTTTAATAGTCTGTGCTGGGGTAAGGACTGAGGTCTATATTTCCAATAAACTCCCAGATGGTATCAATGCTAAATCTAAGCACCATACTCTGAAAATGAAATGTCTAAGAATTTTGAGAAAATCTATTGTACTTCTGGTTATTATGTTATATGCAACAGTAGTAATTATCCTGTCTTTTATTTAATTATATTTTTCCTTTAACAAGTGTTTATTTACAACTTATTATATGTCAAGCATTCATATAAGGCATTTGGAATATGTCAGCAAACAAACACATATTCATGACCACCTGGCTTACATTCTAGTTGTCAGAGGGGGTAAAGAGAAGATAGGCAATAAATAATAAAAACATGATAAACATAAAATTATATTTTACATTAAGGTAGTGTCAAAGAAAAATATATTCAGGTACTTGTTAAAGCACAATAAGACAGACTTTATTCAGGAGCATCATGATAGATGTAGGGACAATTGAATTTTGGTTTTAAAGGTATTCAGGGCTTGGGGGGGTAGACCCACAGCTGGGGATGTGGTAAGCATTGTAGAGGGGAAGGGCATACCTCTAACCCTTGCTAGGGAGAGGCAAAGATATAAAAGGCAACCAAAATGTTTGTACTCTCATATTTCCTTGAAATAATAAAAAAAAAGCTGGGGTGAGAGATCAGGGTCATATCTGAACACAAGAAGGAAAAGTGGAAATTTATTGTCAAGGAGTTGGGTGAAGGGGAACAGGAGGTCAGTGGATGGAAAATTACTAAGAGAAAACATCATGGGTGAGGGAGGATTCTTTCTAAAGTTAGGCCAGGGGAGGAGACATCAATTGGGGAATGGAGAAAGATGAGGAACACAGTCATATATTAAAGGTGACCAGGCATTGAGGATGGGAGATTCTATTTTAACTGACTCAGCAGGATTCTTGCTAAAATTTGACAATGCAGACATAAACACAGAAGGCAAACGCCATGGGCTAGTTGAGAAGATGGTTCAGGACAACCTGACTAGAGTTTGGTCAAAGATAGAATCTTTGTCAGTGGTAATTGCTATGAAATAAAAAAGGCAATTAGAACAAGGCTTAGGAATCAGTAGTGTGGGAACTAGACCAAGACAGGGTTTGATATTAAGTATGGAGTCAGGGTTGCCATGACAGCATTGATATTATATATCCCATTCTAAACAGCAATTCAAACAATCTACCTGGTAAGCTAGTGCATATGTTAATTAGCTCAATTTAGCCATTCTACAACATATCATATTTCACAACATACTGTACACAATAAACGTATATAATTCTTATTTGTCAATTACAAAATTTTAAGAAAATGAAGAGAAAGAAGAAAATAAAAAATTTACCTGCAATTTGCAGATTTCCAAAAGCATTACTTTAATTTCCCCCAGAGGAGTAAAACTTCATTAGAGAAGAGGGACAGATGGTTTGGATTCAGTCTTTGTTTTAAGTTTTGCTTGAGAGGAGATGGTATTTATTCTGTCATTTCTGGCTGAAAGAGAAGAATCATACTGCTTATAAAAGGTAAATTCATTGTTATGTAAATAAGATACAAAAGAAAACGTATGCTTGCAAAATGCCAGTAGGATTAGAGATATGACTAAAACTATACATCTTTATAATTTCAGCTTTTATTTTTCATGTTTTTCCTATCTGATTGGAATTTTTTGCTAACTTGTGAGTTATTATGAACATAAAATAAAAAATTTCTGACAGAAGATGAAAGACATAATGTATAGAGTACAGAGTTATTTACATTTTATTTTACTATAGTTGTAACACAGTTTATATAAATATTTTTGTCTTTATAAATTAAGATAGTTTGGATTTAATTTATATTGATATCAAATGATAGAGATTATGGACAGCAGTGTATATGAAAGCTGATAGTCAGGCTTTTTAAAAGTAAACAATTAAAATTTAAACCTTAAATTTTTTATACACTCAAGATAAATTACATGAACTAAACATTTACAAAACATAATAAATAAAAGTAAAACATTTTAGCCACAAGACTAAAAAGTCCGTGCACCTGGTTTTTTAACCATTAAAACAGGAAAATTATGTATAGTCTTGCATGTGTTAATTAAGTAGATTTAGTCATGCCAGTTTGTATCTATACTTCAAAACATGCTGTACATGATAAATGCATACAGTTTTATGTTAACTTAAGAATATAAAATAATAATAAAAAGATGTTTAATATTTAATAATATCCAGAACTAAGCTTACTTGTAAATCCATAGCTTATAATCCATTTTCTGTAGTGTTTATCATTCTAAATTAATCAAACTATCTTCAAATCAGGGAGAGCTTTTTAACTTAGTAATTGAAAATCATTGATTGAGTCAAGTCTATTTCAGCAAACAGTAGTTTTATGGGTAGGATTTAACAATCCATTGGCATTTTACTAAGAGAAAATCCTTCTTTACTTCTAGGAAACCTTCCCTGACTTCCATCACCTATAATAAATACACATTTTGATGAAAAATTAATGAGAATATCTACTTTTTCCTCTGCCAAAGCGCATAAAAATGGTTGCTACTCTTCAAGGCAATTAGTTTGAAAAATACTATTCTGTACAAATATGTTAGGCTTGTTAAACATGCCTTTGAACTCTCCTCTTAAAATTATGTTTTGAAACATTTTGTAATAAAAAAGTAAAATAGATAAATTAATAAATATATGAGTAAATAGATAGATGATAGATAGATAAATAGATAAATAGCATACAATTTACTTTCTAAGAATTTATATTCTTTTTATAGTTTTGGTCAAAATATAGTATAATTAGTTACCTCAAACCACTTATTAATTAACCTCAGTTTCAAATTGCTATGAATATTTCCAACCATCAAATGCAACTCTCCAAGAGGAAGGACTTTATCACCAATGGTTTAAAAAACAATCATCTCTTACCTTTCATCTGCCAGGGTTGGTCTGGTAAAAACAACAGCAATTATGACATGAAAATTAAACCAAAAGAAGACAATTTTTAGAGTTTCCAGATGTATTTTCATACATAAATTCTGTATGTAATTTAAGGAGAATTCACTAATGATCAAACACGAATAGTATGTCTGATATACGTATGTCTAGAAAGTTGTCCATAGTAGAATATAAAGTACTCCAATAGGCAACTGTGATTAGATAGATCTACTAATCAATGTTAAGGAATATGCTATATTCATTCCCTTGCTCTGGAAAAGCAAAACTGGCATCAATGGAAATGTTCAATGGAAAATCACTGAGCATATACTAGCTGTTCTAGATTAGATTGTCTTTGCCTTCATCAGTCAATTAGGAATAATGTATGATCATCATTTCCTGTTACCCCAGGGCTTTTTTAGTTGAAAATTAGGTTGTTTATGTTACAAAAATTGGTAAACTTTGAAGCACTATAATAATTATGCTTCAAAGTTTACCAAGTTTTGTTGCACAATGTTTACCCAAGAACATTGTTGGGAGAATATTTCCCACAAACTTGATTATATTATCTGGTCATGGAACAGATTATAATATAATAAAAACTGTAAGAACAATGTTAACTTTTGTTTATGATTTTCCTTGTGCTTCTCTAGGCAGGTTTTAAAGTGTTTTTCACTTACTATTTTATTTAATCATTATAATAGTCTTACAATGAGATGAGAACTTGTGACCCATATTTTTCTAAAAGAAGAAACTGAGTCATAAGGAAGTAATTTTCTTAAGGCCATACAGTTAATCAGTGAGAATAGGATTTAGACCCCCTAAATATGTCTGCAGAGCCCAAATTTTTAATAGTTAATGCTATTTTCAATACCGCCTAGATTTCTAGTGGGGAAAAAGAAAGAAAAGAAAGCACCATAGTGCCCTATTAAATAACAGCATTGTTATATATAAAAATATAGTTATTTACAAGCATTTTCTTTCACACATTATAAATAATTCTGCAGAAATAGCACAATATAATAATGGATGAAATAAAAATAGGAGTGTTTCCCTTGAGTTAAATTTATACATTCCACTATAAGCTCACCTCAGGGAAGAGGGATTTGTCTTGAATTTGATCACTGGAAATTTCTTCTGGTCAGATATGTAATGGCCAATGTTTCAGAAGTACAAGTAATAAGTTACTGAAGCATTATAATTACACTCAAAGTCTTCTCTATAATTTCCTCCAGGGCCTATAAGTTTTGGTAGCCAGAAAAATAATTTAAACATTAATTAGGATAGAACCTTCTTCCTTGCCCTTGACCCACCATGCCACATTGTCTACATAAACTTTTTATAAAGAGTGTTTGAAATAATCCAGTTTGAACTAACTTGTTTATATAATGTAAAAAAAAATAATGCTATTTAATCTGTGAGCACATCCACTTTGGAACTGTTTTCTGTTCTTATTTGTATTCTGAGTACTTTATACTTGATAATGCAATCAATGTTCACTGAATTAATAACTTCATTAAATGAAATTACTGAATTATTTTGGTGATTTCTAATTTGTTAGGATTTTATCTTTTTAACATGCAAAATATAATTGGGAGAAACAGGCTACATTTAATATCTGTTGATACATAGAGATAAGGCTGAAATATTTGTTTCATTATTAAATTCTGCTTGATAGCAGGAATTAAATGTAAAAATTAAAGATATTAAGTAATATATATGCTACCGAGGAAAGAATCATATGGACATTTTCCTATTTTCTCTGCATACAATGTGGAATGAATTGGTAAGCATACTGGAGGCCAATTAATGCAATGTGAGTAAATACACTGTATTGGCCACTACTTACATCACCAGTGGCCAATGCAGTGTATTCCTTCTCACTACTTAGTGGCCTCCAAAAGTGGCCTCCAACTGTGAAACAGAGACATCAGCCAAATGGAGTATGCAGACAAGGCATGGGTGCAATGCTTCCATAGAGCAGTGCGTACCTACAGAATACAGGGAGAGTTGGGCACAAAAAGTAAGGTCATCTTTTTCAACTAAACCATGGTGCACACCTTAAAAAGGAAAAAGAGGAAAACAGTAGACTTTTAAGTTCTCTGTAACCCCAAGTGTTTATAAGCAGTAATATGCATCACAAGTTGATTAAATGAAATGCTGCAAAAATCGTATTTAACATAATACTTGGTACCTGGAAGGTATTCATATTTATGTATTTACCCAAGACCTAGAGATAAATGAGTGAAGCCAATGATAATATGTAACAAAGGTTTAATAATAATGTTGAGGTCATAAGAAAATATTTAAAAAGAAAAGATATAGCCCTAGGCTTGGGAATAACAATAATATGAAGGCTTTAGAATCAGCTGGAAGAAACACAGAAAGAATGAAGGGAAAATAATTGTACATTTGGGTGAGAAAAGTTTGGTGTATTCAACATGTGGAAAATATGGCCATAAATGCATTTCTAATTGGAATTGCAAACAAAAAAAAAAAGTACACTTCTGGAACTATGAATGGAGATATCGCTGATACCAAGGCAATCAAAACAAATAGCTCACAATATAAATTAACTGGAGATAGGGGTTGAAGGGCAGAAGACACAAATCAGACAAGTTTGGTAATTGTAAGGTTTCTTACATATTGGCTTTGGGAAAAATATGCTCATTTTTGAACAAAATTGAAAAACAGGACAATAACTATATGGGTGATTATCCACTCGTATGCACTGTTCTAAAATGTATTCATGAATTAACTAATGTAATTTCACATTAATGATATAAATATATAGTATTGATGTTTTTATTTAAAGCTGTAGAAAATTCTGCAAGGAAATGATGGAACCAAGGTTTGATTGTAGACAACTGACTCTGGTTCTCTAAAGCCTCAATCGTACCATATGGTCAAAATATGTCATTTATGCAAAGTAGTCTACAAATATAGCCAAGAGAAAAATCTCAAAGGCTGAAGCATACAGTGAAAAACAAAAAGTGGAGAAATATAGTAAAAGAGGTAGAAATCCTTCAAAATATTAAAGGGAAATAGATATTTTTAAATATTTCATTACACATATAAATGTTAATGATATTAACAGCATGTGATACTACCTCTGAATGATATTAAATATTATTATTGGATGGTGGTTAGCTCTACCTTTTCAGTAGTTCGAAAATACAATATTATCTTCAATTTTTATAAATTAATTTTAAGTTTCTTAGTACAATTCTTAATTCCTTCAACAAAGTCTTGGTTACTTTTGTGGTATATCTTAAACTTTCTTGACTCAGCCTATAACTTTAAAATAGCTTCACAGTTTGAAGAATGCTCAGTCCAGTGAATTTGCCAAAGATAACACAAAAGAGAGATTAAGAAGTAAAATGTACATTTCTTAAATAGAGAAACTGACTAAATAAATTACTAGTACTTAAGCAAAGAAAGAACTGACAAAGTGAAAATCAGCTTGGATCTGAAATAACATAATAAGGGAGTAAAATTCAGAAGAGTTATATTTCATACATATTGTGCCAAGTCTTCCAATTTAACTGGAAATATGTAAAAGTTCCTATTGGCTTAGCTGTACTCACATTTGGCGTTCTCTCTTTTAGTTAATTCCCTTTAGAATTATTTCTGAAAGGGAGATACCACAGAGGAAGATGCCTTAACTCTTGTCTGGTGAGCTCATGCAGTAACTTTGATGAATGGTGCTTGGATCAGTGGAAAGACATTTATAGGTTCTCTGGAACCCTAAGAGTGAACAGCATTAAAATAAGTAGTGAAAGGTGCTAAATCAACAAAAGTGATATGATTTCTAGGTTTATTTTCAGAGGGATAAAAGTAAAAAGTCTCTAACTAAATCAATGCCTCATTTAGACCTTTCTTCTCAGCCATCATTTGCCATGTTAATTCCCTTCCTAGTTCAGTACTTGTTCCAAAATTCTGTATGGTTAGTCTCTTGTTTATAATATAATTATTTTTCAAATTGTTAAATAACTCTAGGCAAAGAATTTCCAAATATTTTTAGGGAGCCAGATTCTTCTATTCAGTCTGCATTATGTTACAGTCATTAATGCAGCATTTGTTCTACTTGTTTTATAGAATGTTTTAGGTGCTCAGTTCTGTTTCTGCCAGGTCTGTTTATTATAAGAAACAAAATAGAAAAATACTGAATGGCTAGTGAGTGGGTGAAGAAAGGCTTTGGCCTGAAAATTAGGAAGCAGCCACTCCCACATTGTAGGATCCTGGGACACCCCACAAAATGCAGGCCCTCTTACCTACAAAAACAAAGCAAACACACACACATACAAACAAAAAGCAATATATCCTTACTAGACCCATATGTTACTTCAGGGAATGTTGAAACATTAAGAATACAAAACGACTATAGGGAAGATTTTATATAAAACTGTATATAATGTCTTATCATATAATATAATGTCTTATTGTACAATGTTTTATATAAAATCTAGTTGGTGTATATTTTATAAGATATAGCTTGACAAAGTAAAGGTCACATTGATAATTAAAAAATGAATGTCACACAAGGGCTATCATTGGCTAATTTAAAGGAGTAACTCAAGAAATAGTAAAAACACACAAAAAAAGTTCTACTACCTCCTTTTAAAATTAGTTTTTTCCTAAAAATCTTTTTCTTAAATTTTCCTACTCTTGGGACATGTTGTCTACTTTTGTAAGTGTCTGTAAAAAATTCCTGTATAGTATAAAAGATGCTCCAAATTTAGTTGAGAAAAATTCAGGGGGGTAGTGACCTTATTACTGCACTTTCTTTTTAAACCTGAAAGATACTTTGCTAACAAAAAGGGGTAATTAAGCAAATTTGTCCAATCAATATTCATATTTTGGGGAAGAAACAAAGCAATATTAATTTCAGTCAAAATAGACAGTCTTTTATTGTTTTATATTCATTAAGATTTGATGGGTTGATTTTATCTAACTTACTTTTTTAAAAAGGTAATTTCTCTGTCCTGACTGGTAATTTTTAGTATATGACTCAATGAATGAAGGTTCAATAGAGACCAATTAAGACCATTAATTGTAATAAGTGTCATGTCCCTCATTATTTGAGGAAGCATGAGTTCATCTCCATCTTTCTCTTTATAACTATCATTATCATCTTGACTTGCTTGCTCAGACCTCTCTACTGAGTGCCATGTGATCAACTACCCATCAGTCTTTTTCACTCTGATATCTCTTAAGCACATGAAAGGCAATATAGCCATGAATTAGCACTCTCTGCACTGATATGTATCTGAAACTTCTAATTTTGGAGAGGGACTCCCCACTGACACAGCTCCTTACGCCAAATAACTGAGTGCAGTTAGAATCACTCTCTTTTCCTCACTTTCTACTTCCAATCAGCCTTCTTGTCCTTAAAAATTCACTTTGAAATGGCTCACGTAACATTTTCTTCAGTTCATATCCCCTGTTAAATTTAGGGAAGACTGCCACATTTCCCATTATGATATCTCTGGCTCCAATTTATTCCTCACACCGCTTGGGTGATGTCATACTTGACTGAGCAACAGCATTTGTGACCCAGAGTCAGTTTCTATTCCTTGAAATACTTCTTGGTTTCCAGGATGCCACACTCTCTTAGTTTTCTTCCTTTCTGAATGATCAATGATCTTTTGTTGCTTCCACTCTTTCTCCCCAATCTCACAACACTGACATGTGTCCATGTTCAATGTTTGAGCCTTTTTTAGGTACTCATTGCTAATCTCATCTGGTTAAAAGCTTTAAATATGGTCTTTACGTTGATTACATTTATACTGCTAATCTGGACTGCTCCTTTAAAAACCAATATTCTATATGCCAATTGAATATCTCTGTGTGAGTCTCTGAGACAGATATCACAGATCATGTCCAAAATTGACCTCCTGATCTCCAACCACCTCACCATAAAAAAATTCTTATCACACTCTTCTGTATCTCAGTCTGAACACTTTGGATCATCCTTCATTCTTGTTTTTCTTTCACACTACACAACTATTACATCAGCAAATCCTACCTTGAAAACATTTCCAGGATTGTACCACATCCCCTCACTTCTATTTTAATTAACTTTATTGTACTTATCTCTTAACCTGTCTCCTCAATTCCACCTTTATTCCACACAGTCTATTCTCAACACAACATCCGAGCAATCATGTTAAAATATATGAGGTTATGTCACTTATTTGCTCAAAACCTGCCAGTGGCTTCCCATTTCACTTATAGCCAAAGCCAAGAGCATTATAATAATAAATATGCTGGCCTCAGTGATTTCCCTCCCACAATCTAGAAAGCACCCACATTAGGGTATTTGTGCATATGATTCATTTTGCCTATGACGCTTTCTCTCTCACTTTTTTTCAGTATATTTATCCCTAGCAGTCAGCGATGTGCTAGTAAATGTTTAAAACCAGAAATATGTAGGCATGTACATGAGCATACTTTGTATAAATTTTACTGATATAAAAGATATGAAGCACACAATTTGTAAACAATTATAAAATATATATTGCCCTTTACTGGAAATTCCACATAGTCAATTGATTTTTACAGAATGCTTGCATTGATTTTTGCCAGACATTTGCATCCATACTCAACCTATTGTTTCAATGTGTTGAATAGTGAAAATATCCTACTGCAAATAAATGCTTCATTAAGCAAAGAAGTTGCTCAGTTCGTTGTCAAATGAGTTTAGTTTGGGCTTCAGTGTTTGTTGATATTTTTTCTTTATATTAATGTGTAGATAAATGATGTTTATCTAGACTTCACTTATTCCTCAATACAAGCTACATGTTTTTTGCTAAGTTGAAAAATAGCTTTCATTATTTATAATATTTCTTCAATTTTTTATTCATACTGTAATGTCTACACTTTTGAGTTTCATATGCTTTTATATTTTCTCCTTTACTTTCTCAAATATAGACAATAGAAAATCAATAATTAAGCCCTGATTCAGTAGCATTTGCTTATTTTCATGGTGAAAATATTTCCATCACCACTGATTTTTAAGTTTTCAAGGTGACACCATTGAACATGGAGTTGAGAAAAGATGAGCACTTCATTCTATAGTATTTCCAACATACAGACACAATAGAAGTAAAATAACATCAAAAGCATAGATAGTACAATATAGTAATACAATTTGGATGTGAGGAATTTTCAGTATTTATTACTTTTTAAAATGATATTGAATGTTTAGTTAAAATCATCTAATTTTGAACAATGACTGTATTTTTGATCCAGGTCTCAAAATTTTTGAAAATTTAACAATTATCTCTTGTAAGCCAGAACTAGCCAACTCCAACATACCATTATTATAGTCCTAGTTAAAACCATAATTCCAAACCAAGTTTTCCCCCAGCAAATAATAACAATTAATCTGGTATATACGATATAGTCAATTATTTTAATTATCTTTCTTTTTTTATTTTTTCATTAAGCTGCCCTCCTAGAATGTAAGCTTTCTGAAGGCAGTGATTTATCTCTCTCTAGAAAAGTGTCTGGATTCTAATGGGCATTCGATAGCTACTAGGTAAAGGAAGAATGACTCTTTCTATTTCTCAGGATAGAGGAATTCAAGGCCACTTTTCATGATCTCACACTTGTTCTATTGTTAGGCTACTCACACAGAAGTGTTTCTCCTTCTCCATCTTTTCTCTGGCATTGTTCTTTCACACATTTGTTTTTCACTTTTTGTGTTTTCTCATTACAGTGAGTTCATCAGTTCCTTTTTGGTCAGTCTGACACTTACGATTTTATTTAAAGAGGTTCTCTAATATGGGTTTGAAGAACAGACTTACATAGTCAATATGTGTTTATTTTTCCTTTGGTGCTATTAATTATTTTGCTTAGTGTTATAAGTTAAACTTCATCTACCCTCCTTCCCCCCAAAAATACCCATGTGTTGAAGTTCTAAGCCTAGTACCTCAGAGTGTGACCTTATTTGGAGATGGGTTCTTCCAGAGGCTATCAAGTTAATGTGACAAACAGTGAGCCCTAATCAAATATGACTGGTATCCTTATAAAAAGAGGAAATTTGGATACAGAGATATTCACAAAGAAAAGACTATTTGAATATGCAGGAAGAAGATCATGGGAGCAGGAAAACAGCCATCTACAACCCAAAGAGAGAGGCCTGGGACACAATCATTCCTACAGCCCACAGAAGGAGCCAAACTTGCCAACATCTTGGTATCAGATCTCTAGGCTCCAGAATTGTGACACGATACATTTTTTTATGGTTTAAATGCCCAATTTGTGGTACTCGAGGATAACTTAAATGTTGGGAATTGCTTTAGGCAAGGATGGCACAGCAAGGAAAACACAGAAAAACAAACATCCTTGATCTTGCGGAGCTTTTGTCCTAGTGGGAAAAATACAAATAGTTATAAAAATTAAGAATTAAATTGTCATGATGACAATAAATAAATTAGTGTGATGGCAATATTTAACACAAGAGAATAGAACTGAGAAAAACAAGAAAATTGTCTTTCATAAAGGTAGGAATAATGGACTGTGGCCATTATTGCTGATGGTGAAATGAGGACAGTGATTATCCGTTGCATTTGGCAACGTGAGAACCACAGAAGCTGAGATCATACAACCATATAGAGTGTAGTACGCAGACTGAATCAAGACTGGAGGGGATTAAGCTGGGAATTAAGGGGAACAAATTAGGTTTACTGTATGGCAGACAGTGGGATGCATGGCCCTGAGCCCCCATTAAGGAAGGACTTGCTGCCCAGCATGAGGAGTACATTCCACACCCCATTTCTGCCTGTCACTTCCTTCAGATCCGTCTCAGCTTCCTATGGCCACCTTGCCTATATTCACCCCACTTCACGGACAGCCCTCATCCAGTGACTTAAAGAGTTAGGGTGTATGGGGTCTGGCCTGGACACTGGCAATGCATCATCCAGAGCTTCCTGCTACATTAGCCTAAGCTTTGTTAGACTCTCATCACAGTCTAATACTGTCCTCTGCATTTCTGCTCCCCCCTGCTCTGTACAGTTTATACCTAATAAATGTCCTCAACCCAAATATCCACTTCAGTTTCTGCTTCATGCCATTAATAGACAACTTTTCCAGAGATTTGGCTATAAGAAATTTAGAAATTCAGGAACTATACATTTTTCATTTTTTAGATGACAGGTACTATTTCATGTTTTATGCCAAAATTAAAGATGTGTTTACATCAGTCACAATTCATACAGGGAGAGATCTGAAAATTCTTATGCCTGTTAGCTTTCCCTAATCCACCAACTTATGATGTGATATTATGGTCACTGGAGAAAGTAAGTACAAGTTAGCATTTGGCTGAAACTTTCTATTTCAATCTGTCTGATTTTACTGTTTTGTGTTTCACATCTCTGCCCAATATAGGGAAGCTAATACCTTTCGATAGTTTTTAAAATGGAGTAGATCTTGATAAATCTGTTTTTTTAACACAAATTTCTTAAGAAAATGGTGTTTTTGTCAGTTTCCAAGCATTCCTTCCTTTTCCTTGGTTGTAGTTTAATTAACAACATATTATCCCATGAAGTCAAATATTAAGACAACATGATAAAACTGTATAGCCTGCTAGAATAAAACTAGTCTTTCATGTTTGCTTGTTAGCTTTGTTTTTTCTTTCCTAGAAACCTTTTCCTACAAACATATTCAGATGCTAATTAAAATCCTTCCTCCACAAATCATATAATATTCATCCTTCAGACTCATCTTTCAGGTGTTAAGGGCTTTCTCCTCACCCTCTTCATCAAAAGACAAAAAATCTGTTCATATACAGACAAATTCAGTTTTCATGCCTCAGGTTATCGATTAATAATTAATTCTATGGCATTTTTCTATCACACAGTAAAAAAAGTAGCATTTTACATTTACGTAACTCAACAAAACTCAATGTTTTGTGAGCATCATTTAAATTAGAATATAGTACCCTTCTATAGTGTGCATTCTGTTATTACCATTTAGTAACTAGTGACATAGGGTGTCAGATTATTAATTAACTTACTGAATGGTTTATATATATATAACTTACCGGATGGCTAAATATAAGCTAAGAGTGTACCCAAGCTACTATGATTTCTCATTCATCACTTGAACTATTCAAGAGCATGAAGAGACAAGGCTTTAACATGGAAAATATTCTTTCTCATGAACAAGAATGTTTCTATAAAAGCTTCCATATTTCTTTGAGCTCTTTATTGTTTCTATTACTTTGTGTGAACAGCATCTGTACTTGTAAGGGTTATTCATAAATTGTGGCCTCTTTCACATGATTTCACCATATTGCCTTTCAATGATACTGAAGTCATAATGACATGAACACATGTTAATTATTAATTAATAATGAATGTATCTAAAGATTAATGACAAACACAAAGCAAAAATTGAATCATCGGTCAACTTTACACAATCAGTAAAATATCTTCCCCCAAATACTGTTAAAAATTTTCATCTCTTATTATTTCTAAAGTTTTCAGGAAAATATAGGTAGTATCATGGTTAAATGATTATTTTTATAATTTTTCACTATACAAATATGTAAAAAATCAAAGCCAGTAAGAATTCCTTATCATTCTTGAAAGCCTAGTGATTATATTTTTTCAATTGTATTTGCACTTTTCTTTTGTGATTCTTTGAATATAGTACAACAATCCTGATTACAGTCTAATCTTATTCTCAAAAACTTAAAATTCACTTAATTTTCCACAAAGTGTCTTAAAGATTCTGGTTTAAGTTATGTACCAAAGGAAATAAGATATGTATGCATACATTTGAAATCTTAAAAATAATTTTAGAAATCAAATACATAAGTTTGCTTCAGTACTATGTATATGCTCCATGTGACATATAACATGCATATAATATACAGGCATACCTACATATTTTTATATATAGCATGCATAACATGACAACCAGCTTGTTGAAAATGGCAATGTCTTTTTAGATCATTCGAGTATGACGTATGCATTATAAAGTAAATCATTATATAAAATAAAAATAAAACTTTCTTTTAAAAATTAGGAAGCCAGATCTTATAATAATTAAATTGGTATAACATGAAAAATCATCAATATTTAATTACTTACGGGCCTATGTTGTCAAATATACCATTACTAATGGAACTAGATGGTCACTGGTATATACATATATATATATATTTATAAAGCAATGTTTTAATTTTTTAAAATTATATTACTTTAAATATAGCAGTCTCAACAACACATATTCCAGACATTTTTGTGATAGTCATATTAAATACCCTTTCTTAAATAATCACTGTGACTGAAAAATTCTATATATTCATATCTAGCCCATTTGACCATCATAGTCAAGAATCAAAAAGAAAAATAAGTCATGATCCCTTTGACTTGTATGATTTCAGAAACAATGAGCTATAAATCTGGCTCTCTTTCTTTAATGAATTCTTATTTCACTGATTACTTGTACTTAAAAAAATTTTAATAGAAAATCTGATATAAAAGAAAAATAAATATTGTAAAAAAATCAAGAAGCAGAATAACAGAAAAATATGCCAATGGATAAATAAGGCATAAGGTCTATTTGATAATATTTCTAATTTATGTTTTCATTTTGAACACATCAAATTTTTTTTTTTTTTTTTTTTTTTTTTGAGACAGAGTCTCACTCTGTTGCCCTGGCTAGACTGAGTGCTGTGGCGTCAGCCTCGCTCACAGCAACCTCAAACTCCTAGGCTCGAGCAATCCTCCTGCTTCAGTCTCCCGAGTAGCTGGGACTACAGGCATGCACCACCATGCCCGGCTCATTTTTTCTATATATTTTTAGTTGGCCAATTAATTGCTTTCTATTTATAGTAGAGATGGGGTCTCGCTCTTGCTCAGGATGGTTTCGAACTCCTGAGCTCCAGCGATCCGCCCGCCTCGGCCTTCCAGAGAGCTAGGATTACAGGCGTGAGCCACCGCGCCCGGCCTGAACACATCAAATTTTTATAAACCACATGAGTAAGCTATTTTGGGAAATCATACTTAACTACTTCTTATTTTTTCAATTACTATTTCATCTTTATTTTTCATGAAAATCTACTTCTATTTAAGTTAGAGTACTTAGTCAAACATTTAATGTCTAGTATATAAAATAAGATTTGTATTTAATATTTTAAAATTTCAAATTATCTTCCTAATTTTCTAGATTAATATTATCCCATAAATATTATAGATAACCTTATTACTCCCCATAGAGTACAAGTTTCCTTATGGTAAGAATCTTATGAATAATAACTGTTCATTAGTTAGAAGAAGTTGTGTTCTATGTGTTCATTTCACAGCTATTATTTTGAAGTCAGATTCATTTTCCTTCTTCTGCTTATCCTCTAAATATAATGTTTACTTGAACTCATTATATATGTACCATAACTGAAATATGACATTTTTGAAATATGTGTGTTTCTGTATATATGTTTACACTCTTGTTCTGAAGAGAAACAGAGAGAGACAGGGAGAGAAGAACAGAGGGAGAGAGAGGGAGGTGGGGAGGGAAAATAGAGGAGAGGAGGTAGTAGGAAGTAAATATATAGTATTGATATAATGGTGTTAGGAGTAGATCTAGAAGCCAACCATCACTTATTTCCCTATCGTAGTAAATGAGTATGTGTATATGTACATGTGCACATATGTGTGTATGTGTGTGTGTTTATTACAAATTCGAATGCCAAATTTGGATTCAAACTGTGTGGCAAACTACCTTCAAAACTAAGAACTTTCAAAACAACAAAAATTTTGAATGGCAGAAAATTGAGCAGGGATTGTCTGCACAATTTATTGATCCAAATGGCATAGGTTTGGTTTGGTAGCTATTTGGTAGTATCTATTTGACACATGAACTGGTGTGGAGGTTCAAAGATGGGTCCACTCACTTGCCTGATGCCTTAGTAGGAAAAGCTGGGAGAATGGGCCCAGCTGGAAACTATTTCTCTTCATGTGATCTCAAGGCTTCTCTACATGGTCTCATTAGTAAGAGAGCTCAGGAGATATAAAGACCAAGGCAGAATCTTCCAAACCTCTTTAAGAGCAGGGCAAAAACTGCTAAAGTTACTTCCATTGCACTGCATTGGTTAAAGCAGTCACAGGCCAGCCCAAATACAAGGGGAAGACAAATAAATCCAGACTCTTAATGGGACTATTGTCAAAGAATGTGTAGGTGGCTTTGTTAGTCCATCAAGCTATGAACATTTTCTCCAAATGGTAGCAATAACAACATTGGTATTTGATTCCCTTCAAAGAGAAAACACAAAAAGGTTAATGGCCACTTGAAACAAGATGAATCTTTATTTTTTAAGATTCTCAGTCTTCCTTTTGTTACATGGAAACTGAATCCTGAACTTTTGGAGTCAGAAATTTCAGATACCCAAGTTTATACATTATCTTTCTGCTATTTCTTGAAGGAAACTCATCACAATGGGGATCTTTGATTCTGATGCTATTAGAGATAACCTATTTGCTATGAATCTCCCCAATGTTTGATGTCTATATTGTATCTGTATGTCTGAATTTCTGACAATGCCCAGGAAATTTTCTTCAATAATTTCCTCAAGTAGGTTTTCCATGCTTTTAATACTTTCTTCTCTACCCTGAGGGCTACCTATAATTCAAATATTAGGTTGCTCCACATAGTCCCACTCAGTAATTGCTCAGACTTTTTTATACTCTTCTCTGCCTCTTTGAATGACTGGGTTATTTTGAGTAACTTGTCTTCAAGCTCTGGGATTCTTTCTTCTCCTTGGGTTATCCCATTGTTAAAGTTTTCAACTACATTTTGAAATTTCATTAATGATTCTTTCATTTCTTTAAGTTCTATTATATTCTTTCTTTGTCTAGCTCTCTAGGGACTTTTCATTTTTTCATTGATTTCCTGAAATATTTTTGGCTTCTTTTTGTTGGTTTACAACTTTCTCTTCAATTCCAATCATCTTATTTGCCATCCATATTCTGAATCCCATTTCTGTCATTTTGGCAATTTCCTTGTGGTTGGAGTCCAATATTATGGGTCCATTGTGTTCTCTTAGGGGCTATTAGAACCTAACCTGGCCAAGAGAAGCAGAGGCTGCTTCTGAAACCAAATTGCCAAAGTGCAAGCGTCCTTTCAAAGTATATTTTAGGCTCTGTTGGTCAAAAACAAGAGAAACATTTGAAGAAAAATCCCATAGCTGTATTTATTTTATTTTTTTCATCCAAAAACATATCAATTCTGGAAAAAAAATGTGTAAAGTATTTTATGAATGCACACATGCTATCAGAATCCTACATTCTGTATCCACTCTGGAAGAAGTAAAGGAGGCAGGAGGTGATTAGAAGCCAGAAAAAAAAATATCCAATATACAGTTACTGGCTACACTACTGATTTTTTTTTAAAATTTTTTTTTAATTATGGTAAGAACACTTAATGAGAGCTACCCTAATAAAAATTTTTAAGTGCAAAATACATTATTGTTAAATATAGGCACAATGTTGAATAATAGATCTCTAGAATTTATTCATATTGCATATCTGAAACTTTTTACCCATTGAACAGCATATTTCTCCCTCCCCCTAGTTCCTGGAAACCACCATTCATTCTATTTTCTGCTTCTGAGCTTGATATTTTCAGATTCCACATATAAGTGAGATCATGATTTGGCTTAATATCCTCAAAATTTATCTATATTGCTATACATTACAGGATTTCCTTTTTTCAAGGCTGAATAATATTCTCTTGTATGTATATGCTATATTTTCTTTATTTATTCAATTAGTCCATGGATATTTAGGCTGTTTCCATAACTTGCTGTTGTGAATACTGCTGCAATAAACATGGGAATGAGATCTCTATGAGAACCTGATTTCAATTCTTTTGGATATGGCTGATAGGTATAAAAAAAAGATAATCAATAATACTAATCTTCAGGGAAATGTAAATTAAAACCACAAGGATATATCATCTCTTAATTGTTAGGATAGCTATTGTCAAAAAAATAAAAAAGTTGTTGGTGAGCTTGGAGAGAAATTGAAACTATTGTACACTGTTTGTGGGAATTTAAAATAGTTCCCCTAAAATGGAAAGAGTATATAGGTTCATCAAAAAATTTAATAATATAACTACTTTATGAGCCAGCAATCCCAATTCCCATATTTAAAAGAATTGACTGGGTTTTTGTTTAGGCCAAACTACAGGGCTGCTATGTGCAGTGTGAATTTCATATCAACAAGGATTGGTAAGTTATAATTTTTTAAGCAGAAAAGTGATATTTTTCTGTGGTTCCTCAGGTAGCACATAACAAACAAAAAGGCAAAGCAATCTTTTATTGGAGACCTAATGCACACTCCAACACTATGCTAAACACTTTACATGTAAACTCATGTGACCTATGCAGTGTTTTCCCGATGTATTCACAAAGAGTGAGATACTCAGAGGGTATTGATTGTGGCAACAGACTCCGAATCCTAATTCCATGAACTGAATTCTGGCTCTATCATACCTATCAATGTGTGGGCAAATTCTTTAAGATTTCAGTTCTTGCAATCCCCCTTTCCTAAAATGGATATGAGCACCTATCACCTGCAGTTCATGTGAGGATTTAATCTGATGATCAAGATAGAGCATTCTTCCTAGTGTCAAATACAAATTATTAGTAAATACTCTATGCCTATTTGTAGTTCTGTTATCATCATCATAACCTTTGAGATTTACTCAAAGACGAGTGTGTTTTCAAAATTTATAGTTCTATTTCCTTTCTTCCATATGCAGAAAGTCCCTGACTTATGATGACACAACTTACTAGTTTTCAATTTTACCATGGGTTTATTGCGATAGAACCCCAATGTAAGCCAAGGGGTGTCTGTAGCGCTGTCTCAGTAAAGTTTTGCTGAATGGAATACCTGTGCTAAATGCTTGATAGTCTAGAGAAACACTGGCCTTCACAAAATGCTCTGGCAGTGCTATGATTTTATTGATATGGTTATTAAATAGATCAACTAGAAAGATAGCATGTGAAAATATAGATCACATTGGAACACTCAGAAATAAGAAATAAACAAAATACATATTTTAAAAAATGAAAACAAAGCACTCTAAGTTATAAGTATCTTTAATGGTGTAGCAACACAACTACATTCTCTGTGCATCTTCCTGATTTATGTCCCCAAATCCTTACAGTGATAAGCCAAAATTTATGATGTTTCTCTTTATCGTCTCTCCTTCCTCTTCTTCTCCCTTCTCCTCCTCCTCTTCCTCCTTTTCTCCTTCTCTTTCTCTCTCCTCCATCTCTCCCTGTCTCTCCCTCTCAAAATAACCTGAGTCTCTCCTTTAGACTCTACAAGTTTCAAGGGCTAAATTATTTGAGGTAATGACGCTGTGGCATTAAGATTTTAGTCTCAGAAAGGCTTTGGTTAGATTTCAGATTTTGCGACTTTTTGATCTTGTGATTTGGTAAGACTTGTTTAAACTTTGAGCTTTCCCTCTCATGGAGTGTGTGGGAAAAAAAATATATGAGGTATGTACCTGAAGGGAGTGCCTGAATTACAGTCCATATACAAAACATGTGAGTTCTCCTTCCATTTTTCCTCAGCAGAAATAAAGTGCTTCACCATCAATTTTAATGGTAGGAAGAGCAGAAATGTAGAGCAGGAAAAATTGGATCTTCCTACTAAAGCATAAAAATGTCTACCTCTATGAATTTATGATTGTTAATTCCATGAGTCATAGCTTGAAGCTAAAGATGTTGCTTCTTTTTAAAATCCAAGATGACATTGTCTCATATAATATCTTATATATATTTCTTTAAAAATAAAATAAATGGCATAGCAAAAATATAAATAAAAATTTGAAGTTTTAATCCATCACCCACTGGAACCTTGGAGTTGCAATTATGCTAAAGTAGAGATAACCATGCACCTGCTCAGCCACAGCCAATAATGATGACTGACAAGTAGTGAAGTCTAGACAATCTTGACTTTCCAAGAGAGACAGCAACAGAACTATTCAAACTTTCAATCACTTGAGAAAAAAAATATTGAAATATCCAGACAGTAATCACTGAGTTCCTAACCTCTACCATTATCCCCCTAATATTTTTTACTGAGGCCAAATCTGCCTGTTCATTGTCCTATATTGCCATGGCTGTCCTTTGTTCTGTCAAGTCTCCTTTCCATGAATACCCCCCTTCTTCACCCAGGGCTCCATAGATCCTTTCCCACAAGTACTATTTAGTCATATTCTTCCAAATTTTTATCTCTATGACCTCTGAGGTCTGGGTTTTGTTTTACATTTATATAATAAATTTTCTGTATTCCTTAACTTTTCTGATTTGCTATCTATTTCTGTATCAGTGAATATCAGTGTATCAGTGTATCAGTGTATCAGTGTATCTATCAGTATGATTATGATCAGTGAATACTCTAATCATGGCATTCTAATGTCATAAACTCTCTCTTATAGGTCTTTATATCCCACATTTTATACAGAGGTAGAAACACATTCAGCACACATTGAACTGAGGAAGATGAATAAAGAACACAGATTTCTGGAATTGTGTTGTTTTTGGATACATATAGGTTAAATGTCTAAATATTTTTATTTTTGCTTTCTATACAGACAAGATTTTATGGAAGTCATATTACCTTAAGTCAGTTGGGAAAATTCAGAATGTATAGCTTGGTATGCATAGTTTATAATATACTAAATGTTGAAGTACCTAAATATCAATTGAATAGTTTACATAAAGAATCTTCCAGGTGCCTAAACCACTGTAATCAAGCAGTTGAAGAGAGGAATTATTGAGGCAAGATGTTTAGTGCCATCATTTAGCAAATGACTAACCAAAGTTTTAAACATATCTAAACCTCTCAGCATTTGTATTAATTATTTTAAAGAAATTTATCCTACAGTGGAATATGAGCACCTTAAATCCAGCTACCATACACTGTCAATTCTTGGTGGCTATCTCAAATTTGTCTATTCATAAGAATAACTGGAGAAGCTTGTCACAAATACTTATGCCTGGGCTCCAAGGCCTTGGATTCTAATTCAGTAGATGTAACATGGGAGTCCTTTAATTTCCATGATAATGAGCACTCCACATTATTTATTTATTAAGTGATCCATGTGTCCCATTAGAGAAACACTGGGAGTTCAACACATTTTCTGTAACATAATAGACATTAAATGAATAAATGAGAAACTGAACAAATTAAGAAAAATAAACAATTGAGCAAAAGTGTACATGTGTAGTTTAGGCATGAAAGGAGTCTTACCAGTTTCTGCTATAAACACACGTGTGTACCTTGGAGGTTTTTGTAAGAATTTGGATGTGCACGCTTGTTTATTTGTTCTAGCTTGTTTGACATTTTTATTTTTAAGTCTTCTGTGGTATTATTTAATAAACCAATTTGTATAACATTTTCATCTTGTATTCTTTTTAGTGCATAAAAATGCAAAAAACAAAAACATTTTGGAAGATCTAATGCTATATGAATGTAATAAGTTAGGGAGCATAAACATATGGTAGGCCAGTGAATCAAGCTCAACAAGTAATATTTATAACCACAAATGAGTTTTCAATGTTGTGAACTTGTATACAGCAGAGAGTAATTCCCAGTTACAAGCTCCTACATATCAAGGTGATTGGGAAGCAGTACTCAGAAGATAATTTGCAGGCAACAGGGCACCTACAGTTGTTTATCAGGAAAGTAATAGGAAACAAAACAAAATGATACACAAGCAATCACATTCTGTTGATTCAACCCAGCATCACAGGAGAATAAGCGGCAGCAGTTACTGTTAAAATTTCTGAAATAAGCATTGCAAGTGAAGCATATCCAACAAACATTCAGAATATGTCATAACCCTCACTTAGCATATATTGAAAAGAGGAAAATTTTCTTTACTTTTAAACAAATGGACAATGCCATAATTTTTGGTAATTAACTTAGCTATTCTCCATTTTTTTCTTTAAAATTTGCTAAATTAAAAGACCACATAATATGCCCATACCAAGTTTATTTCAAAGATAAGAATAAGTTATATTGTTATTACCAAGTACATGTATACATGAATATATGGTAGAAACAGCCAACGAACAAAACAAAACATCGTTTTTTACTTGGATTATGTACATATAGTTTAACACTGTATATGAGCTTAGCAGTCACAGTTGTGAAAAATACATATTACCTTTGTATATTCTGTGTGTATTTATGCATGGCCGCATACATATGCATTTACTGGCATGGCACAATGGAGAAAAAAATGTGAAGAAATGCATGAAAACATAATAGTACAACTTTGCCTTTCTAATTATGATCATTTAAAGTATGATCTTGACTCACTTGCACTGGAATGAAAATGAATGTTTGTATCCCTCCAAAATTCATATGATGAAGCCCTAAGCCCCAATGTGACAGTATTTGGAGATTGGGCATTTAGGAGGTAATTAGAGTTAAACAGATTATGAAGTTTGGACCTTATAAGAAGTGGAAGAGAGATTTCCCCTTCCTCAATACTTACAAAGAAGAAAGACCAAGTCAGGACATTGCAAGAAGGCAGTTATTAATATGTGCAATCTAGTAAGAGACCTGGGACCTCACCAGCTGGCACCTAGATCTCAGACTTCCTAGCTTCTGGAAGTGTGAGAAATAAAATTCTGTTGTTTAAGCCACACGGCCTATGGTATTTTGTTATGGTATCCTCAGCAGAATAACGTGGTAGTCAATTAGAGTTGTACCTAGGACAATCCACCTCTGAATTACTAAATCAGAATCTCAGGGGGTGGAAATAAGTAATTTGTTCTTTAAGGAAATTTCAAGACAAATTTAAGCACAGTCCAGGTTGAAAAACAATATAAATATTTCATAAATTACGGTGACTGAATGATTGACCATCCAAATTGTCACACTGTATAGAATGAAAAGGAGAAATTCAGTAGTTAAGCCAGGACAGGAGTAATCTGAAAATATCCTGAGAAAACCAGTCCATAGAAGATTTTGCCTAAACAGTTTCATATTTAATTTATTTTTTATTAAAAATATCATTCTGCTTAGTGTTTTCACTATTGTCAAATGTACTTTCCTGGATAAAAGTGGAAGAAAAATCAGTGTGTGTATGAAGGGAGTGTGTGTGCATGTGTCTGTTTATTCAAAATATGTATTTTATTCTGTAAAAATGTCAGTTATTGACCAGGCATGGTGGCTCATGCCTGTAATCCTAGCACTCTGGGAGGCCGAGGCAAGAGTATCGTTTGATCTCAGGAGTTCGAGACCAGCCTGAGCAAGAGCCGAGACCCACTTGACCTGGGACATTGGTCTTTTGCCCTTGGACTGGGATTTCCATCACTGAATTTCTGGTTTCTCAGGCCTTCAGAATTGGACTCGATTACACTATCATGTTTTCTTGGTCTCCAAAAAATGTGGGACATATCATCCTCTGTAATGACATCAGCCAATTTCTCCTAAGAAGTTTTTCTCCATATATACACCATATATACATGTTTTCTCCATATATACATGTTAGTATGTGTATATATACACACACCTATGTATATATGTATAGACACACATATATTATAAAATTTCCTATTGTTTCTGTTTCTCTGAAGAACACTGAGTAATGCATGCTGTTACCTGAAATATACAAAGAACTCTTAAACATCAACAATATGAAAATGGACAACCCAATTTTTGAAAATGGGCAACAAATATGAACAGACACCTCTCCAAAGATGATCTACAGGTGACAAATAAACATATAAAAAGATGTTCAACTTCATATGTCATCAAGGAAATACAAATTAAAACAGCAATTAAATATCACTACCCACCTATTATAATGGCCAAAATCGAGAACACTAACAATAAATACCAAAGGCTGGCAGGGATGTTGAAAAACATGAACTCTCATTCATTGCTGGTGAAATGTAAAATGGCACAACCACTTTGGAAGATAATTTGGTAATTTCTTACAAAACTAAACATACTCTGACCATATGTCCCAGCAATCATGCTCCTTGGCATTTACCCAAATGAGTTGAAAACTTATGTCCATACAAAAACTCATACATAGATCTCAATAGCAGTTTTATTTATAATCACCATTGCTTGAAAGCAACCAAAATTTCCTTCAGTAAGTGATTGGCTAAATAGACTGTGATACATTCAAGATAATGGAATTATTAGTCGACGCTAGAAAGAAATGAGCTACCAATCTATGAAAAGACATAGAGAAACCCTAAATGCATATTACTGAGTAAAAGAAAATCCGAAAGGCTGTCTATTGTATGTTTCCATTTGTATTACATTCCAGAAAAGGCAAAACTATAGAGACACTAAAAACATCAGTGATTGTGAGAATGATCAGTGTTGAGGGAAGGGAGGACTAAATCGAGAGAAAGGATTTTTAGGACAACGAAACTATTCTGTATAATACTTTAATGTGGATACCTGTCATTATGTATTTGTCACAGCCCATAGAATGTATAACACCTAGAGTGAACTATAATTTAAACTTTGGACTTTGGGCAATATTGATGTAGGTTCATCAATCATAAAAATATGCCATTCTGGGTGTAGGATATTAGTAGTGGGGAAGGCTGTGTGTAGGGAGGAGGCAAAGTGTATTTGGAAATTCTCTGTACTTTCTGCTCAGTTTTGCTGTGGATGGACCTAAAACTAGCAAAACCTAAAATACATCTATTTAAAAAGAAAAAGAAAATCACTGTGCATCAGCTGCAGTTTAGGCCACCCCAGTAACATGCGTTGGGCTGCATGATAGAAGGTGATTATCTTGTACTGAAATAACGTTACTATGGCAGTTTGACCGTAATTCTCCCCGGTTACCTAAGTGTCCCCAGGAGAGGTCATAGTTAAACAAATGCAACTGGGCCACATTCAAGACAGCTGTGAATTTAAATGAATCCTGAGACAATCACTTCTGAGAAGTATATGTCAGTTCTGGATTTGCTTTTTTCTTTCTAGGAGCAAATTTAGTTGACAATGTTTTCCCACTTTGTTCTGGAAGTTGCTGTATTATAAAAGAAGGCAAATGATGACACTATAATGAAATTATTGATATTCATACTATAAACAGGACATTTTGCTGATTTCTCTGATCCTCTTATAGGACTAAATTCAAATTGTGTAAAAGAGATATCTATCATTCACTTTGTAATGATTAGTTTTACTTTTAGATATATATATATTTTGCAAAATATCATTTTAGTGATCTTATTGTAAAACATTAGCTTTGATAAGACTCTCATACTTCTCCCCATTAAAGGCAAGGTCCATTTATAATTCATTCTTCTTAGGAAAGATTCTTTTTTTCCCCTAAACTAGAAAATATACACTCCTTTCATAAAATGTTTTCATAAATCCTTTGCTTATTCATTTCTGCATTAATTCATACTTAAGTTGTTATATATGATAAAACATTGTTTTTTTAATAAAAGTGCTTGAGGCTTTTTCATATACATGAATTAGATGAATCATTTATTATCATATTATTATAATTTCTTTTGATAAAAGTAATTTTCATATCTATTTAGCTCCAGGAAAGTTTTTTCTAAATTCCCTCAATTATATGTTCACAATATTTGAAAGTTGTGAGATCCTTTTCTTGAAGCCCGAGGCTCTGCTCCAAAGTCATTATTACACAGCCAATCAAGTAAGTTAAAAAAAAACAACAAACAGTTGTTTAATGTTCTATATTCAAAATAAGTGATTGAATAATCCTTCCTACTTTTAAAAGGCTATTTTTAATTTTAAGATTCAACTTTATTTTTCATCATATATCAAGATATTCTTTGTCAATATATTTGGTAAACTCTATAGTTAGCAGTTATAATTGGTAACTTCTTATAAATTGTTCTACTAACTAGTCACATGTGATTTTGATTAAAGTTACTGATGTATTTTTCAAAGATGGCATAATTCAACTGTTTTTATTAAAAATAAAAGGGAGTTTATTAAATGATGGCCCATGTTTGGAGTAACAAATATATTGACAGCATACGTTTATATGTATATACATGAAAGTAAAAATACATATATGTATAAATATACATATATATTTATGTACATATTTGTAATTTACTTCATCTACACAAGGAAAATATTTTTGTTTTATGACATAGTTAATAGGCCCTGGGTAAGCATGGTCCTCTGGAAAATGTGTTTTCAGTCATAAATACTCTATTGATAGAGGTATTTAATTTATGTGTGTGTGTGTGTGAAGGGATAGGTGTTATGTATGTATAATCACAAATGAATATATAACATCTCATTCCTTTATTCAATCCAAGTATCCATCATGCAAAAGTGTGTTAATGTCCCCCTTTGCACTATTTAGATAAAGAATGTGACTTTTACATGTATTTATAGAATTATTATTTTTAAAATTTTACTTATATACTTAGATCTAGTTCTTGTTAAAGTTGTTTTGTTATGAAAATAGTGAGTTTCTTAGTCTTTGATACCTGTTAAAATGCCTCCTGCCTAAAATCTCTGTTCAAAGTATCCAAACTCATCGAATGTTTTCTATTATCAAATATTGACAATCCTTAAGGAAGTTGCTCTGTAAAGAGGAAAATTAATCTCTGCTCAAATCAATATGACCATCTTAATTGACATTTCTGAGGAGCCCAAGCTGTAAAATGTTCAGCACACCACCAAGAGTAGCAAGCTTGGGCAGCAGGGCTTCTCTTGAGGGACCACCTACCTCAAGGAACAAAGACAGATAGGTATTTGCTACTAATAGAATGCTCTGGGACATGAGGTTGTAAATGAATGTTTCAATGAGACAGTTTTTGTGCATTGTTAAGGTACTGTTTTTCTCAGAAGTGTGGCTTTCTCGCAAACATGCTACTTAAAAAGACCTTTCTGAAAACAAACAAAAAAATGATATATAACTTGATTCTTGTTTAATGTATAACTCATATTGTTTTTTCAACATGTATATTACAGGAGTTATTAGAACTGCCTTACATAACATGGACAGAGAAGCCAGAGAACACTACTCAGTGGTCATTCAAGCCAAAGACATGGCTGGGCAAGTTGGAGGGCTTTCGGGATCTACAACGGTCAATATCACCTTGACTGATGTCAACGACAATCCACCACGGTTTCCTCAGAGTAAGTACCTGTTTTCCATGATTTGAATTTTCCATTATCTGTTTATGTAAAGCAAAATGGAATACTTGAATAAATATTGTTATGTTACTATTTTCTTAAGTGGAAATATTTTCTTTTTGTTCTATATGGTCACCCTTATTTATGCAAGACTAAAGAAATCAGTCCACCTATTGTCTATTCAACCTGGAAGATAATTGGCCCCATTTTAAAAGTATGAGTTTCAGTTAACATCATAGTTAAATATTAATATAGTGGTACTAAGTAATGGAGTCTTGCATATTTATTCTTAAAGTATTCATAGAGATGTTAAAATGTATTTTGATATCAGCAATCTACTTATGCAATGTTATTACATATGTACTTTCTGTGATTAATTTTTTTAAATACATCTTATGAAACAGTGTTCTACACACACAAACACAAACACACACACGTGTGTGCCAGCAGGCAATTTGGAGAAAGGAGAGGTATTAATCCTGTGAGTTTGGAAGGATATGGCATTTATGACATTATCAAGATGTAAAGGATGCAATTACAATAAATTTGAGTGTTTCTAATATGGCAGATACTGTGGATGACATTTTACAAAAAACCTTTAATCATAAAAATCCTATAGAGGAGTTGTCTCTTATGTTCATCTCAGAAATGACGTTTACAAACTATCATATAGTAGATGCTGTGCTATGTCAATAAAGGCTCTTCACAAGTCAGTATGAAATGCCTTTCACGGCTTTATCTCTTAATATAATTCTCAGTATACCCCAGGCCTAGCCACAATGAAATACTGCCTCCTTCTAAATATAATAATATTTTGCATGCATCCTTACTTAAACTAGAATTTCTCCATATTCATACTCCTTTGTTTAAAATCCCTGTTGTAAGTTTCTCATGAATCTCTGTTGTGGAATCAACAGAGACCCAATCCTTTTTGCTCCTCTCACACAGCACTTTTGCATGCATGTTCATGTTATAGTTATTTCCACAGATGCGTATTTCCTCTACTGCGGTGAGGTCCTCTAAGTAACAACGATGTTTGAATATTTTTTTTTTGTAACCTTAAATGTTCAGCCCAGTGCCCAGCACTTCATAAATGATTATTAAATGAATGAGTGAGTTAGTTGAATTTAAATACTCTATCAAACTACTATTGTTAAAAGACCATTGTTAAAAGGCACACAAGTCAAGTTAAAAGTTAAATAAAATCCATTTTAAAATATTGATCATAGAGATAAGATTATGTGACCTGGTTTATGCATGTAGCCTTTACTCTATGAAAAAGGTAGATTTGAAAGTATTAATAAATTATAGATCATCATAAGTCCATATTACATTGAACCACAAAATATAATTAAATTTTAAATCATTTTACAAAATAAAGTGAGCTTTTATATGTATTTTATCACTTAGTTCATACAATATTCATACACACATACATCACTAAGAGACAAAAACTATTATTTCAAAAATGTGGCAATGGAAGTTGAAGATTAAAAAACAGATAATAAATGATAATGCCAGACTCAACTGAATATAAACTTTAATGTAATTTACAATAACAACTTGTCTGCATTATTTTCAAATAGATTTTACCACCACTATTTTTAAGATATATATTATAAATCTTGATAGACTGAATACTCAAGTCGTACACAGCAGAGGTTCAGTAAATGTTTGTTCATACCACAGATAGCATCTTCCACTCCTCCCCCCTCCTTTTCTCCTTAAAATAATTTTTAAATTTACAAGTGCTTTAAGATTGATTTTAGATATTAACAGAAAATTGTAATTGTGATAAGTATTGAGAATATGATTCATGTAGATGAATATAAATATGGAATATAGAAAGGTTTGTTTCTGATTTTATTATTTTGATTGATAACATTGTTACTGTTGAAGAGTTTAGGGAGAAAACAATTGCTTTATCTGGTAAAGAAACAGAATAAATGTATACTCTGAGTGAATTTATTATGTCTAATGGTCTCTACATTTCTTCAGTCAGTAACTTTCTGGAAAGAATGATTGATAGATGTTAATACTGCTGCATTTCCAGATGTGCTTACAGTTTTGAAAAGGAGACAGTGCACACTCAGAACCTTACACTCTGGCTTGTTTAAAAATATTTTGTTTTGCACTCCAATTGCACAAAACACAATGCTTCTTTCACAAAAGTTTGATGTCACCATGATAATACTTTACTTTAGCTTGCAGTATTCTTTAATGTACTCATAAGCATTGCAACTCATTAATATACATACTGGGGGAAATTTGTAAACCACTTAGAGAAAAAAAATGATATCTTTTGAAGACTCGCATTCACGACACACTCTGACATGCATGCACAAATCTATACACAGTTCAAATCATATTCAGTCATCAAGTGGATCCAGTAGTCAAATTGTGTCTCTTAACGTGTGAAGTTTCTACAGTAGCGCTTCCACCTTCTTTCTCTCTTCACCTGAGAAAGCCATCTTTCTCACACCATTACTGTAATTGACTCTAGTGTAAACATCCCCCACACAAAACTTGGCAAAAATATTCTCTCAAAGCATTTTTTTTCTGTTAACCTATCATGCCCTAGAGATTGAATACTGTAGTGATATCTTGTATCATAATTAGTTATCACTTTATCTTAAATAGGCTCTGAGTGTTTGAGAGGTAGTGAATTACAGCTAATAATTTTCTTTAAAAAGTTTCTACTCTAGGGTGTTGCACACTCAGTGGCTTAGGGTACAAGGCAAATAGGGGTCCTGGCTGAAACAAGCTGCCTGTCGGTATCAGGAAGGCAGAAGGGGAGAAAAGAGACTGGACAGTTAAAGCCCCACCAAGAGAGTAACCACTACTAAGTTCAAGGTAATGCCTACATTTGGACTGGAAGGTGTTAGGAAAGAGAGCCACTTAAAAAAAAAATAGACTCAGTGAAAGAAAATAAATCATCATATCTATGGTCTGTACCCCCACTCAAAATACACAAGTGATGTCCAGTTCTCCTTCTGAGAAAAATATCTACCTCAATATGTAAACTTCCTCAATATTAGTTCTTTATTCTGCTTCTTAAGATTCTGCCATTTCCTTTTCTGGTTTTAATAGCATTCTATGTTTTGGTTGTTACATAATTTATTCCTAGGTAGATAAGAAGTCACTGACATTGATTATCGTGCATAAAATATATGAATGTAAAATCTAGACCTTTATGTGAAAGTTCATAAAGCAAATCTTCTGTATCCTAAATGGAAGGAGCTGTATTTTAAGAATTGTCCTTGTAAATAATTTAGTTGGGGAATGAAGAATAACACATGCCAAATAATCACAATAAACAGTAAAAACATGGCTATAGAGCATAACTTCCTCAAGAACTTGAAATGATTACAAAATTGTAATTCAGCCAACAACTTCTTTGCACTTGTAACTACAGTGAGTTTAGTACAATATATCTAATAGCATTGGAGGATTAAGTCCGAAAAGTTCAATAGATGGCAGTATTTCCCATAAAGTCACTATAACAAGTGTTTAATTGGTTTAAGCAAGTTTTAATGTTAAAGAAAAAGAAAACATTGCAGATGAAGATATTGACATTGATGCAATTTTGTTGAATCAAAATATTTTAAGGGAAGGCCCACTGCTTTTAATTTATTGTTTAAATTTTTGTGAAAACTAATTTAAATATTATATAATATACAAAGTATTAATATTTTGTTTAGAACAAATAAAAATAAGAAAACCTTCTCTTTTGACCTATCAAAATGTGAAGTGTTATTTTTTAATTACTAAAGAGCTGAGGTCTATCTATTGTCTTTTGACAATGATATCTGTTTATTTTATTATGGTTGCAGGCATATACTTTGAACTTGTTGAAGGTTTCTTTAAAAGGCCAGTATGTAGCTGACTTTTATAGATGTTCCTACATACTTTAAAAGAAGGGAATTCTGCAGCTGCATAGTTAAGGTTCCGCATATGTAAATTAGTTCAAGTTTATCCTACATCTCAATTGTCTATATTCCTGCAGAATTTATTTTTATTTCAGAATATTACAGGAGTACAAATATTTTGGTGATATGGATTGCTTTTGTACTGCTTGAGTCAAAATTATAACTGCACCCATTACCCAGATAATGCACATTGTATGCATTAGTTATGATTTCACCCATCCTTCCTCCACCCTTCCACCTGCTTGATTTCCATTGAGTTTTATTTCCATCTGTGCACAAGTGCTGATCGATGAGTTCTAATTTAACATTGAGTACATGTGGTGTTTGTTTTTCCATTCTTATGGTATTTCACATGTAACAATGATCTGCAGTTCCACCCAGATTGTTGCAAAAGGTATTAATTCTTGTTTTTATGACTGAGTAGTACTCTATGGTATATATATATATATATATATATATATGTATATATCTCACATTTTCTTAATCCACTCATGAATTGATGGGCATTTTGGTTGATTCCACATCTTTGAGATTGTGAACTGTGCTGCAATAAACATTCTAGTGCAAGTGTCTTTTTGATAAAATGATTTTTTTTCTTTGGGTAAATACCCAGTAGGGGGATTGTTGGATGAAATGGTAGGTCTACTTTTAGTTCTTTTAAGTATCTCCATACTATTTTCCATAACGTTTGTACTAGTTTGCAGTCCCACTAACAGTGTATGAGTGTTCCTTTCTCTGTGCATCCACATCAGCAACTATTGTTTTGGGACTCTTTGATAAAAACCATTTTCACTGGGGTTATGTGATGTGTCGTTATGATTTTAGTTTGCATATCCCTGATGATTAGAGATGATGAGCATTTTTTTCGTATATTTATTGGCCATTAGTCTATCCTCTTTTGAAAAGCTTTTTTTATGTATTTTTGCCCACTTTTTAATGGGGTTGTTTGTTGTTTTCTTGCTGATTTGCTTGAGTTCTTTATAGATTCTAGTTATCAGCCCTTTATTGGATGTGTAGCATGCAAATATTTTCTCCCATTCTGTATGTTGTCTGTTCACTGTAATGATTGTTTCCTTGGCTGTGCAGAAACTTTTTAATTTAGTAAAGTCTCATTTATTTATTTCTGTTGTTGTTGTAATTGCTGTTGGGGTCTTAGTCATAAATTCTTTTCTAGACTGATATCTAGAAGAATTTTTCCTATACTTTATTCTAAAAGTTTTAGGTTTTTTGCCTTACATTTAAATATTTTACACATCTTGTATTAATTTCTGCAAGTGGTGAGAGATAGGGGTCCTGTTTCATTCTTCTGTATGTGGCTATCAAATTTTTCCAGTACTATTTATTGAATAGGGCTTCTTTTCCAAAGTGTGTGTTGTTGTCTGCTTGTAGAAGATCAATTGATTGTAGGTAGATGGTTTTATATCTGGGTTCTCTGTTCTGACATTGGTCTATGTCTCCACTTTTGTACCAATGCCATGCTGTTTTGGTTACTATAGCCTTGTACTATAGTTTGAAATCTGGTAATGTGATACCTCCAGATTTGTTCTTTTTGCTTAAGATTGCTTTGGGTATTTGGTCTCTTTCTTACAAAGCATAGAATTATATTTTCTATATCTGTGAGATATGACATTGGTGTTTTGATGGGGATTTTGTTGAATTTTTAAATCACTTTTTGGGCAGTATGAACATTTTGACAATGTTGATTCTACCAATCCAAGAGCATGATATGCTTTTCCATTTGTTTGTGTCATCTGTGATTTATTTTCTCAGTGTTTCATAGTTTTCCTCGTAGAGCTATTTCACCTCATCGGTTAAGTATATTTCTAGGTATTTTATTTCTTCATCTATTATGGATGATATTGAGTGCATGCTTTGACTCTCAGTTTGACTGTTATTGGTGTATAGAAATACTACTGATTTATATACATTGATTTTGTAACCTGAGACTTTGCTGAATTTATTTACCAAATCCAGGAATCTCTTGGTGGAGTCTTTGGGATTTTCTAGACACATGATCATGTCATCATCAAAAAGTGATAATTTGACCTCCTCTTTCCTGATTTGGATACCCTTTATTTCTTCCTCTTGCCTAATTGTAATTGCTCCAGCTAGGAATTCCAGTACTGTATTGAATAGAAGTGGTTACAGTGAGTACCCGTGTTTTGTTCCAGTTCTTAGGGGGAAGCCTTTCAAATTTTCCCCATTCGTTATGATGTTGATTGTGGGTTTGTCATATATGGCTTTTATAATGTTTGAATATATTCCTTCTATTCATAGTTTGTTGAGGGTTTTTATCATGAAAGGATGCTGGATTTTGTGGAATGCTTTTTCAGCATCTAGCACCAAATTTCTCCACATATCTTTCAACATTTATTTCCTTTTTCTTTTCTTTCTTTCTTTTTCTTGATAATAGTTTTTTTTTGAGATGGTCATATGATCTCTGTTTTTGCTTCTGTTTAGGTGGTGAATCACATTTATTGATTTGTGTATGTTGAACCATCCTTGCATCCCTGGTATGAAACCCACTCGGTTGTGGTGGATTTTTTATTTTTGATATGCTGTTGAATTCAGTTTGTTAATAATTTTTTGAGGATATTTACATCTATATTCATAAGGGATATTGGTCTGTAGTTTTATTTTTTTGTTGTGTTCTTTCCTGGCTTTGTTGTGGAGGTGATACTGGCTTTGTAGAATGATTTGGAGAGGACTCCGTCCTTCTCAATGTTGTGCAATAATTTCTTTTTGTTGTTGTTGTTGTTGTGCAATAATTTCTGTGGATACCAGCTCTTCTTTGCAGGTCTGGTAGAATTTGGCTGTAAATTCATCTTGTCCGGGGCTTTTGTTTGTTTGTTTGTTTTGGATCAGATTGATTATAGCTTTTGTAGGATGGGGCGTTGGATGAATCTGAGGGAATGACTTGGTCAGTAACTGGAAAAGTTACTGAAGCAAAGATACCAAGGCTTTTAAAAAACAATTAGAATCAATACTGTTGGGGGAAAAGTGTAGTAAAAAGGACAAGCTTCAATGAGTGATTTGACCTTTTATTATTCTCACCAAGTCTTCCTTCTTTAAAAGTACTTCAGCTAATCATCAGCATTTTATGATGCAGTCTAAAATATTATATGAAAAGGATTGCATGTGGCATATGAAATTATGGGACATTCAGAAATAAAAATATGAAATAATGATATCTGTATGTCTAAGCTGTGTAAAATTATGTAGCCTTAAAGGCAAAATAGAAAATTCTGGCACTAATTGAAGAAATTAAAAGAAAAATCTTGCTAATTAGGAAGAATACCATTTAAAATTATTCACATATATTTGAAATACAAAAAAATACTTTTTTAATCCACTGCAAATAACTTGGTGCCTAAAGTTCAACAATGTTCATTACAGAACATCATATCTCAGTGAATCTAACCTTCATATATTGAAAAGCACAGCAAAACTAGCATTTTGAAGATAATTATATATTTTTGTAGTAATATTATATTCTTTTTTAGAATTTTTGGTCGTATTTTCATCATCATGTTTCCCAGCATGTGTTGGTATCTGTCCTTCATTTTTTCCATTATGAAGAAAGGTTCAAGTACTAATTGTTCACATGCTGATTTTATTTTTACTATGGCAAAGTATATGTAATAAATTTACTCTTTTAACAATTATAATGTGTACAGTTAATTGTTACTGAATATATTCATATTCTTATGCACCCACCACTACCTTTCATCTCTGGAACTCTCTTCATCTTGCCAAACTGAAACTTTGTACCCCATTAAACAGCACCTCCCCATTCTCCCTTCCCTTTAATCTCTGCTATTTATCATTCAACTTTCTGTTTCTACGAGTTTTACTATTCTAGGTACTTTATATAGGTGGAATCATGCAATGTTTGGTTTTTTTTGTGTCTGGCTAACTTCACTAAACACAATGTTTCAAGGTTCATCCATTCTCTAGAATGAACAAGAACTTAATTTTTTTAAATGATGATTAATATTCTGTTGTGTGTATATACTGCACTTTTTTTATCCATTTATCTGTTGCTGGACATTTGGGGTGACTCCATCTTTTGACTATCATCAATAATGTGGCTATGAACATGGGAGTACAAATATCACTTCAAGACCCCACTTTTAATGCTTTGGAATATATACCTAGAAGTGGAATCTCTAGATCATATGGTGATTCTGTGTTTAATTTTTTAAGGAATCATCATACTGTTTTTCATAATGGCTATAACTATTTTACTTCCCAATGAATAGTGCATAAGAGTTTCAAATTTCTCCACATATCTTTCGACATTTATTTCCTTTTACTTTTCTTTCTTTCTTTTTCTTGATAATAGTTTTTTTTGTATATCTTCTGTGAAGAAATGTCTATTCCAGTCCTTTGCCCACTTTTAAAAATGGGTTATTTGTTGGTTTTGTTGTCATTGATGATTTATAGTGATGTTTACATTATATGTCTTTAATTTCTTTCCACATTCACTAAATAAGACTTTTTTTTAGTATCATACCACAACTGACAAATACTGGCTCATTGAAATTATTTTCAAACAGGCTCCATATTCACTTATCAGTAAAGTCTAACTATATTCTTACATAGTATCGAATCACTAATAATTTAATCTTGGCTAAAATTATTTTGTCAACTTACATTTTAATTAAAGAATCCTGGGTTTCTGTTATTTATAATGCTGTTTTGAATTTTCTATAATAATTTGCTTTATTAAACATGTTCCCAACTTGTCAATAAAAGTTATTAAAACATGTTAATTATGCTTCTTATTATTTATTTCATAAGTAACTATAGGAAAAGTTCTATTAAACATTTACTATTAGGACAGATTTTGGAAAATCAATATTTCTGCATATCAGACAATGAGTTTTATAGACTCAATAGTGTTTATCATTGTTGGTATACTGTCAAAATTAATGATAATTCCCCAATTCTGTTTCAATATATGTAGCCATTATATTTATTTTCTGATTCTGCAGCTTGGTAATTGATTATAACCTTATATTATTTATGACTTTATGATAAATCCACCTCCAATCCTTTTTAGAAGCTGATGGGGAATTTATGGTAAATAAATATATAAATACATTTACTATATTTCTCTGTTATGGCTTATGCATCTCACTAAATTTGTCTCTTGGTAAAAGTAATTATCAGTTTGTATTTATATATAAAAAATACATTCATATCATAGTAATATATGTATAACTATATTCACAGCTGAGTTTTGTCCTTTTTTTCTGTTTTCCTATTGAATTCCAATTTTCCATACTTTTATATTTGAATTTCACGTGCCTTATGGAGCTAGAATACATTCAGATTATACCAATATTTGACTAATTCAGTTTTTGTTCAATATAAGTATGCAACTTGACCTCTCATCTATTTTTGTGTTGCTCAACAGTGTAAAGCTAATAAAATATTTTATATTCTGAAATTAAAATTCTTTTCATGTGAAGTATTTTATGTAAATCTAGCATTACTAAATAGTATACTTTTAAAATCTGAAAAAATCCATCTGATGCATTATCTAATATAATATTTATTTGAATATATGTTCTAAATATTTATTGTATTTTCCTTGTAATATTATTATTTTATGAACATTATTATTAAATATGTTTAATATCAAATATTTTCCAGAGCACTACCAGCTCTATGTTCCTGAGTCAGCTCAAGTTGGTTCAGCTGTTGGGAAAATCAAGGCAAATGATGCAGACACTGGCTCAAATGCTGACATGACATATTCCATCATAAATGGTGATGGTGTTGGAATATTCTCCATCTCCACGGACAAAGAGACTAGAGAAGGGATCCTTTCTTTAAAGAAGGTAATAACAACATACTTTTCATGATTTAGACAACTTACCCATCTTTCCATGAATGAAAATTTGGCAGAGGTATGAATAATTCATGCTGTCAGGCCATTAAAGTGTTAAAATATTTTCTCTTTGAAATGTAATTACATTTTAATTGTGGTTGTGTCTGTTTCTTCAGATCTTTCAGGAAATATATTTGGCAAATGTAGAAAATCTGATGCAGACTACCCGTGAATGAACCTTCTGCATTTTTGTTCATGTTTTATCTCTGCTCATATCTCACTAAAATGTCCCAATGATATCAGCCAAGAATTAAATAAAATGTAGTTCAACTAAATGCAAAGAATTAAAACATCATTAAAATAAAGCCGTAGTGATTCTTTAATAGCAACAAAAGATAGCCTAGATAGCATTAGTGATATTAACTAATTAAAATAGAACCTAAACTGTAAATAATCCTAACAGGAAATTTCCTTTAGTAATTTATAAAAAAAATACTCAACAATAGACTACACAAATATTATAAAGGCTTATAGAAAAGGACATTTTGAAAAGTACATTGTTCTGATTTTTAAATATTGATGTATTATGAAGTAGAGTAACTAAACTTATTTTCTTCCTTATTAAATTTCAGAATGTTATGGGGGTACAACTGTTTTGGTTGCATAAATTGCTTTTGTACCATTTAGGTCAAAGTTTAAGTGTGCGGATCCCCACATAGTGTGCATTGTACCTGTTAGGTGTGAATTTACCCCTCCTCTTCACCCCCTTCCACCTGCTTGATTTCCAATGAATGTTATTTCTATATGTGCATATAGTGTCGATCGATTAGTTCCAATTTAATGGTGATTATTTGTGTTTGTTTTTCCATTTTTGTGATACTTCTCTTAAAAGAATGGTCTCCAACCCCATCTAGATTAATAAAAAACTTATTTTCTAAATCACAGTTGGTCTAAAGAGTATGATAAGGCAGAGGTAAAAGGACTATGTTAGCAATATGCTTATATACAACACTGAGTACTTTGTATAAAAATTGAAGATATAAACCTATCGAATTATAGCAAACATTATTTTATATTACTTTAATTTTTTATTAATGCTACTATTCAACAGAAAGAGAACTGATAATTTCATCACACTACTTGAAAACTGGAAGTACAAAAGCTTTCTTAAATGAGATTTGGCTTTCCAAACATCTTTGGCATTCTAATAATTCCAGTCTCTGATAGAGTCTTGCTTTCCCCGTCTCTTCCCTGCTTTCTTGCTTTTTCTTTTCTTCTGTCATTTATCTTGTTCTTCTGCCATATCTTCTGTTTCCGTCTGTGCTTTTCTCTTGTCATCTGTCTCATCCTATTTCCAAATATCCTAATCTTTTAGTATATGACTTATTGTCCCCTCCTTTCTCTTCCTTCTCTTATTAAAAAATTTGTTCTTCTACTTTATCCTAAATATATGCATAATTTAACAAGAAAATGTCTAGCTCATCTTTTGTGTTTAAAAAAAAACCTATATTCATGCAACAGATTTAAGAGTTTTTAGATAACAGATTTATCATGACTGTCAGTTTTATTAATGCAATTACTCTTCAACACGTTAGCTAATGCTCATTAGGAAACAGGATCTTGCTGGATGGTTACGGAGCCATCAAGTGGATTGCAGAGAAACCATTAACTTTCTCCCTCATTCTTTTTTTTAATGCTAAGAATACGTCTCTGGGAACAAGACTATTACTTTTTGTTTTTAAGAGTGTACAATGTTCTTGTCCTTGTAAAAATGAAGTAGAACATAGATAATTAGAAAAGAACATTCTCAGTGTAACTCCTAATGTAGTACATCTCAATCTTTACATATGCTAAGATTTTGGCTTGGGATCGTGTTAAAATTCAAATCCAGGGATCCTGTGTTCATATATTTTGATTCAGTAAGATTACAGTGGGAATGAGATATTTGCCATTTTAACAAGTATTTCAAGTGATTCTACTGCAGGATATGTTTAGATCACAGGCTGATAAATTTTATTCTAAAGTATTACTGTAGATGTTGAAGTGAATCTATTTATCTAATTATCTACTCATTTGTTTTGCATATACTTTTCTATTGGCATGATATAAAATCTCATTAATTCTTTTCCTAGTAATTATAATTTTATATTGATTTAAAACTGAAAGTTAGCATGTATTTTGAATGCTATCAAAGGGGCCTGCTAAGCAGAACTCAGTTTTAAACACTTAGAGAGCAGTCATCATCAGTGGTATATAAAAAATATTAATGTCTTAACCTATAATAAATTTCTCATTATGATATTTTTTCTAAAATTGTTAAACCCAGCTCAAGAATATTATAATGAAAATAGTCAGTGTGCATATCTCTCTTTAACAAATATATGTATTTTGAGTGTTTCTTATGTGCCAATTGCTGTACTCCACATGATCTATGCAAGGATATAAAGGAGCAAAGCCAAACTTAGTCCCTGCCTCCACAGAGCTTCCACTCTATGGAAGAAGACAAATATTAATCAAATATCACACACATTCCTAGGTCAATAAAAAGTCTGTTCTATGAAGAAGAGTTATATGGTGCTATGAGGGGAGAAATTTGGGATATTTGATCCTCTGGTATTCAACAATGGTTGAATAGAGAACTGAAAGAAACCTGGGAGTGAGTTAGGTATATATTGTTAGGATGACCATTCCAGAAAGAGGAGATAAAATGTACTAGGTGTCTGAAGTGAGAGGAACATGGTACATTTAAGGGATCAAAATAATATAGTTAAATCCATAGTAGAGAGAATGAGTGTTGCAGTTGGTAAATACAAGAGCACACAGGGCCTTGTTAAATTTTGCCAAATGGAAAGCTATTCAAAATATGTAAGCAAGAAGTGACTAGCTCTTATTTGACATCAATATTTCTGATTAATTGTTGACACAATAAACCTATCAACAAGACCAGGTGTTAACTTATCACTGATTCCCAACACGTAGCACATTTTCTGACATAGAGTAGGTATTCAATAAACATTAGAGTAATTAATGGGTGGGAATATGGAGGAAAAGATGAAGAGAAGATTTCTTGCTTTTCATTTCTTGGATCGCTGCATCACTTAAATGAATTCAGGTAAAATTAATTTATATATATATTTTTTTTTTGAGACAGGGTCTTACTTTGTCACCTGTGCTAGAATACAATGGTCTCATCATAGCTCACTGCAACCTCAATCTGCATCAGCTTCCCAAGTAGCTCGGGCTACAATACGCCCACCTAATTTTTTTTTTTTTTTTTTTTCTGTGGAGACAAGGTCTCACTATTGCCCAGGCTGGAGGCTAATCTCAAACTCCTGGCCTCAAGTGATCCTCCCACCTCAGCCTCCCAAAGTGCTAGGAATACAGGCAGGAGCTACTGAACCTGGCCTAAATTAATTCTATCTGAATGAAGAATCCTGAATCCTAGAGAATGCTAATATTTAAGAAACAAACAGAAGGAGGGAAATAAATATACCCTTGGAGGAAATTTTGAAATAATGGGAGAGAATTTTGCCATTAAAAATTCCCAAGAAATGCTATACAAGAGGAAGGTAGTCTTCAAAAACATGAAGTGTTCTAGAAATTAAAAACAATTTCAGATTATAAATATTAATTGTATTTGAAAAAAGGAAAGACAAGAATTACTGGGTGATTGCCACTAAGAGGTTTCATTCCTTCATCATCACCATTATTGTCGCAGTCATAATAACAGCAAGCAATATTCGTTGAGTATAACCCCTGTGTTGGGACAGGCTTTAAGTACTTTTCCAAAGTCTTTGAGTTACCATAACCATTACTGTTCCTTTTAATCTTATCATGGCATTTGAGGTAGGGAGTGTTATTATCACCATTGTATAGCTAAAGAAACTAAATCACAGAGAGATAAAGAATGGTATCCAAGAAGAAAGTGGACAACAAAGTGAACTTGGTCAGTCTGTCTTCAGCATGTGAACAGTTACTCATGTTATACATTCAGGTTAAAAGAAACATTATTCTTTGCTCCAATGGAAAGAAGAACAAATGATGTGGTGGGGAGAGAATAGGAAACATGAATAGGGGAAGAAAAAGAGGAGAAACACACTATCTTCTTTGGGAAGCTTAGTAGTAACATTGGGGAGAAGGATCATAAAGCAAATAAATGAGAACATGATGAAATAAAAGTTTTCATTTTAAGTTGGGAGACTGAAGTGTGTTTCTATGCAGAGTGGTAATAACTCAATAGAGACAAGACATCAAACATATTAAACAGAAGGTAATTAATTTAAAAAAGATGTGCTGGAGGTAGAACTAGCTCTGAATAGGTGTTGATCACAGGTGGAAGGAATCAACCTGTGATAGTATTTATTCCTCCTTCACTTAGACAGCTGTAGGACAGAAGGCAACAGCGAATGGCTGCAGGTAAGTTTGCAGTGACCTAGGCGGAGTGTGCGTGGGTGGGGGATGTCCTTGTCATTGAGATCTATTGTCCTTATAAAATAAGAAACTATATCATATTTGCAAAACATAAAAGTAGTGGTAGATGGTTTGATTATACACATGATCTGAAATATGAATACCCACTGTAAAATTAGACAGATTCTACAATGGGGAAACCTTACCACCCTCTATGGCTGCAATTAATCTGACATCTGAGAAACGAAGGTAAAATGATGTATGGGTGTGTGCATGCACATATATTTAACATAGCTCATTCTATTTTGCACACATTCACAATGTGTATTTTCAAAATGACAATTGTTTGAACTGTGTAAAAGTACTAAGTGATGATGTGCTAAAAATAATCTTGGCATTTAATGAGTTCAAATTGTCTTTCACTTTTTTCCCTGAATTTATTTTTCGATGTAGTCTCAATTTCCTCTGAGACGTGTTAATGTTTGCATTCATAAATTTTTTGTTCCTTCAGGTTAGGATTATCAATCTCAGAATTACTTCATTGCTGTGTTTTATGTTGTAAATAATTGCAATTTGAAAAGTTAACTATAAACTTCCGTATAGTATAACCTTCAAGAGATACTGATTCAGATGGTATGGAATGGATAAAACAGTCCTTAAAAACCTGTTCCTCATTTAATCTTTAAGGCAGCTCACTCTAGCTAGCAAAGCAGAACAGCTAATCTCACAGATCAAAATCAGCAATGGTCTGTAAATCAACCAGCGGGGGTGTCTGCACATTCCTGTCCATATCATTCCTTCATCAGAAAATTGCCAAGTCAAATTCACTGGTGCATGCCATGGTACATTGTTAAATGCACTTTGATAACTTTCATTCATTGTTTAATGGAACCTACCTGGGTGGAAAGGGGAGAAAAGATAAGGATTAATGCAAGTGGATGCTCTCTTTCCTCTGACATACATCTTTGTAACTAGGGATGAGTTTCTCCTTAGCAGTCTCTCAAAGTCTTTTCTTATGGCCCCTATATCAATTTGCCCTCTTTACACCAATATTCTTTTTTCTTTACCTTACAGTTCTGATTGTATTTGCTCTCCCTATTTTCAGGAAATACCATTTGTACTGTCACTGTCCTTCTTCTATTTACCTCAACTGCATGAACAATGTTATTAATTTAAGCCAAAAAATCTTAAACTTGTCCTTCAAGTCAACAAGGGATGGTGGAAGATATAATCTTCATTGTAAAAAGAAAAATAATTCTATATCTTGCCATTTAAGAAATATATAATATTATCTCAGGTCTTTGAAGCTTCAGTTTTCTTATTTCAGAATTTCACAAGGTGATTATGAAAAACAAAATGAGTAGAAAATTGTGCTGTAGGCCGTGTCTGGCTAATAATTATAATAGTACCCCAACATCTTCTTTTTCTTGTCTTCTTTTCTCCCTCTATTTGCACCAGTTTTTAATTATACTTTACAGACACATTCATTTACTATTTTTGCTGCTCCGTATTTCATATTATTCAATTCACATGGAAGCAAACCAAGACTATAATACCCTGTGTGTACTATATCACATGTACATGCTGCCTTCCTGTTTCTTGGTAATCTACTTCCCCTTCTTCTCCAAGAGAAGGCTTTTTTTTCTTCAAAGTTCAAGTTAAATACTGTTTTAGTAATGCAGCATTTTCAGTTATATTTCAGTCACAAACCTTCTTTAGATTATCTCTTCTGTTTCACATAATATAGAATGCATTTCTGTAATTTCTTGATATAGAAAACCTAGCAATTCCATATCCCTCTGTAGCTACTGCTTCTGATAGGATAAATCTTTTTCTAATTAATTCACCATGAATGTACTGATAATTCTTTTCAGTTTGTTTCTATGTGTACTACAAGTGTGTCCTTATTTATAAGAGATGTTAAACATTTTTGTTAACCAGATACTGTGTATTTCTTTTTTAATTTCCATACTCCTCAGTGTGTAAAATATCATTATAGCACTTCATTTAACAAGTGATTTGGGATGGATCATGAGAGTCAACAGAATCAGTTGTAAATGTATTTTTAAAAGTTAAAGTCAATGATAGATAAAAACATAAAATATGTTCAGCTATGATCATACTCGATCTATGCCACATATTAAATTTTTGCTCTTTTAGTGGATTGTATTTTTTGAAGTTTTCTTAGTCATTTCTTGGACTTTCATTGGGTAACAGAATGAGGGTCAGAATGTTCTTTGTTATTAGATTTTTTTAAGTATTTGGACTCTGAAGTACAAAGAGCAATAAATAAAGCACCCCAACCCATTGCTAATACACACACCGGCAAACATGTCACAGTTTGTACATAAGAAGCAATAGGTTTCCAATTCTAATGTAAGGTTTATAAAATCTGAACATTTATTAGGTATTTTATTCCCAAAACTTCAGCCATACTTCTGTTTTTATTCTTATAAGGTTTTAATATCTGGAAATTTATTCTGCTCAGCCACAGGCAATAGACAGAAGAGTCCACGTTTCAATTTAATGAAATCTATCACTGTATTTCTAATGACTTTTGACAGAGGACTGCTTTGAGGAAACTTTTGTTTATGCTATTCGTCTATAGGCATGACCGTGAGCCTGGAGTGATAAATCTCTTGAAACTACATTGAATGCTAATTAGTTATTTTGAGGACATATATTCCTATAATATAATTTAGTGCACTAGATGGAAACTAATGCTTTGATGATATATCTTGATGAATTAAACTGTAATATATACACTCATGGGCTATTGGTAAGTTTTTATATGTGTGGGTACTTTTAATTATTTTTATATATCATATATATGCACACATATATACAGGTGTACATACACATATTTATAAGCTTGAGTATAATTATATATAAATACTTTATCAATATACTTTATATAATATAATGTACACTTAATTTATTTGAAATGAAAAATCTTTGCATTTATTTTTTCAGTGTTAAAATGACAGTAAGAAAACATGTGCTATTTATTTGTATCAATATCCTTGGAATTATATAAAATGAATGAGAATTATAGTCCTCTGCATAGAGAAATCCATAACAAGAAAGCTTATGCTTCTTGTGTTCTGGTCTCCACAGAATGTCCACTGTCCAGGATGGTCCTCTGATCAGGACCAAAAACCATATCGTAATAAGAAAATCTAGCTAGAGAAATGATATTTAAATTCATACCATTTTTCTTGTGTTTTAATAAAATACCATCATTTACAATACACACTTTTCACACAATGAAAATTAACAATAATGCCAGTCACTATTCCATGATTATGTTATTTTTAAATAATTAAGTTGACAATTTTCATGTATGAGAGTTGATATTAACCCTATTATTATCTACCCACACATGCAATTGAAAATCTGGATGCTGGTGCAGACTTGAAATTAGACAAAGGAGAGGTCATAGGGAGTCTCTTCTCATGTTACTTAAGAAAAGAGAATTTTAGAACCTCCTTGAACTCCAAGAAAAATTGTATCATAGATCAACTTGGCTAAACAGTGTTTCCAATATCCTTGTGTCTGTAATGGTTATGTAGTTTCAGAGAAGGAATATAATAGGGTGATTTAAAGAATAATAAAAGTGATTAATGAGAAACAATTAAAAAGTCCTAAATATATAGAACTAGCTGGAAAACAATTGATGGGAAAGATGATAACTATCTACAGTAATATGAAGTGGATTAATATTAAAGAGGAAAAAGTATTATTTTACAAGTTAGAAAGAGCAGTGATATGTGAAAGTAATTACTAGGAGTAATAGGATGAAATTAAGAAACTAAAATTTAAAATGAAAATCAGCATTAACTCATTGACAGTGAGCTGTTAAATTAGGATATTGAGCAGTAGCTAAAGAAAAGTAAGAGAAACCCAATTGCCTGAGGAAGTTAAAATTATGCCAGAATAAGCACTTCTAGCAGGGGCCCATGGAAATTAATGATTTTGCCCAAATGGCATTTCAGTTTCTTAGCTCTGTGAGTCTGTGAATGAAAGAAGTTACAAAGGTACTCAGAGTTCTGGTAGTTAGAATTAGTGAACTTACCAATTCATTTTTAATGGTAAATACTTGAAAAGCTGATGCATAAATGTATCTTTTAATAGGACATTATATTACACTCAAATTTTGTTTATTCATAAACATGAAACATTTTATTATACTACTTATTTGCTGATTAGATATCCAGCAGGATAGCTTAGTGCTTAAGGGCACAGCCTATAGAGTCTCACCGCCTGAGTTTAAATCCCAAGTGTGTCACTTACAGGCTGTTGTCCGTAAGTTTCTTAACTTTTCTGTGCCTCAGCTTCCTTGTTTGTAAATAGGGAACAATTATACCTCACAGAGATATTGTGATGATTGCATGAGTTAATATATGTTAATTATTTAGCATACATGTGGGTGTCAACTATTCATATTTCATAAATAATATGAATTTTTTCATTTTCAAATCTAAACCACATAACACTTTTCTGTACTCTAAACATAGCTATACTGAGATGAAAAAGATCTGTTAATCATCTTCTATGTACAAGTAATTATCCCAGATACATGAAACATGGAAATTAATTAGATAATATTCTTCCTCTTAGGGAAAACTGAGTAGACGTGAAATACTATTCTAATACAAGATGTCAAGTGCTAATGGTATAGGTTTGCTTAAATTTTTATGAGCTCAAAGATAAAAAAGAACCAATGTTTCAAAGATAGGGAGCAGTCAGGGAAGTCTTTGAATGGGAGATTATTTTTAAACATGTCTGGATAATATAGAATAATAACTACCAGATGTTCAAGTAAATAAATGTGAGGCAAGAGTTTTATATCCAGCCACATTCCTTCAAGTATGGATATTACAGGAAAATAATTCAAATCATAAAGATATGCTAATTATCTTAATTATGTCTTTATGTATTGTTTACATGTATCAATGCATCACACTATACCCCCAAAATATGTGTAATTTATTATGTACCAATTAAAAATAAATAAAACTGAAAATATCCTGAGCAGATAGAATAATCAACCTAAATAAAAATTATGACCCTTAATAGTTATCAATTTAAAATTCTTTATTTAGATTCAATCAATAATTATATTCTGCAGCAGAAAAATTGAGGGATATTGTCTTGTGGAAAAACACTATGTCACCAAGAAATACTTGTGGGTAATAAAAAAGGTGACAAGCAGAAACACTGACTATAATTAATATCAGGACCAGTATGATAGAGCAGAATGTGAATAATATATGCCTTAAAAATATAGAAACAATACCTCTTTTAAAAGTAAATAAAGATTATAAGTGAAAAAATTCATTGAATTAATTGATTGTTATAGTAGTAATATCTAGGATTCAAAGAATATAGGTCAGAGTTAATAAATCAAATATTAGAACTATAAACATATTTAGGAATACAAAGGTAAAATTAAAAAATAATGCTACTAATATGTAAGGGAAATGGGAGGATATAGAAACACTATATTTTAAGTGCTGCTTACTACATGGTACTAATACTTACTGTTAAAGGAAATACAGATTAAGCATACTACATTAATTTATAAGAATGGAGGTAGTCACTAGAACAAAAATATAAGCCTTTCTAAATAACAAAATATCAGGAAAATTTTATACACCAAAATCAGAGACACATAAAACAAACAAAAGAATAAAATTATAATAAAAGAGTAACATAAATAAGAAAGAAAGTAAAACATATGATTTCAATGCCCACTATGATGGAATTCAAACTTAAATCATAAAAAGAACAGCACTTCACAATCTTAAAGAGATCAATTCACTATGAGTACATAATATGTATTAATATAAATATCTATGCCACACTTTACACAGCAACTACATTCAGAAAACAGAAATCATAATATATACAAGTGGATATATCTAGAAATAGGGAGATAGAAGATAATTACATTTCGCCATTTTTAGTCTATGCAGATAAAGTGTTTTAAAAATGTGAAGAGTTAAACAATGTAACTAATAGGAAAGTTGATGTAAATCAATCTGTGCATTCTAAAGATATATATTTTTTATTTCAGTGTCCATGGAATATTTAATACAGTTAAATACTATTATTGGTCTTCAAGAATTTCTCAATAAAGGCCTGAAAGACAAAATAGTACAAATAAAAGCCTTTCATCCAAATATAATGAACTAAAAATTAGTGAAAAATAAGAAAATAAAAAATTTTTTAGCCTGAAAATTTAACAACTACAACAACCGCTTTTTCTTTCAAGAATTCTCAAAGAAAAATAATGCACAACAAATTACACAATTTCTAGAAAAAATGTTATAATGAAAAACAACATATATTGAAATTATGGGATTCAAATTAAATACTTTTGATAGTATATTTATAATTCTAAATATATCAAGGGCATAAGATAAAGAGTAAAATTAGATATTAATGAATTAAATATATAACTACAAGAGGAAGAAAAAAGCAGGAAAATTAATAAACAAAGATGGTTAGGAAATAAATGTATGTTAAATTTAAACAAACGAACAACAGATAAATGACTGGTGATATTTTTGAGTGTATGGATGGAGCATTTGATTAAAAGTTTTGTGAAATTTCTTGCTCTACAGAACCACTTTATCATGTTTTAACCTTTCAGCTTAATTAGTTATATTTGTATTTCACAATAAAGTTCAATATTTCAGAAAGTACCAAATTAAACTTAAATCTCTGGCAAAAAAAATTTAAAAACCTGATTTTGGAGAAAGAAAACAGTATAACAAACCTTAATAAATCATATTAAGAAATATGGAAAAATAATACAACATAAGCAGCTAGAAAAATTATAACCTGATATTTGCTTAATGTTACACAAAGAAATTTATGTGAAGGATGTTTTGGAGAAGGTTGCTAAAAGCAACTTCAAAGAAAAAATATATAAACTGATTTCCATATAAAAAAATGAGAAATGTATGAATGAACTACTCCCCTAAAGATATAAGACATAATGATTTTAAAGGAATTCTATCAAATCTGACAGAGCAATTGCAATATATTTAAATCTTTCAGCTCTCTAAAAAGAAAGAAAATTTCTACAGTATTTTTATATAAAGCAAATAAGTCTACATTAGTTTCCTAGAAATGTAACAAATTGGCACAAACTGAGTAGCTTAAAACAACAAAAATGTGCTATCTCACAGTTCTGAAAGCTGGAAGTCTGAAATCAAGGTGTTGGCTGGACTTCTTCAGTGAACTCTAGAGGAGCAGGGAGCATTGTCTGTAGCTTCTTCCAGCTTCTGGAGGCTTCAGTCCTTCAATGCCTCATGGCCACATCACTCCTATCTCTGCCTCTGTGGTCATATTACCTCATCCCTTTTACTCTGCCAAATCTCCCTCTGCCTCACTTATAAAGACGTTTGTCATTGGATTTAATGCCCACCTGGATAAACTCCTCCTCCCATCTTTTACTGTCTAAGTTAACTGTCTCTTTTGATATATATATATATATATATATACACACACACATATATATTTGGGGGCATCACCATTATCCTACTATAGTCTGCCTTCTGATTCCCCCAAGTTCATGTCCATTCCAGCATCCCTAAAAGTCTCAGCCCATTCCCAAATCAATTATAAGTGCAAAACTTTAAATATTATCAGTTCAGGAGTTCTAAATCTCATCATCTAAATCATCTTAATCAGGTATAGGTGAATCTCTGAGTAGCTTTCGTGCTAGGACAAAATATTTTTCATCTATGGGCTGTGAAACTAGAAAACAAGCTATCCTCTTCCACAATACATTGCTAGGAGAGGCCCAGGATAATGGTTACAGACATTTGTATTCCAACAGGGCAAAAACTAAAGGGATAAAGGTACCTTTTTGGTACCAGTCCAAAGCAAGTTCAAAATTAAGCAGAGAAAATACCATTAAGTTTCTTTTTTTCAGTTTTATTTTATTTTTAATTGACAAATAATAAATGTATATATTTATAAGATACAAAGTGATATCTCAATACATGTATACATATCTATTACCCCAACTATTTATCATTTCTTTGTGGTGAAAACATTTAAAATCTTCTCTTTTAGTTATTTCAAAATACACAATACAGTATTATTAACCATAATCATCTTGCTATGCCATAAAACACCAGAACTTATTCCTCCTATGTAACTGTATTTTTGTGCACATTGACCAACATCTCAACTTTCCCCATCCACTCCCCTACTCCCAGCCTCTAGGCACCACCATTCTACTTTCTACTTCTATGAGTTCAACTTTTTAGATTCCACATATGAGTAAGATCATAGAGTATTTGTGGGTCTCTGTGTCTGCCTTGTTTCATTTAACATAATGTCCTCTATATTTATGTATGTTGTAGCAAATAACAGAACTTTCTGGGTTTTTTTTACACTGAATAGTATTCCATTGTGCATATGTAATATATTTCTTATATCCATTCATACATTGATGGACACTTAGGTTGTTTCCATATTTTGGCTACTGTGAATAATGCTGTATTGAACATGAGAGTACAGACATCTCTTCAGCATACTGATTTCAATGATTTCATGTCTATACACATAGGGGGATTGCTGGATCATATGATAATTCTATTTTTAGTTTTCTGAAGAAACTGCACATGTTTTACAAAATGGATATACTAATTTACAATACTAGCAGCAGGGTATATGTGTTTTTTTTCCTCCATATCCTTGTAGGTATTTACTATCTTTCATCTTTTTGATAATAGCTACTCTAATAGATGTGAAGTGCTATTTCATTATGGTTTTAATTTGTATTTCTCTTATGATTAGAGATGTTGAGACTTTTATCATATATTGTTATCCATTCTTTGCCCATTTTTTAAACAGGCTTATGTGTTTTCTTGTTATTAAGTTGTTTGAGTATCTTATATATTTTGGATATTAGCACCTTATCTGATGTATGATTTGCAAATATTTTCTCCCAGTCTAAGGGTTATCACTTCACTTTACTAATTGTTTCCTTTCCTATGCAAAAGCTTTTTAGTTTGGTGTAATCCCATTTGTGTACTTTTGCTTTTGTTGCCTGGTGTAATCTCATTTGTCTACTTTTGCTTTTGTTGCCTGTGGTTTTGGGATTATATCCAAGAATTCCCTGCCTAGAGCAAGGTTATGGAGCTTTCTCCCCATGGTAGTAACTTTATAGTTTCAGGTCTTACATTTAAATCTTTAATCCATTTTGAGTAGATTCTTCCAGGGCTCAATACTTTGCTCTCTGAGCCCATAGATTTGCTTGCCACTGCCTCTGCCCTGGGCATAAATTACCTAAAATCTTTTATGTTTCCCTTGAAAGAGATCTTTATCAACAATAGACACAAAGCTGAGATTTCTGAATACCAAACGCGGAGCCTCATTCTGCAAGTGGTTGAATTGCAAGGCAAATTTAATGCCCAATTTTGCAGAGGTGTCTTCCTTCCCAGGAAAGCCAGAGCAGCCACAGAAGCTTGAAAAGGCAAAGAACACATTCCCCCTAAGCCCCCCAGAGAGAGTATAACCCTATCAAATTTATGACTTTTTGCTCTCAGAAACTCATGAGAATCAATTTCTGTTGTTTTTAACTCATCCTGTTTGTAGTAACTTGTTATGGCAGCCCTAGGAACCTAATACAATAAAATTAACACAAACACTTAAATATAAATATGAAGCAATTTCATTTATCAGTACCCATAGAAGCAGTTTAAGCACCATTTCAGTAGAAAAAAGTCCATCACAAGTGGGATTATTTCAGGAATACTTGGACGATTCAGTGTTAGAAAAATGTGAATGTTAGGCTTAATCATATAAACTTTCCTTTTATACATGTTGTACAATTTTTATATTAGCAATTTCATATTGTTAAAGCTAATTATTGTTTAAAGGATGTGAGTTACCAATGCATATCCATATTATATTTTCTAATACTTTCTCTCTTCCTTAACCTGAGTCTTGATTACCAACTACAATCATCATGATCATGAATATTGGAATGTGAATGTATCATAGTTAGAATTGTCAGGTAAAATACAGGACACCTAGTTAAATTTTAATTTTGGATAAACAACAAATACATTTTTGTATAACTATGTGTCATGTGATTATTGATACATACTATATTTAAAAATTCCATACTTAATCCTAAATTCAAATTTAATTGGGAAGCCAGAGTTTAATTAATTAAATTTGACAACATTTGCCATAACACTTTTAAATATGAACATCAATAATGTGGGATTTATTTTTAAACTCACAGAGACAAGACTACAACTGAGTTTGGTCCAGAGAATTAGACCCAAGGCAAATTCTATAAAAATGTGAAAAGAATCTGATACTAGGATTTCCAGTAGAACACCTTTGCCTAATGCTTACCTATTTCTCATATTGAACATCGAACTGATAATCCAGAGTTGCAGTTTTCCAAAAGAATAAATTTGTCTTAGTTCTGAAATTTTGTAAAATGAAATAAATTATATTCAAATAATCAGCCCTCTTCGAATAACTTGTTGAGATAAAATTTCTAGAATAAATAATGATGAAGAAATTATCAAGATCTGAGCCTACTTTTCCCTAAGTCTTCAAGTAGCTCTAAAAAGAGAGCTCTTTCCCTTATTCCTTCTTTAGCTCGAGTGTTACTTATTTAATCTGAGTGATTTATTAATAGAATCCAGCCAGAAACAACTAAAAACATAAACCATTGACATTGTAATGTAGAGCTGGAAAAAACTCTTTTGCTTATGAACAATCATTGGTTTCCCATATGACCTTATTATATTCACACTATCCCTCATGTTTATGGAGTTATGTTTTTGTTTTATTATGTTTTAAGGCAGGAAACATTTTGTGTTTTATAAACTTTCAACCACATATTTCATGCTATTGCTTTGTGTGATAACTCAATACCATGGGTTAATTTTCATTTTTAAGTTTGTTCTCCACTTTCTTATAAAAATCAGAAATTAGGTATACAGAGTTCATTGTTCTAGCTATACTGTTTTTCATAGACTATATATATAGGTTAAATTATATGCTGGTCAGTATAGAAAGTGAAACACCAAAGAAATAGCTTTCCAGTAGCAAAAGATTACTAGAAAATTCTGGAAGACCTATTTAGAAGGTTTGGGTGATTTATACCTGAACAGCTTTGCCAGAGTTACAGTAGTAAAAAATTAATAATTAAATCCTAATATACTCTTTATGTACTATTGTGGTTATAATAATAAACAATGGATAACATAATTTTGATTTTATACATAACCCTGACATATCCAAGAATAAGTAAATGAGCATAATTTCCTCCCAGTTGTTCTATACTTACAATGCATCCTCAGCAGCTTCTCTTCATAAATGAGGTTGTTAAAATATTCCATTTGCATTAATTCATTTGCTTCTAAATTTCTGTCCGAACCTAAAATAATCCTCTCATTCTTTCATGGCTCCACATGGGTCCCCTTTGATCCATCTGCCAGTTCTGGCAAACAAGTCTCTCAAAATGATTTTCCCTGCCCTGAGGTAGTTAAATATATATTGGACGATCATCAACATGAAACCATGTGTCCACATAAACAGCCTGCACCTTAGCAGTAGGTAGGTTAGTGTTAAGACAAATGACATTTAACTTGTCAAAGGACTTTCTAAAAAATGGAACAAGAGATATCTGTCATCTTGGATGCACAGCTTGAAATAAATAAATGGATATGAATGTTTTAACATCCAGTGTTATTGTGAGAAAGGAGTGTTAACCATCCATAGTAAAGTAAATAAATCTTGATATTTTAATTCTAATGTCTTAAACATCCCTATGCAATGAAAAGGACTTTAGGTATGGTAAAGCCTACCATATGCAGAAAGTTAACTCTAGAAATTATAGACACTGATCTTAAACAAATGGGAAACACATCAAGGCTCCAGTTTTTCATGAGCAATATATCTGATTCTGATTCCTAAAGCCAAGAGGGGCATTTCCATCCACCCAATTCCTTATAGATTGCAAGGTAAGTGTGTACCATTTCTAGGACAGGTTATTTACATTTGGATGGAGTTTATTAATAAATGAATTAAAGATAGTCACTTATTAATGTAAAGAAGAAAGGAGTCAAGAAAAAAAAAAGTTTAATCTGTGGATCCAACTTGGACTATGCAATTCCTCAAACAAAATGAGTATTAATTATTTCATCAATTTATTCCCAGACTAGATTCCCTTGGAAGAAATTAAATCCCCATTGATAAGTCACAAATGGAAGAAGCCATTCACCCTTCTTTAAAAATATATAAATTCAAATTTCATAACATTTTTATCATATGTAAATGCATATGTATTGTATATATGGTCAAATTTTGAGTTTTTAAGATCTAAACCATTTTTATTTTCTTTTATAAAAACTGGTAAAATATTATAGTGACTTAGCCTTATCCATGTCCCTGTGATCTTAGTTTTCTAGGTTTTATGTTCTTAATAACTGGTTTTGAAATGAAATGGTATTTTGCCTTCTGTGTAAACTCCAATTCCTGGGAAGGCCAATTTTCCAATGCAATTTAGAAGAGATAACAAAAGCAATTTTCAGCAGGACTGATCATTCCATTTACCAGATCATATTAAGGATACTGTAGTTAGACTCTCCTTGGATGCTATGAACTGAATGTGTTTCCCCCTACTTAATTTCATTTATTGAAGCCCAATCCCCAGTGTGATGGTATTAGAAGGTTAGGTTTTGGCAGATAATTACATCATGAGGGTGGTGCCCACATAAATGAGATGTGTGCCTTTATGAAAGGAGACGCAAGAGAGATGGTTTCTCTTTGCTATGTTGAAAATACAGTAAAAAAGAGGTTATCTGAAAATAAGGAAGAGGGCCCCTACCAGACACTGGCTCTGCAGGTACATTGATCTTGGGCGTCTAAGTCTTGTGAAAAATAAATGCTTGCTGTTTAAGCTACTCATACTGTGATGGTTTCTTATAGCAGCCTGAATTGACTAAGACATTGACACTAAGGGTAAAGAAAATTATATGAGATCCTTCATAAGGAATGTCCATTCTCTGATCCTGATAAGAAAGAAGGTTTCTAGATTGAATCAGGCTATTGAAAAATCAGTGGCAGAAATAGGGATAAAAAAAAAAAAAGAACAGCTCTATTCTGTTTCTTCTCACAGACATTTGTCATGGAGACCAGCATCAGTGGATACTTCAACAGGTTCAAATGAAAGGCTGGCCTCTGGATCACATGCACTAACTTCATCACGAGAACTTTTAACTTGTGAAACTAAATCTGACTTCATTTCTGACTCACAGACCCTCTTATGTGCATTATTTTAAACACTTTACAAATATTCAGATCCTATCCAAAAAGGCAATTTCTTTTGGAAACATTGCCTAGAGGCTCTTATATACACCTATACATGAGTTTGTATGCTTTTTATCAATGTCCCTAATTCCCAATACATCCTATTGCACTAAATACAATGTGCTTTAAAGTGTTTGTTTACTATTTTATATCCTATAGTAGACTAAGTATTCTCTGGATTAAGACAAATGTTGACCTTATTCATTTTTATAAGCTAAGTCAAATTCATGATGCCTGACATATTATTAACAGAGTACATAGAAATATCAGTTTAACAATCAAAAATAAGAAACAAATGAAAAGATTATAAGGAACTGTTAATAAAGACTCAAAACTAAAAAAAAATAGTATAAACAAGCAAATTATAAGAAGGCTATATTTTAAAAAAAAGTTGATTCAAACATCAAGAAAAACAAAACAAATAAATGAAATAGTACCACCAGCAAAACAGACAAATTAGCAAATACAATCAAAATAACAAAAGTGAACTTCAAAATTGTGCATAAAATCTTTTTTTTAATTTCAAAAAAGTAATGACTTGAAAACCTAAAAATTTGTCAGATTTTAAAATAAGATATCAAGTTTAAGAGAAGCAAGATAGAAATAAATTGATGATGTATTTAAAAATTAATGATTTGAGATAAATTGTTTAAATGTAAAAATATACTAGTTTATTTTAAAAATTATCAGAAATTAGTAGCAGATAGTTTTAAGATTAATAATATAAGTTGATGAAGAGATAGAAAGAAGTTACTACAGGAAACCTAATAATAAGTCTCCAAAAAGCAATATTTATTTCGCTGTGAGGCATATCTTTTTGTACCTAGTTATCACCATTTTTAGGGCTATGTAAAATCACTGTTGATTCAGGCATAAGTTTCCATGACTTCTGCTTTAGATGTTATTATTTAGGCAAACTTTATAGTTTGTTTTAAAACAAAGCTAGAATAACTTTATCACAGTTGTGTTTTTCAAAAATGAGAAAAAAATAATGCTTATTTGAAAAGTAATGAAGTCATACTATTGAAAATCTTGTTTCTCCCCCACAGCCACTGAACTATGAGAAAAAGAAGTCATATACCCTCAACATAGAAGGAGCAAATACACATCTTGACTTTCGCTTTTCTCACTTGGGCCCTTTTAAAGATGCTACTATGCTGAAGATCATTGTTGGGGATGTAGATGAACCACCACTATTTTCTATGCCTTCCTATGTCATGGAAGTCTATGAAAATGCCAAGATCGGGACCATCGTTGGTACAGTTTTGGCACAAGATCCTGACAGTGCTAATAGCTTAGTAAGGTATGGTATGTTTCAATCTTTTAGATGTATAAAGATTTTTATTGCCTCTCACATTAAGTTAACATAGATAAAATAATACTTGAATATATTTTATTTCCATGTTTTTTTCCTATTAACATAATTAAATTAAAATATTAGGTGATTCTTTAACTGAGTAGCTTAGTAAATGGGTTTCTATCAAATTAAAAATATATTTAGTTATTTTCATAGATGTATTATTGACCACACAGATTAATTTTCCACTTGACTTAATGAATGTGAACATATTTGCAGATAATTGTTGTAGAAATAGTTAATCACATACTAGATAACCCTTTATTTCTGTAGTGATAGCAAGTATAGATAGTATAGATAAAGTACAAAGAGGATTTGAGAAGGACACTCATCTCTAACGAACTCTAATTTCTCTGATCCGACTAGTTGTGTGCTTTAGAAAATTATCTATCCTTATATGTAAAAGAGTAAAAATAATATCTATCTCTAAGAGTTATTGTGAGGATGCATGAAGCAATGTACATAAAGCACCAAGCAAAGAGGCCAGCACCTGGTAATCACTCAATAAATGCTATCTTATACAAGGCAGTATAAAGTGCTGACTTAGAGATTGGACTCTGAATACAGGAAAGCTAATGTTGGAATTCTAATATTTTTATCCACTAGCTGAGTGACCTTTACAGTCATTCAACCCTGAAGAACCTCAAATTTCTAATATATGAAGAAGGAATAAAGCTACATGAATATGTTAATAGAATTAAATTAGATTGAAACATAGGACTTAGCACAGTCCCAAGCACATGATAAATACTCACCAAATAATATTTTTATTATTTTAGTATGTCATGAAGTAGAGATCATTAAGGCTTTCTTGCATATTCAAAAACATGTTTTGTCTCATTTATTATAAAATCAAAAGAACTGCATAAATGTGTCAAATGCCTTAGTTACCCTATACTTATATCTTTGCAAATCCTAAGGCCCTAGAAAGTTTGAAATCCTTAACAAACTTTTCTGCTTTTTAAAATAAAGTCCTTCATTTTCATCCATTTTAACGAAAGATATGACCTAATCACCTCTCAAAGACCCCACCTCCAAATACCATCACACTGGGGATTAGGCTTCAACATGAATTTTGGGAATATACAAGCATTTAGTCCACAGCAGGTAGAGTGAGGCTGGCACTGAGGGGAAGAAGTCAGGGATGGTGCTAAATATTCTGTAATTCACAGAACAGCTCCCAGCAGAAAGAATTGTCTAGCCCCAAGAGTCAACAGTGCTGAGGTTGAGAAAACCTGATATAGAGTAAGAGACAAGCCAAGTGATAGATTGGTAAAACTGGAGTATTAATTGTACTCATGGAAAGACATTTTGAAAAGATATTTTTGGGAAATATGTATTCATTTGTATAATTCATAGAGATGTAGTCATGTGAATGCTTCAATGTATACATTTTAATCAATAAAAACATATGTCTATAGACAATTAATTGCCTGTGATATTATTATTAATTGCCTCAGTAATTGCCCTTCATTATTGGGAGTATATGAGTGAATGCTCACTATTATACATGCATTCTCCCAGTTGTTGGATGCAAATATGATTGGTACATTGTCTCCAAATTCTAATGTAGAGAAGCATAAATCTATTAGCATATGCATTATTCTTTCTGCTTTGTTTTGGTTAGACAACTAAAATGATTCCTGCTAAAGCTGCCTTAAAATAATTAGGCTCCATAGCTGCTGTTTAGGGCATAATTTACATAATATTTATTCTTGATTTTAATAAAAATGTGTCATTCACATAGGCCTCTAGGTGCAAACAGTGAATAAAAAACAAAAAATATTAACATACACAGAAGCAAGTCTTATACTTCCACCTTTCTTAGGGACCAAATGTTTGTACTAATTAAGGAAAAGCACATAGAAAAGATGTACTTTGCCATGTGCCCCAAAATGCGATTAACTCCAAGTTTGTAGAATTGGTAATGAGAGTTTGAATTTTACAGGCATTTGTCAACAGCTTCCTGACTTCAGTCTTTTGTATTTCAATTTTCTAAACTATTAGTAAAACTCTTCAGATTTCTTAGAATATGCCATGTCTATGTTTTGTCTTTTTCAACTCTAAACAAGATGTGCAATTTGCAGCAATATAATCATCACCTTTAAAAAAAAAAATTAGAGCCTGGCTGTTTATCAGCAGTGAAGAAATCTTTGATTTAAACAGGCTACAATTACTAGCTGGTATACTACAAATGGAATTCAGGAATTTCACATATTAGCTACTGAGAGATGAGCAATCCTTCGTTGAACATAAAAAGCTAGAGAGCTTTTGGAAATGTAACATTATATTATGTGACTATTAAAAATAGTGACTGGACATTCATTGCTTGCTATCTGTTAGACAGGGACTTTATATATTGTTCCATAAACCTCTTAGCAACACTGAAACAGTCTGTATTATTGTTTCCATTCTACAAATGAAAACACTGAAGCTTGAAGAATTAATTAATTTGACCAAGTTTGCAGAGTCATAAAATGGCAGATTCAGAATGCAAACCTAATTGTGCTTTACTCTGAAAACTGGGAATTTTTAAACCCCCAATAGGCTGCCTCTTGTATACTTCAACTAATAAAAGTCAAACACACAAAACACTCTGCATTTACAAATATCAAGTATTTCAAAATAGAAACAAATGAGTGTTTTAAATATTCAGAAAGCCATTAATCGAATGTTGGTTCCTGGGTTCCAATGTGTGAGTTCACTTCATGCATTGGAAAAGGGGGATGAGAAAGACAGTCAAGTCTCTTTTTAACTTAGCAACATCTCAGGAATAAAATAGTTTTTAATTTTATAGTTTCTTGATAGTGTAAAGTCAAAGATGTACTGGACTCGATTTAGTATAAGAAAAAAGTTTATTGGAGTCCCCCAATCACATTTCTCATACGAAGAAGAGCTTTAGCAGCTAAGTTTACATGAACAAGTATATACCCTCATCTTTCTTTTTTTTCCATTCTGATTTATAACCTGAATTTTTCTATGCATTTACTTATTGAATGTTTTCTTTGTATAATAACTTTAAGGTAATAAAAAAGAAATATTAAATAGTTCGCATAATTGTTTCTAATGCTTATGAGAACACTGTTTAGAAAACAATTGATAGCCCATTTGTATGCTAACATAAGAGATAAATAAACCTGTGATCGTATTTGGAAATATTGGCCAGTTTAAAAGAAACCTTTCTAACATATCTTTGAAAAAAATGGTTAAAGAGTATTAGAAGTGTTTACTGAGCCTATTCTGATATTTATTGTAGCCTTGGTAGACAAATGCTTCCAGTATGTCCCCTGCATCCTTACTGGTATGTTTTCTTTGTTCTGCACTTCTAAAGTTTTCAGATAATTCAGGATAAGAGTGGATTTAGGAATACCACATTAATTTTGGATGTTATCACAGCAAGAAAATAAGGGATATTTCAAAATAATGACAAGGTCATTTCACAAAGTGGAAGAGGGGGAGTGAAAAAAATGATTAAGATAATTTGAATGCAGGATCCAAACTTTTGAAAAGAAAAATGAGCAATAACCAGCAAATATGTTTCAAAATATTTTCATGTTAAAGATAATTTCTGATATCTTTAACATAGTATCTTTAACATGAAGTGAAAAATTCCAGAAAGGTTCCTTAGCATCTGTAGAATTCAGGACTGGTGGAGTTGCTGCTGATATCTCAGTTACTTAGAGGCATAAATAACAGAGGAAAACATTATATTTGATTGTACAGATTTTTTACTTCTTTAGTTTTGTTTAACTGGGTGTAAGTTTTGATTGACCAAGTTAAGTTTTCCAAAATACCCATGTGCTAGATGTGCTGATCATTTTTATTAAGCACTAAGCACGAAACCTGCTTTATCATGTGAGAGATATTTTGTTTTATTTTTTGAGAAAGATTATTTTCTCAATGCTTGACTTGTGCAATAAATCGCATTCCCAAAGGTAACAAAGGAAACCTTAAAAGTTTGATGAACCTGAGCTATACTTCAGGTGTGTGATTTTTGTTAAGCTGAAGATGAGGCCAAACTGCTGTTATATCCCACAAAGTAGGTATTGAATAAACTTTATCCCAGCCCTTTATCATATTCAATAAAACTCACAAAACTGCTATTTGAAGGGGGAAATCTTAAAGAAATTGGCTTTACCACTCACATACTGTACCTAGAAGTATCTAAAATGTAACAACAGAAAGAGTTCTGTACTTTGAATCAATTGATATTTCTCCAAATAAATCTACATAAAAATATTTTCCATTATATAAGTTTTAAATTAATTTCTTATGGTGAAGTGGGCAGAATATAATGAAAATAATAAATGCCTCTGAGGGCTGAAATTTTGTTATTGGAATGAAAAATAACTTTTCCAATGTACTTTAGTATGACAAATTATCATGGGTCTATACCTACATAAGCAAAGGTAAATTGAGTGTCAAATGATGACCGGAACAGTTTGTTTAAAGTAGGTTCTGTTGAAGGAAATTTTTTGAATAAAGGTAATAATTATTGAGATAGGCATTTTACTATGGTCATAACTTACCTGCCTATTTGCTGGTCCATGAAGTGCTAATTTAAATAATGAGTTTTCATCTTATTTCAAAATAATGCATTTTCTTTTTACTTTTGTCATTACTTTAAAACATGTTTACTATAAATATGAAATTGTGCATATATTGAAGGACAGAACAGAGAACAGTTGTAGGATTAAAAAATTATAACCCATATTTATAACTTATAATGGCAACTCTGCAAGAAAATCACCTGTGCTAAGTGAGATTTAAATGTGTCCACTTATGAAATTAGTTAGGGTTTTCAAATCCTAACTAATAGGGGACTTGTCCAATTAAACAGCTGTTAAGGACTACTGAACAATTCTGATCTGGCACTGACATAATAGCACTTCCTTTAGTCTATAGCTCCAGGGATTGCCAATACCTCATAAGGGACATTTTATTGATCATCATTCATACAACTTCTGTAGGGGCATTTTGTATAGATACGATTTTCATGCTTATTTTACATATGACATAATGAATATATAGTAATGACAGGGTTACAATGATATATCACAATCATAGTGTTAGAGTAGCCCTTGATCTATCTTAATATTTCCTCCCTCATATTAACCTTTTTGGCCACGTGTGCCTGTAGATTGGTCCACAGTGTTAACAAGATATACTACATAGTAGCTTTTTTTCTTAGATTGATCCTGAAGTCAAAAGATGGGCTTTAACGATTGGTAATTGTATTGCATCTTAAAATTATTTCCAGAACTATGAATTCTGTGAAGTACTGTGTGAAATGTAAATTTATTTGTTCTTTTTTCAATGTTTAGATATTTCTCAATGAAAGAGAAAATGAGTCAACTGCACACTATAGAAAAAAATATTTCCTGAATGATATAATAAATTTTATGCAGAATATTAGAAATCCATATGAAGGGTGATATTAAGAATCCATAAATATTTAGATATGAAAATATAGTGGTCTAGATAGATAAGACATGATGATTCATTGCATGATTATTTCTACTAAAATATTTACAAAAGAAGTGAAACACTACTATGGAATGCCTTTTTAATTTTATATTAAATATTAAAATATTCTCCATTATATTTGTTGATTGGTTGGTGTATTTATTCACTTATGAGGCCAAGTAATTCATCTTTGTAATCATTGGTAGAAAAAAATAGAGCTTTAGTCTCATATACTTTCCAAATGAAAATTGCTTTATGTACATTAATTTATGTAATTAATGTAATTAATTAAAATTAATTTTTAATTTTCTGACAAAGATTTTTAAGAAACAGACTATAGTTCATGTTATTTTTTGGAGATCTCTTGTGCATTCATTGGTGACCCTTATTCAGATCTCAGTGTGTTATAAGCACAGTACTAGAAAGAAACAACCAGTACTTATTATTTATGAAGTTTCACATAAAAATAGAGCCAAGTATCCCAAGAAGGAAAGAGAAAGAAAACCTTCCTAAGAAACATTAAAACAAGTAATAGTTATTGTCTACTAAGACTTAGTGTTTAAATCTCAACCAGAAAATACTTTCATATATTACTTCACTTAATCCTCACAATAAAATTGTGATGTAGCTGCTACCTCCATTTTGCTTATGAAAACAGCTCAGAGAGATTGTAAATTTCTTAAGGTCACAGAGAGAATAAGTGGTAGAGCTGTGATTAACAGGTTTGCTTGGTTTCAAACCTGTACTGCTTCTCTTATGCTAAATATAATTTTCATGTATATGGGTCTATTTTAGAAACAGCCCTAGAACTGATCTTTATATTCTAAATAAACAAGGTCAGGTATCTGCAACTTACTGTACACACAGAGAAAGGATGTAGATGTTTCTCAGTGTCCTCAAAGAGGTTGCTACATACAAGGTATCTGAAAATTAAAACATGTGTTACCCTCCCCTATACTAATTTTTTTGTATTTTCATGTATCTTCAAAAAGTCCATGCTCTCAAAATTCAGCTATCGTTGTCAATTTTTTCCAATCTATGCATTACCATTTTCAAAATTGTAAGAGTTGAACATTTCCTACCACAACCCTATACACATTCTATATACCAAGAGAATAACTTTATTCTCTCATTGGCTTAACTAGGTGTTAATGGCTTAGTCAATTTCATTTCTTATCTCAGAATATTTTATTTTAGAGGAAAATCTTACTACTCAACTATGACATGGTGTAAAGGGTGGAAATATTGACAGTAGCATTGATGTGTGAAAGAAGGAGGAAACTTCTGTTTTTTCCTATCTATGACATGAAGCTTTTCTTATTTGTAGTATAGTAGCCAATAATAGAAAGCAGTAGTCAAAGATCTCATGTCTCTTTTTCTTTTTATTTTCATATAAAATGATCAAACTTCACACCTTCTGGATAATCTCTAATGTATATACCTATAGCTATTATTCATCTTTCAAGACTGAGCAAATATGGTGCCCTTCCTGAAGGCTTCTATAATTTTACAATCTTATAATTACAATCTTATAATTATGGTCTTATAATTTTACAATCTGATCACTAGAATGTATCATATTAATTTGAAATTTGTTTCTTCCAGTCTTTTCTTTCCTTTATAGTCTTAAATTTCAAAATATTGCAGGGATACAAATATTTTTGGTTATATGGATCACGTTTATAATGCTTGAGTCATGGTTATAACTGTGCCTGTCACCCAGATAGTGTTCATTGTACCCACTAAGTAGGTTTTCGGCCATCTCCTCCTTGCCCCTTCCTCCTGCTTGGTTTCCACTGAGTTATACTTTCCTCTATGTATATGCATGCTCATTGGGTAGTTCCAATTTAATAGCAAGTACATGTGGTGTTTGTTTTAACATTATTTAGATATTTCACTTAGAACAATGGCTTCTAGTTCCATCCACATTGTTGCAAAGACATCAAGTCATCCTTCTTCATGGCTGGGTGATATTCCATGGTATCCATATACCACATTTGTTCATCCACTTGTGAATTGACAGGTAGATGGGTTGATTCCACATCTCTGCAACTGTAAATTGTGCTTCAATAAACATTTGAGTGCAGGTGTGTTTTTGATAAAATGACTTTTTTCCTTTGGATAAATACTCAGTAGTGGGATTGTTGGATCAATTGGTAAGTTGACTTATAGCCCTTTAAGGAATCTTCATATGGTCTTCCATAGAGGTTGTATTAATCTGCAGTCCTATCAACAGTGTGTAAGCATTTCTTTCTCACTGCATCCACACCAGCATCTATTGTTTTTGGACTTTTTAATAAAAGACATTCTGACTGGAATAAGGTGATATCTCATTGTGATTTTGACTTGAATTTCCTTGATGATCAGTGACATTGAGTATTTATTCATATGTTTGCTGGCCATTTTTGTGCCTTTTGAAAGCTTCTATTCATGTCTTTTGCCCACTTTTTAGTGGGGCTGTTTTATTTTTTCTTGCTGATTTGCTTGAGTTTATGTAGATTCTGGTTATTAGTCCTTAATCAGATGTATAGCTTGGGAATATTTTCCCATTCTATAGGTTGTCTATTTGCTCTGTTAATTATTTCTTTGGCTGTGCAGGAGTTTTTTATTTTAATCAATTGCCATTTATTTATTTTTGTTGTTGCTGTGATTGCCATTGGGGCCTTCTTCATAAATTCTTTGCCTAGACTGAAATCTAGAAGTGATTTTCCAAAATTTTCTCCTATAATTCTTATGGTTTCATGCCTTACATTTAATTCCTTTATCCATCTTGAATTAATTTTTGTAAGTGGTGAGAGATATGGATTCTTTTTCAATCTTTTGCATGTGTCCATCCAATTTTCCCAGTTCTATTTATTGAACAGGGATTCTTTTCCCCAGTGTATATTGTTGTCTACTTTGTCAAATATCAGTTGGCTGTATGTGGATAGTTTTATAGCTGAGTTTTCTGTCCTGTTTCATTGGTCTATATCTCCATTTTTGTGCCAATATCATGCAGATTTGATTACTGTACCCTTGTAGTATAATTTGAAATCTGGTAATGCGATGCCTCCCAATTTGTTCCCTTTAGTTAAGATCGTTTTAGCTATTTGGGCTCTTTTCTGATTCCAGATTAAGACTGAATTATTTTTTCTAGATCTCTGAAATGTGATGTTGGCATTTTGATAGGGATTGCATTGAATCTGTAAGTCACTTTGGGTAGTACGGACATTTGAATAATGTCAGTTCTAGACATCTGTAAGCCTGATACGGTTTTCTGTTTTTTTGTATCATCTGTGATTTCTTTCCTCAGTGTTTTGTAGTTCTCTTTGTAAAGATCCTTCACCTCCTTGGTTAAGTATAATCCTAGGTGTTTTATTTTCTTTTTAGCAGTTGTGAATTGTACTGAGTCTTTAATTTGACTCTCACAGTGACTGTTATTGGTATATTGGAATGCTACTGATTTGTGTACATTGATTTTGTAACCCAAGACTTTGCTGCACTTATTTATCAATTCCAGGAGTCTCTTGATGGAGTTCTTAGGGTTTTCTAGGTATAAGGTCATGTCATCTGCAAAAAATAATAGTTCGACCTCCTCTCTCCTGATTTGGAGACCCTTAATTTCTTTCTCTTGCCTGATTGTTCTGAGTGGACTTCTAGCACTATGTTGAATAGAAGTGGTGACAGTGGACATCCTTGTCTTGTTTCAGTTCTTAGTGGGTATGTTTTCAACTTTTTCCTTTTCAGTATTATGCTGACTGTAGGTTTGACCTATATGGCTTTTATAATTTTGAGAAATATTTCTTTTATGCCTAGTTTGTTGAGGGTTTTTATCATGAAAAGGTGCAGAATTTTGTCAAATGCTTTTTCTGCATCTACATAGATGATCATATGGTCTTTTTTTTTTGCTTGTGTTTATGTGGTGAATCACATTTATTTTTTTGACTTATGTATGTTGAACCATCCTAGCATCTCTGGGATGAAGCCCACTTGGTTATGGTGGGTTATTTCTTTGATATGCTGTTGAATTCACTTTGGTAGTATTTTATTGAGGATTTTTGCATTTATATTCATAAGGGATATTGTTCTGTAGTTTTCTTTTTTTGTTGTGTCCATCCTGGCTTTGGTAAGGTGATACTGCCTTCATTTTTTTTTTTTTTTTTTTTTTTTTTGGTCTTTTTTTGCCTAACTGATTCCCAAAGTATCCCAATATAAACTACTTGTCTGAACAATGCCTCCGGTCATGCTATTTTTCCTCCTTTTTTTTTTTAACATATCTTATTCCTTCCTTATAATCTTTCAAATGCACATTTTTAAATGAATGGAAAAAGCCTCAAATATTTTCTCCTTTTCAACAGAAGCTAATAAATATTACTCAATGGACCTAGATTGTATTTTAATCTCTTATATAACTATTTCCTTAATGTTGAACAAAACTCTCTATTACTCTGCCTCTCTGTTTCCTAATTTTTAAAAGGGGGCTAATAATGGTACCTGCTTCATATAGTTGTTTTGAGTATTTAATGAACTAATATTTATAAAGTACTTAAAGTCCTATTTAGCACATTGCAAGTGCTCCATAAACATTACTTTTATTATATCTTATTAGATTGAATATATAAATAACTCATACATATATAAGTATTTCCTCTTTGCCTCACATAGCATATCAATACTCAAAAGTTTATATTAAGGGGAAAATTTGAATTTGCAGATTTTTTTTAAATGTCTTATATGGCTATATACCTTCTAGCCTCAATTTATTTTATTTCATTTTTGATAGTTATGAACTAGATTTTTTTAAAAATCTCAAAATTCCAATTCAACAGATTTTATAATTAATCCCAATTTAGGATCTATATCACCTAGGCAAATTGTCACTTGATATTGTTCTTGCTAGATAACCCCAAAAATGTCAAATTAATATTACCATTTTCAAAAAAATCTAAATATTGATATTCAAATACACAGCATTAAGATTTGTTTACTTTTTGAGGGTTTATGAAACAGATTTTATTATGAAAGTTATTTGAAAAGTAACCCACTGGGAATATTCTTATCTATTTTTAATTATTCTTTTGATAAACTGTTTCATAAACCCATATCATGCCTTAATTCTAACTAATTAGCATTGAATAGTTCTACATTTAATCCTCAAAATAGTTGTGAGTTGTTTCTTTTCTATCACATTTCTACTTTCCCTTTTTCCAACTTTTTATTTCCATGGCTGGGCAGAAATCCAAGGGTAGTTAAGCAGAACTATTTAGTTCTACTTGAGTCAAATTCAATTGCAACTTCATGAATAAGACTCTTTGGATCCAAGCATCCTCAATATCTTGCCCTTATGTTGTTGATTTCCCTAGAGAGCTAGTTGAGTAGAAAACTAAGAAAGCAACTAACATGAATCTGAAGATACGTGCCTAGCATTATGCTCTTCACTTTCCTATTATTTAAACATAGGCTTAGATTTAAATCTCAATAAAATGATTATTAACTCAGAAGATATTTAATCACTAATATCACTTAATCAGTTACGTTAGAAAGCCTAGCATGAAGTAGCTAAAAGAAAGGAGATTGCTTTGCGAAAAGATTACACATTTTCAGAAGAAACATCAATTTTTCTCCAGAGTGATAGTTCTATGGTGATTAAGTTTCTGAAATGAGGCAATATTCTGCCATATTCTGTAGGGGTATATCAATAGCAGTGTAATCTGGGTTTTCCTGAGTGGTGCTGCAAGAAATTTTGAGGTTGAATATGTTCCAATTTTAAGTCCTCCACATTTCAGATATAGAAACTGATTTTCTTAGAGTAACCCAAAATAGATGATTTCTTTTTTTAAACTTATTTTGATAACTTTAGGGGATACAGTGGGTTTATTTTGTTACATGAATTAATTGTATAGCGAAGTCAGGGCTTTTCATGTCTTAAAGAGAGGTTAATGCAAACTAACTTTAGATGATAAAATAGCCAGGAAGGCTGCTAATTATATTTTAAAGGATGTTATCCTTTTTGTGTGACAAGATTTCTCACATCTCCAAGACAGCCTCAAGTGTCTGAGGAAAGTACATGATAAGAAGTTTTTTTTTTGTTTTTTTCTGGTATAACCTCAATTCAAAGAAAGTACAATGGTTTCAGTGTAGCATGGTTTTGTGTTTGGGAAAGTCCAGTGACATAAATATTTCCCACTATTCTGCAGTGTTTGAATTTAGTGTCTTTGAATAAGATTTGCTGTAAATCTGTTCATTTTCATGTTTAAATTGCTTCTTTCATGTTGAACTTTCTTCAATTAATTTATAGTTCTTATTAGAGCAAACAATGTACAATAGTCAATTCTTTTTTAGGCGTTATTTTTAACTAATGAGCTCTTAAATTTCTTGGGGTGCTCTGTAGTCTCATTCTACATGGTGCTATTAATGTCTCCTGCCATGTTTGTGCATGAGTGTCCATGGGTTGTTAGAAGATTTCACACTGTAGCAGTATGTTCTACCTACCTTTTTAACAGTGAGAGGTATGGGTTTTGATTGCAAGTACACTTACACTCTGTTCTTGAAACTATGATGAATTTTGTATTATTTCCATCACCACAAATACTTATGCTATATTTCTTCCTGAATTTTCATCTTTTTCTCATACTAAAATGGAAGAATTCCATTGTTCTTTTCTATGGGAAATTGCTAAATTTGTGCTCTGGAATTCAATCCTCACCTTTTCATGAGTTTTTACCATTTTAGATAGTCCCCACTTTCAAAAGGATTATTCCTTTCATCAAAGACAATGCTTCATATTTCCCATATCAGAAAAGAAATAATTTGTTGGATTCACTTCTCTGATGACATAAAGAGCCTTTTTTTTCTGATCTCCATTCAGGAAAAGGTATCATTCAGTTGTCATGATTCATGGGCTTTATATATTCACATTCAATATACTCTTGTGTTCACTGTAATTAAATTCCAATCCTTCGCTATTTCACTGAAATTACTTTTGCCAAGATAACAAGTTAACTAATACTGCCCATCTCGTCAAATCTAATCAACCCTTATTAACCTCACGTAACCTTGAGAAAGAATTCACTATGTTTGTCAACTCCTACTCGGAAAGACTATTCTTTCTTGGCTTCCATGCAACCTCACGCTCCCAATTTTTCTCCTCCCTTGGGCTGCTCCTCTCCTTTGGCTTTTACCTTCTCACTTGCCTTTTTTTTTTTTTTTTAAACATGGTCTTGCTCTGTTGTCCCAGCTAGAGTGCAATAGTGCAGTGGCATCATTGTAGTTCATTTCAACCTCAGACTCCTGGGCTCAAGTTATCCCTCCTGCCTCAGCCTCCCAAGTAACTGGGATTACAGGCACGCACCACCATGCCCAGCTAATTTTTCTGTTTTTTGTACAGATGGGATCTTGCTCTTCTCAGGCTGGTATTGAGCTCCTGACCTCAAACAATCCTCCCACCTTGGCCTCCCAAAGTACTAGGAGTACAGGTGTGAGCCACTGCACCCAGCCCAGCTTTTACCCTCTCTTATACAGAAGGTGGGCTTCTCTAGACTCAAAAGGTTCTAGACTCAATATTCATTATACTTTCTAGAATATAGTGTAAGTGTAATTGCAATAAAACACCACACCTCTCATAGGCATAATGTGTTAAAATGCTTTAGTGCTCAATCTTTTATTTCCTTTTCTCTTACAATTCTCTTTCAGATGAGATTATGCTGTTCCCATTACCTTAAATTTATGATGATCTATCTCAAATTTATATTTGCTGTTCTGAAAACGTACTTGAACTCCATACATATTTAATCTATGCTTTTTATTCCACGTTTATCTAATGGGCATTAACGGCATAGTATGTAAAAATCATGAATTTCTCCCAAACTGTTTATTCTTAGCTCTTTTTTTTCCATCTCAGTAAATGGGACTATCAATTACATAGTAGATGAAGCACACATACACACAAGCACACACACACACACACACAAATGCAATCATCTGTGACCTCTCCCTTTTACTAATGCCACTCTAACAAAAAGTTCTATAATTTGTATCTAATTTATATGACTATTTTATACAGTTCTTTCTATTTCCTTCTATTTTTTTCTATCTTTATCCAAGATGGCATCATTGCTTTTCTGAATCCTTGTTAACTTTCTACAATCCAAGATTCAAAGTAGCCACTTTGGTTTTTTTCAAAATATAAATAGATCTGTCATTTCCTTCATTTAAAATTCTTCTCATGGCTTTTCCAAAACAGTAAAATCTCTTTTTTATGTGCTTACTATATGGCTTGTTTGTCCTAACTCCTGGCCATCTACCTAATCCCTTCTATGTAGTCCACATTGACATTCATTTGTTTTTAAACCTCTTTAAGCTTTTTGTTTAATTTGGATCTTTGCACCTTAGTTTCTTCTATTTCAAATGTTCTTCCCTTAGCATTTTCACCTAATGATTTCACTTTTTCTTTCAGTACTAGATGAAATGTTACTTTAGCTGAGATTTAAAAAGAAGACAAAGTATTTGAGGTTTAAGAGGAAAGAGAACTTTTCTCTCCTATATAGTTCTAGAAATATTCCGGAACTTTTCTAGAACGTATGGTAATTGTTTACTATATTATGTTTTCGTATGCATGTTAATTAGCTATCACTGAATAACATATAACTCCAAAACTTAAGGGCATAAAAAAGTCATTTATAACTATCCTGTATGTGTCTGTGGGTTAGCTGAAGGCCAGCTAAAATAGTCTGATTTTTGCCTGCCAACTCTGCTAATCTCCAGTGCACTTAACCATGCACCTGCACATTGACCAGGTAGCTGTACTGCAGGCTGAGGAGCCTTAACTGAGACAACAGCCCCATGAGACTTTCTTCCTCTTGCTGGGATACGTGGATTAGCCCAGGCATGTTCTTCTTGTGGCAGTGGCAAAGCATAAGAGGAAACATGCAAAGTCTCATGAAACCTAGGCCCAGAAACAGGATATCATCACTTTCAACTCATTCTATTGCCAAAGTAAGCTGGAAGTCAAATCTGATATGAGAGAACTTCGTAAAATTACATGAATTGAAGAGGTAAAGAAAATCGTGGCCGATAATTCCACCTACCTCAGTTTATTTCTTATCTCATTTTTTGAATAACAAGAGTTTAGTCAAAAAGGTGAGGAAGATACAATGGTAAAATATATAAATGTTTTGTTGTTCATTTTATATTTATCATTAAACCTCAGCTATAATAAAATTCCAAGATAAATTCATCTCTGTCATCTCCAATGATCCTAGAATTTTACATACATATAGCAAGGAGAAGTTTTATTATGGGTTTTTATTTTCTTTAAATGTGCTGTAGACTTCCCAGATGTGGTTTTTGTCTTAACATTATTAATCACTGTTTTTAGTATCTCCTTTACTCAGAGAATTTATTTTTTTGAATTAGTAATTGAACTAAACATTAATTAAGGACTGACAGAAAAGAATAATTTCTGTAAGTTCTAAAATATATGAAATTGCCATGAAAATCTTGAGTCAGATATAGAAATTAAAAATACACATTTAGATATTTTAACATATTTGATATAATACTCCCCTTGGTTCAGTTGTATTTCTTCAATATAGCATCAAATAAAAACAGATTTATCTTTTTTATTTTATTCTCCAGATACTTCATCAACTATAATGCTGAAGATGACAGATTTTTCAACATTGATGCCAACACTGGAACCATTAAGACTACAAAGGTTCTTGACAGAGAAGAAACTCCTTGGTACAACATCACAGTTGCTGCTTCAGAAGATGGTAAACTACATTACTTTATGTATCCTAGGAAAATATGTCACTTGTACATGAGGACTTATACTGAGATTTCCTGGAGAGCAGGGCTCTCACCATTTATTTTTGATGTCAGGATGTAGCAAGAGTACACAGAACATATTCAATATAATTACTCATTGTCAGATGCAGTGAATAAATCTTATATCTTTTTCCTTACTTTAATCCCATCATAGTGATGGACTATTGGCATCACAGAACACTTAGTCCTCATTCCTGAGTCAAGGACATTTGGTTCTTCTCCTAATCGTGAGAACTGCATTTTCCTTTGCTTATGCCTTACTTAAGCCATCAGGATACCTCACATGTGGTGGTTTAGGAACAAAAGAAATAAATGAGAATATTTAATGCACTTCAGTTATTTTATACATATAACGCCCTGCTTAATCTTCAATTAACACTTATAGAACGTATAGTAAAAGAATAATTCTTGGAATGTCAACAGCCAGGTCTAAGCACTCTTCAAGAGAAGTATATGGCATAAAGCTGAGGAAGGCTCTTGTTCCACCTCCATCCAGAATTTTGCATTGTGGTAAACACCTAAGCTCAGAAACAACAACAAAAAAATACATAAATAAAACAGAAATATTTCTGAGTTAGTAAAGGTAGATATGACCATGCTCAAATTAAGTTAGAATATAACTTTAAGAAAATGCATCCACTGTCATGACAATAAAGATTTTCTTTACGTATTGGTAAGTAAACCAAAGGTACCAATTATCCCCACTTTAGAACTATATATGGAAATTATGTCTACATTTAGAAAAGATTTCAATGTATTCATGAGAGAACTGTAAATATATCAGGGTTTAAGAATATCTCACACGTGAAAACAGTACTACATAAATTGAAATTATGTTCTCTTTTTTTTCCAGAAGGTATAGAATATTAAATTTTTTTAACAAATTCAATGAGATTTGGTTCACATAGCATATTGTTTGCCCTTTTAAAGTGTGTAATTCAGCAGCTTCTAGTATACACAGAGTTGTGCATCCATCACCACAATCAATTTTAGAAACATTTTTATTACTTCAAAAAATCCCTCATCCCTTAGTCCTCAAACCCAAGTATCCCTCTCTGCAAGCCAGCAAGGCCTTACCCTACTTTTTCTCTATAGATTTGCATATTTTTGATATTTTATATAGAAGGATCATATAATATATCTTTTTATGACTGATTTATTTTACTTAGCATCATTATGTTTTCAAGGTACATCCATATTATAGTATGAGTCCTCAGTATTTCAGTCCTTTTTATTGCCAACAATTCTTCCATTTTATGGATATATCACATTTTATTTATCCATTCATCACTTTATAGACATTTGTATTGTTTTCACTCTTTGCCTAATATGAGTAATGTTGCCATGAGCATTAAGGTGAAAGTATTTGTATGAAAATGTTTTCATTTCTCTTGGGTATATATCTTGGAGTGAGATTGCTGGTGACTCATGTGGTAACTGTATGTTTAACCAATTGATGAACTGCTAGATTGTTTTCCAAAGTGCTGCACCATTTTATATTTCTAGGTTTCCAATGTTTTCATGTTCTCACCAACATTCATTCCTGTCTGTCTTTTTGATTACAGCCATTCTAGTGGGCATGAGGTGATATAACAGTGTGATTTATGTGCTTTTATATTGCTCTTTGTTACATAGCAATCAGCAGCCTTCTCCAGTGTTTTCTATTCTATCTGTATTTCCTATGATTTTGGCATCTGAAAAATCAGCTAAGGTGGCCTCCATTCAGATTATTTTATTAACATAATATTCTCTTTGAAAATAAGCATTTGCTACTTAATTTTAAAAGAGTGTTATAAAAAATCCATGAGTGGGTCAATTTGTGATCATTCTGGTTTATTTTTATTTTCAAAATAGTCAGACTAGGCATGAATTTGTGTGTCCTTAGTTACCCAAGGACAAGTAAATGGCTGTTGTATAATAAAGACTCATTCAAATTTGGATGAAAAAGGAAAGGAATGAATGGGTTAATATATCAAAAAAAAAAAAAATCGTTGAGGACATTGAGCAAATCCTTCAGAAAAGATAATCAATTCTAAAGGTATTTCAATGAGAAACTATATTTTAGATTAGTTTGTATTCACTACCTCAGTTCAATTAATATTTATATCAGGTAGAAACTAATTTATGAATACATATGAGTACATATATACCATGAAAATTATACTGTCTGCAATCATCACAGGAAATACCTCTTTCTACTAAAGTAACATACTAATTAATACTTACTGGATATTTTTTTTTTTTTTTTACCAAATGCTGATACTTCATATGGGGATTGAGTGAATCTATTACTATATATACTAAGTGCAATAGTACAGTAAATTGTAACTTTTTGAAGTTTTAGTTTGGTGATAATATAACCTTGGAAATCACCTCAATGAGAATTACTAAAATATAATTTAATCCTAATTATAAACAAGTGTATAGAAAGAATGAGCACTAGTTAAAATTTTATAGCCATGGGAGGGTACTGTATTTAGAAGTGTGCACATGTGCCCACTGCTTGGCCTAATTGCCTGTTAATATCATTGGGAGCCCTTTCATGTACAGTTGTTTGTAACCTTAACCTCAACATCAGCTTCATTGTCAAAGTATTTTCTGATATATTCTGCATTGGAAATGTATGTGATACTTTATCAAATCAGATTTTTAAAAATCTTCTTCATGTAACGGTTTCTGAAGAGCCAGTTGTTCTGTGAAATGACATTTAGTAATTAATGTTTGAAAGAACTCTTTTAGCCTACGTAGGCATTCATGCAAATATGAGACAGATGCCCCCTGTAGGCAGGTGAGGCAATGCATCAGGATTTAAGAGCTAATGATGGCAAAGTTACCTCTGCAAAGAAAAACAAACAAACAAACAATGCTCCTTCCTCTTGGTGAATAGTCCTTGTGTCAGAGGCCAAGTGTGAGAATATGGGGTGTCACAGTTGAAAAGCATGTGAGCATGCAGATGGGACCTGGATGCACTGCAGCTGTTATTTATATGGTGTTTGACTCTGACTTCTTCAGTCCTGTATTCCCAGATCAGAGCTATTATTTGGCCTTCCAGTCACATGGTAAAGGCAGGAACATCTGTCTGGGCTGATATCTTTTGCTGCTGCTGCCAAATATAACTATTAGCTATCTTGCACTTATATGGTATACTTTTAAAGATATGTCGTCCTAACAAAAATCTCTGTGAGATATGCATGACATATTATCCCCATTTTATAGATAAAAGAAACTGAGGCTCACAACAAGATATGAATCTAACTATTCCAGTACCTAGATCTTTTCTCACTCCATATGGCCCTCTAGGGAGGCTGATGTTCATTGAGCCAAAGCATTGGTCAGGTATTTTAGCTGACTGAAGCTTTTATTTATTTTTGAATGTCATATTGTGAAGGAAATTTATTTTTATGATTGTAAAGTTGATCCTCTGAATTAGATAAATTCAGTAAGTTGTCTATGGTCAGGGAACTAGAAAGTATTATATTATCATCACATATCACCATTCTTGGGGACCAGTACTTTTTAAATAAATACCTGCTGAGCATTTCCACTATGGGTAGCAATGTCTTCCTCCATGTGATCCATAACACAGCTATTTGGTAACTTGTATTACTTATCTATTGTTGTATAGCAAATAACCATATGATTTCTGTAGGGTCAGAGTCTAGGTGGGTTCAGCTATGTTCTCTATCTAGGGTCTCACAAAGCTGAAATCATGTGTCAGCAGGACTGGGCTCTTACATGGTAGCTCTGGGAGTATTACTGAATAATAAATTTTCTCTCAAACTTGCATGCTATGACTCCATTTTTATTTTGTATTTCCCTAGTATAGTACATGTCATTACCCCCACTGTTTTTTAGAACCTGCCAATATGGTCATCAGTGATTGCCTAATAGCCAAATCCAATAAGTACTTTTCACCTCTTATCTTCCCCTGATTTATTTGTGACATTTCACTATATTTGTAATTAATTTCATTATATTTATAATTATTTTTTTCTTGGAAATTTCTATTTTCTTAGATATCATTTTAATACTTTGGTATGATGTATTTTATCGTCTCTATCCTAAAGTATACTGTAATTAACTCATACAGAATATATGAATAAGCAATGTGGTAGACCATGTGGTATTTTAGACACTAAGAATATTGAGGATATTATTTTGTCTTTGAGGAATTAAAGAGTCTAATGCATAAGACAAGGTAAGCAGATAATTGCATTATGGAAAATTACTGTGGCAGGATTTTTATGGCACTAAAGAAACACAAATCCATTGTAGTTTAATCTCTCTAAGAGGATCAGTGAGGGTTTCCTAGAGAGGATAATGCATGGATTCAGTCTTGAGGTGAAGGATGAGTAAAGATTGGCTTGCATATTCTGCTATGGTTCCAGATGTGCCTATATTAGTTTATCAATCAGGATTCTCTAGAGAAACAGAGCAATATGGTGTTTGTGAATGTGTATGTGTATACGTGTGTGTTCAGTGTCTACGTATAGATACATATATAGAGATAGAGACAGATAGTGAGGGGGAGAGGGATAGATTTACTATTTAAAAAGCTGGCTTACATGATTATGGAAGCTGGTATGTCCAAAATGCATAGACTCAATATTCCACTTTGAGTCCGAAGGCTGGCAGGCTGCCTTAGAACCAAGAAGAGCTGCTGTTCCAGTTTCAAGGCTGTGAGGCAGGAGAAGTCTCTTACTTAAGGGTAAGTAAATTGATTGGATGAGGCCCACCAACAGTATAAAAGGCAGCTTGCTTTACTTAGTCTACCAATTTAAATGTTAATCTCATCCAAAAGCACTCTTTCAGAAACACCCAGAATAATATATGACCAAATATCCCTGCACCCCATGTAATTGCCCAGCCAAATTACATGTGAAATCAGCCATCAATGTACTATACACTTTATTACTCACATAATTGTCCAAGTGATCATTTGTTCACAATATCTAGATCTCAATCCTGATTACACATTATATTTTGAATTACACAAGTGCCATATACACTGCCCATCTCCATCTATTGAGATTCAGCTTTCCTGGAGAAAAACCTCAGTGTATTAAATTCCAAACCAGTAGTTCTCAAAATGTCTTCCTTGGGATTTTAATGATGAAGATCCTGAGGCTTCACCCCAGATCTACCGAATCAGAAACTTTGTGGTCGTGGCCCCGTAACCTGGATTTTATCAGGCCCTCCATGTGATCCTCATCCATTGCTAAATCTTAAAGACCATTGCCCTATGTGATTCCAATGTGAAGTTAAGGTTAAGAAACTTTGTTTCCAACCACAATTTGATTTGTCATCACTCCATTTAGTACTAATCCCATTGCACACATATGCATATGGATACACATACACATTTCCCGACTGCCTAAGAAATAAACTCCACAGATAACATGTATGATTTTGTTCATAAGACTCCATCCTCTCTGTTCTCAGCTTAATCCTCTGAAAAACATGTATGATGCCTTTAGTCACAGCCCCCAAGGGCCAGATTTTTCAATAATTTCATTATCGTTTCATCTCTCAGTACCTTTTCATTTTGTTTTGCTTTACAGCAGCTATTTATTTGTATGAACTATTTAAAATGTACATCTGTGAAATCTTTTTTCAATTTCTTAGACAAATTTTACAGTTCCTTTTCTTGTATAGCCTAACTTTATACATGCTTTAAGGATAGCACTTATCACATTTATAGTAATATTTTTCACCTCTAAAAGATCGTGACCATCTCAAGTTTTGGAATCATGTCTAACTTATCTTTATTTACCATGTATTCTCAAATACTTAGTGAGTTTCCAGGTACATAGAACTTGATTAATAAAATTTTGTTTAAAACATGGAAATGTTTTGCTTCTCATTTCTCTATCTACCTTATCTGCCTAACATTTTCACCATTCGCTACACAACAGAATGATCACTAAACTATACATTCCTCATTTAATGTACAATATCCTATTTTGCCTATTGTATGCACTAAAATGTGAGAACTTATTCCAAATTATCAATTTACCAAAATAGAATTCTATGATTCATTGCTTGCACAACACATGTACGTCCAAAGGAACCAACGTCAGGGAGATGCTATTTTAGTCAAAGTTACAATGTTTTTGAAAAGATCTGCTGTCAACAGATCTAAAAATGAAACAACAATTCCATACTATATACATTTATATGAATGTTCACTTCAGCTCTCTGTTTTATCTATACAGATAATATACATCAATCAAACCAATGATTATATGTTATTTATTCATTGCCCCTTTATTTTTCCTCAACTCTCATGCAAACATATTTGAAAATTAGAATCCACAAATATCAAATTTAATCTTACTGTTAACTTCAGGTGATATTTAGACGAAATTTAGATTTTGTAAACATATTCTCTGTTCCCTTTTAATATAAAGTTATTTTTTATTAGCAGCTTCATCTAATAATAAAAAACCCATTACTGTAGAGTGGATGCTTTTAAGTCCCTGTAGCTTCTACACATTATTTTGTTATTGTCAATGTGCTTATTTTGATATATGCAATTGTCTTCCACAAATGTATTATTATTAGCAATTTCCCTTAGCACACAAAGAGATTATAATTGGCATTTATTAGCACATAAAGGGAATAGCACAGAAAGAAATTGGTATTTCCTTAACCAATATAAAAATAATCAAATAAAATACTTTTCTGATTTTTTTTGTTTATATGTGTGTGTGTGTGTGTGTGTGTGTATACATGCATCAATGCATTAGTCACCTATTGCCATGTAACAGATTACTCCAAATTATAATGACTTAAAACTGTGGTCCCCAACCGCTGGGTCACAGATTGGTGCTGATATGTGGCCTGTTAGTGTGTGGGCCACAGAGCTCTACAGTTCACTGCCCCCACCCCCACATATGTAGAAAAATTGTCTTCCATGAAACTGGTTCTTGGTGCCAAAAATGTTGGGGACCACTGACATAAAATGCCGATAAACAATAGTATCTCATATATTTTCTATAGGTCAATAAGAAGGGAACAACTTAAGTAGGTTTTTTAGGTTCAGGAGCATTCATGGGATTGTCATCAAGATTTTGGATGGAGCTGCAATTAATTGAAGGTGTGACTGCGCTCATAGGAAACAAGTTTAACATCTCACTCACATAGCTGGCAAGTCGGTGCTGGCTTTGGGCAGAACTCAGTTCTACAATTCACGGACTTCTCCATAGGACTATCTAAGCATCCTGACTGCATGGCAGCTGGCGGACTCAGAATGAATTATCCAAGGGAGTAGTGTCAATGTTGCCATCTTCTTTATCACTTGAGCTCAGAAATCAGCCATTGTTACTTTTCCAATACTTTATTGTTAAATTGGCCAACCCTATTAAATGTAGGAGGATATTGATAAGGATATGAATACCAGGATGCAAATATTGGCCCCATCTTAGAGGTGGCTACAAGGATTCATTAGAATAGTTTCAGTTACAAATAACAAAAAGCACACAGAGAAAATAATTCAATTTGTTCTCAGACTTAAAAGAGATGTATTTACTCATATACCTGTAAAGTTCATAGATAAATTAAGATTTGAGTTTGTTATTGTTTATCTGTCTCTATTTCTCTGTAATTTTTCTTTCTGCATTCCTTTTCATGTCATCTTTTGCCTTAGTTTTGTTATCTTATAGTAACAAGTACTGTATTAATATGTAACATGGTCATCATTTTGTACAGCCCTTGATAATGTTGCTGTTGTAGGTCATTTTTGAACTATTTTCCTTTCACTGTCTTTAAAAATAATAATTAATACATGACATTTCTCCATAATTGGAATAATTATAGTGGCAGAAGGTAAGGGTTATCTACATTGACTCAGGACCATCAAGGCCCATATTTTTATCATCACTCGTAGTCAACTCTGTTCAAACCTCTGAGGTCCTACACAATGAGGAGCAGTCAGCAGTTTGTTGAGGCAATTACAATATCTACTACATTCTATTTTTTGATGTTTACATACTATGTCGATATGTTGGATGACTTACTAATTTTAATATGCCAAACTTGGTATCATATTCTAGAAAAATTAGAACAAGGTTTCAAATAGCTCAAGCAATTTTATACAGTGCTGTTATATATTTATTACATAGGTTTTTCTCTCCTTAAATTTCCAATACCTCTTACAATTTCCTTAAATGTACTGTATAAGATAATCTTGCTTCTCTAACAACTTATAAAATAAGAACAATCAGAAAAGGGATTTCATGTTTTCTTGTCATCATATCTTCCAATCTAAGTAGAACTATGGGCATTAGTACCCATAAATCTATCATCCTTCAGGTTACCATGAATAAACTCTCCATACCAGGTCTGTGACCACCCCACCACGTGTGTCCTGCACCCTGTCCTTTCTTGTTCATTCTGAGACATTGCTCTATTAATCATGTTTCCTCTTTGCTGCATCCTCATTTTTCCCTGTCTAATGCATAACTCCCTTGTCCTCAAAAACATGCTTTACTTCCTATCTAAAAACAAAATTAATTCAAGCAAAGCAAAGATGGAAAACCCTTGATCTGGCATTTCCCTCCAAGCACAACTCCATTATTCCATATTCTTTACTGGAAAACTCCTTGAAAGATGGACTATATTCACAGTCCGCACTTTCTCTTTTTCGATGCCCTTTCAAACCTACTCTAAGAAGACTCTTGACTTCACTGCTTCACCACAATTATTCTTGTCATCCATACTGCAAAATCCAAAGCATAATTCTCATTCCTCCATTTACTCAACATTTGGCAAAATTGACAACTCTCAAAAAACACGTTCTTTCTTTGGTTTAAGAACACATTTTCTTTATTCTCTTCATCTTCCCTTGGTTCTTCTTCCTCAGTGTGCTGCTTAGTTCCTCTTCATTTCTCTATTTATTGAATTGTGGGGCACCCAAATTTTAGACTTCAGACCTATCTTGAATTATTGTCCTGTCAAATTTGACAAGTTATTAAAAGCACAGCAGCAGCATCAACAGCAACAATTGATAAGCATAAAGTTGGGAGAAACTTGATTGCAGTTAAAGCATTTACCAGGTATTGTAATGACCAGGACAACAGTATGATATTGATTGCTCTTAGGTTTTCAAAGTTACACATTCATGTTAACATTTCTGGGTTAATAAATAAATGAAATTTAACATGCAGATTTTAAATTATTAGTAGAGAAATGAAATAAAAATAAAACCTTAACAATCTAAAATTAAATGGGATAATACAAGAAAATTAAGAAAATTTGAAGCATACTATAAAGTAGTAATAATATATATTAGTAATCACCATGGTATAAACTGAATAAACCCTTCTGTTTAAAACAATACCATACTGGAGTGGAATTTAAAAAATCATCTTTATGGTACTTATAATAGGTATACATGTGATATAAATATAAACATTCAAAATAAAAGAATAGAATAAGAAATAGATGATTCTAACCAAAAGAAATCAGACAGAACTTTATTAGTATCATACAACATACACTTTAAAACAAACAACAACAAAAAAACTATTGGGGTGATAGGAGGGTCATTTTATATTGACAGGAATTGAATTTTACCAGGATGATGAAACCAATTGAAACTTTTAATTCAATGAATAAAGTATGTTCAAAATAAACAAAAATACCATCATGGAAGAGACTATAAACAGACCTCTCTTAGAAATATTTTATTAAGTAGACAAAAAAAAATCAGTAATTAAAAAGATGTTTCAAACAACAAAATAAAAATCTTTGGTATTTGACTAGATAAAGAGTGCAATAAACTTAGAGCATACATATAATTTTCAAACATACAAATAAACATATTAGATAAACCATATCTACATCTAAACCATATAGAAAATTTGAAAAAAAAACATTTCGTTAATACAAGTCGTATTCTTTGAAAACTGCACAGATTGTGACAATGTAGAATTTGTTTGCAGGTCAGTAACAGAGATGGATAGACGCTTCAATAAGCAGAGTATGACAGAGCAGTGAAAACTGGCTGGGTCAATGAAATAAACTTAATTATCAACCTTACAACAATGCAAAAGAAGTAATACCAATATTTAGAAGAATTAAATTAAACTTCAAAAGACATGCAAGATAAAATCTCTATAGCATTGTAATAGGGAATGTTTTATTATTTTACTTTATTTTTAATTGTTTTTTATTTCAGCATATTACGGGGGTACAAATGTTTAGGTTACATATATTGCCTTTGCCCCACTGAGTCAGAGTTTCAAGTGTGTCCATTCCCCAAAAGGTGTGCACTGTACCCATTAGGTGTGTATAAACCCATCCCATCTGTCCCCATCTTCCCGACATCCAATGAATGTTACTACTGTATGTGCACTTAAATATTAATCAGATAATACCAATTTGATGTTGAGTACATGTAATGCTTGTTTTTCCATTCTTGTGATACTTCTCTTAGTAGAATGGGTTCCATCTCTATCCAGGATAATATAAGAGGTGTTAGATCACCATTGTTTTTTGTGGCTGAGTAGAACTCCATGGCATACATATACCACGTTTTATTAATCCACTCATGTATTGATGGACACTTCGGTTGTTTCCACATCTTTGCAGCTGTGAATTGTGCTGCTATAAACATTGGAGTGCAGATGTCTTTTTTATAAAATGTCTTTTGTTCTTTTGGGTAGATGCTCAGTAATGGGATTGGTGGATCAAATGGTAGCTCTACTTTTAGCTCTTTGAAGTATCTCCATAGTACTTTCCACAGAGGTTGAACTAGTTTGCAGTCCCACCAGCAGTGTACGAGTGTTCCTATCTCTCCACATCCATGCCAACATTTATTGTTTTAGGGAATGTTCTAAAACGTAAAAATTATGCAGCCCATAAAGGAAAACATGATATATAAAACTAGGAAAATTATGCTTAATAGATAATTACAGAATAATTTGAAATAATGAATATGTGTATACATATATGGAGTTTGGGTATATAAAGACATTCATGCATTTCTGTTAATAAATGGGCACATTTAAATATTTGGGCCCATTATTTTCCAGTTGTCATTCCAGTATATATCAAATACATTGATGCCATGTTTTAAATATATAGTCAGCAAGAGCTCTTTGTTTTTTTTATAGTTTTGCCAAATGCAATCATATGTGCATTTTGTCTCTCTCTATGTGTGTACATATGTGTTTATTTATGTCTCTAACTACAGAATTGTTTGTGGCCCATGACCATTGCTATTGTATATATAAGTATATTAATATTTCATGCACTGTCTGTGAATTTTTTTTCACAGTGCTGTGTGTTTTGAGATTCATTCATGTTCAGAAGTAAAGCTGAAGTTTATTCATTTCCACTATGCCGTGACAATAAATCTACTTTAATTGGTGCATACAACTGTGAATGGCTTTTGGATTGTTTTTATTTTTATAGATTTAGAGATTATGAGCATTGCCAATATAATATATTTTATATATGTTTCCTGTGCAAATGCAAACACTTCTCTAGGTATATACCTTGGGTGGATATACCTAGAGCATGTGATATATTCATGGAAGTATTCTAGAGTGTTTTTCCCAAAAAGAGAATGTTTAACATGTGTTTTTAATAAATACATAACTATAATCAATGACTGACCTAAACATTAGTGTGTATATTAAATATATGAATTAAACCTCTCTTAATCAATACATTTCATTCCATACAGAAAAAATTCCACTCTAAAATATATGTTTTATTCAGTTCTAAAATTATGTGAAAGGCTTCAAAGAGGCTCAGTGTTTATGTGACTTAAAATTGTAAGAGTTAAAGGGTTACAGGATAGATGTTCTAATATTTTGTAAATGAATCAGAACACATTTTAGAAATTTTTAAGTAAATGTAGACTGAATGGGTTTTATTTATTGTTTTCATTATATATACTTTTTCATTTTTACTTCTATGTTCATCGAGGGGGTTGGTTTATATGTAAGTAATTATCATTGTATTGTCAGTAAAGTATTTACATTATCTTGGAACACTGATGCATAATATTTAAGAATACTGAATGTTGAGTAAGACCATCTCTATTTAAGTACTTTTTCTGTTCCTTACAAGCAACTGGAACTTGGGCAAGTTATTTAACAAAAGTATTACAGATTTTCTTATCCATAATAAACGATTACAGTGAGGTTTAAATGAAGTATCTTAAGCCAGTACTTGGCACATAGTAACAAAATTAATGTAAACTCTTATTATCATCATAAACATGGTTGAAATATATTTAAATTAATATAAATCATTACTTGATATATCTTCGGGAGGCATTTAGACAAAATTTCTTTTGTATAATATGTGGTACTTTCTACTTAGATGATCATGATGACTATGAAGAAAAATAAATTTGTTTCTTAGTTTATAATTGATATGACTTTTATTTCTTTTTCTAATTACACTGACTACGATCTTCACAGCGTTGTTTAGAAAAAGTGCTGAGATCTTATATATCCCAACCTTTCTTTTCTTTAGTTCCTTCATTTAAAGCACTCTTCACTAATAAGAATGATGATCATGGTAGATTTTTGGTGAATATACTTTTTAGGTTGAGGAAACGCCTTCTACTCTTAGTTTGCTGTGTGCTCTTTTTCCTTCTTAAATTAAAAAAAAAGATATTATGTTTTGTTAAATTTTTTCTGCATTTATTGAAATAAATATATGTGTGTTATGAATTACATTCATTGGTTTTTAAATGTTAGTCAGTCTTTCCTTCCTGAGATAGCCCCCATTTGGTCATGATAGATGTATTATCAAAACTCAAGGAAGTCCTGGGGCTCTGCTCAGGTATGTCTCTTTTCTCAGGAAGCATTGTTTTGTATTATCTACCTCCAAGGGTCTGAGAGAAATAGCTGTCATATATTTTGTTCTGTTTTATAATCATTTATGATGGCAGACAAGTTTGGTATCAGTTGGTCTTTCCTGACTCAAATAGGAAGGTTTTTTTTTTCTTGAGTTCTATTTCTAAGCCAGTTAAACTTGTTATTGTAATTATGTAATTTATTTAAATATTACACAAAATAATGAGATACATACACATAATAGAATCAGAATTTGTGTAGTCTAAGTTGAAAGTTTTCCAAATACTTGATAAAACTGATTTGCTAACAGTATGTTGCAATTTAGGAGAAAAATTAGACAACTTAAAATCTCAGGGAATTTTATAAAAATGAGAAATGATGCTACCTACATTCATACTGTTCTGAAAGTATCTTCAAGTTTGTCCTTCACTTGGAATAAATGAGTTTTGGCCCTCATAGATCATTCAGAGTGTGTTGTTTTTACAAGAATGGTGGCATTAACTCCAAATAGTAGTAGATCCATACTCAGAGATAAGGTCTGGCTTACCCCTACATCAGGAGAGTGGAGATTGGTTAGTAATTATGCATTTGAATATTTTCATATAAATACTTAAAATGTGTATGTATCATTACTTTAATGAATGATTTACCATATTAGTTGTTTTGCTTTAATTACAAAAAATTTTCAGATGCTGATTGTACCTGATAAGAAAGTGTTTATTATGATTTGATTGTTCACCTAGAAAAAGGAAAATAGTATAAAATCATGATTATTATTATAAATATAAATCAAAGGACAGCATAAGAACTGATCATAAGATGAATTTTGTGTACTCTATAAAGATGAAAGTTAGAAATGTTCACAGGCGTAGTGGATGAATAGACCAAGATGGAAAATAAATGTTAAAATTTTGAATTATTACAAAAAATGAAAAAAATAATGTTACATTTGCCAGATTCTCTGTATAATTGGATGGGTCAATTATGACATTTTCACAGAGATAAAGGACCTATTTTTCAATTATTTTGTAATCAATAGCAAATCCTTACTTTATTCAAATGTAATTAATTTCACAGATAGGTGAATTACGTTGACCTTATATTACTGATTAACAGAACAAAGATAGTATTTATGTCTAAGAAGCAAGGTACATCTTAAATTTTAAAGTTTCCCATTAATGTTACTCTCAGGCAATAATATTAAATATATACAGAGTATTACTGGAAGATTTGTGGGTAACTGAAACAAGACAATGTCCTTGAAAAAGTCAAGATTCATTATATAATAGGTGATTTACTTCAATCTGGAATTTGTATGATGACTATGTGATTAATAAGATTATGCATTGTAAACTTACAAAAATTGGATAAATATATGGGATGAATTTTGCACAATGTGTTTCTAAGGGCTTTGTAATTTTTAAAAGTGTTTTTACACAGGTGTTATGTTTCTTTAACTATTATGATATAGTGATCTAACACAGAGATTGGTTTAATTTTCTAGCATGTAAAATTCACAGAATGCTTTATTTTAAACCTTTTTATTTGGCTACAATAGAAAAATATTTGAGGAGTAATCTATTAGATATCAGATATATACCTTACTCTTATAACAAATCATTTTGAATATAGTATTTGATTTCTAAATTAATATTTAACTATGATGTGAAGAAGGGAAGGAAAGAGAAAAAAAAGAGGCATATTAGTGAAAGGGCATATTAGTGGTAAAAACATATACCAGGCAATGTGATAGATTTATCTAAAAATTAATTCTTAAATAGAGTAAATATTTATATTAGAAAAGAGTTTATATTATTTATTATTTTTCTCAGTTTTTCTGCTTAATAATAAATATCATTTTCATATACAAGATTTTAAAATTATAAGTAAAAATGCCCGAACTGTCTCATTTCAAAACAAACAAATTCATTGAGTGGAAAATTTAACTTTTCATTTGATCACTTAAATGCAAAAATTATTTTTATATATCTATTTAAGGAAATGGTGGAAACCTATTTGTTAATATACTAAACATTAGTATAGCATATTAAAATGCTCTAGTATCAGCCCACAGTAACTATTGAAAGAGTGAGTATTATTTTTGTTGTATATTTCCCTACAATGAAATCTTTTCAAAGACATCAAGGAAGCACCAAAAAAATATAATTTATAAACCCAGATTTATTCTCATTGATATTTATGAAACTTACAAAGGTATAAATGTGATTATTTAAATTCTTATTCATTGACATTTGTTATTATAATAGTAGATAAAGCTTTTTATTTTGGGGTGAATTTTCATAAAGAAAAAATAATAAAACCACATTTTGAGGTAAATAATCAACATTATATAGATTAGAAAATTTATGCTAATCTATATTCCAACAGGCATTTTTAATACTGATTTGGAATATCCATAATTAGATTAGAAATTAACCAAATTCCCCAGTAAACATGATTTAGATTGTTCTGGGGACCTATATTTCGATAATAATGGCTTTAGAATAAAAGTAAATTAAACAATTAAGTCGCAATGTTTAAGGAAACAAATTGAAAAAAATAGTATTTAATTTATTTTCTCCATTCAATATAAATAGTGGGAAATCTGGAAGGGTAGCATATTTAATTGTTCTAGCACAGTGTTATGCACATAGCAATCTTTTCAAAAATACTCACTGAATAAAATTGATTGTTCTCAACTCACAAAAGATCCTTTAAATAGTGTAATACCAAGCTTGCACTTGCACTAGAAACTTTCCCTGTATCCCTTCTTCTCCATAGAGGGCACTGCTGATATGAATTCCTAATACATTGCTACTGCGTGAAGCATGGGTGATTTTTATATAATATAGTTTGTGAGGAATCACATGTACATGTTTTGATTTTCTTTTTTAACATTCAAAACTGATTAAAATGTACATTCTACTCTTTCCCAAGCTCATTATTATAAAGTTTACATAGTTAACTTAATTGTTTCTCAAAATTACATATTTGCAAGTCAAATAACTCTATTCCAGGCTTATATATGAAATAATTAAGGCATAGAAATAAACAAATAACTTTCAAAAGTCCTTGTTCCTGAAGAGTGTTGGAAATGGGATTCATATTTAAGGTTGTTTGATTTCAATATATTTTATTTAGTCTGCCACTAAAAGAAATTATGTAAATTAATTTCTAGACATTAGGCATGAAAATAAAAACAGTAATAACAAGAACAGAAATATTTCATTCAGAACTTAAGGAATTACTCAATTTTAGCCTTAGCAAAATGTTTGTAACACACATGAATCCGTTTACATGTTATTGGTAAAGTGATTGACATTCAAAGTGTAAAATACTAACCCAAGGACTGTGGGGAATAATATATAGAGATCCACAGGAGCTTGCTAGTTCACAAATATAGAATTATCTAATATCATGATTGAGTAAAACATGCCAGAATGCATGCTGGTAGGCTATTAGGAGCTACAAAGCTACAAGTGGTTTTCAACAATAATTATCTGGGAGTAAAGCTACATTTCTATCCATTATCCTACTTTTAATAAACAGAAAGCAGTATTCAATTTGCACCAGTAATCACAATATACTTACTTTCACATTCTGCTTTTCATAACTCTTTACCATACCTCCTATAGTTGCCCCGACAGTACATGCCCTGTGTGTGATGAGGCACAGGCTCCAGAAGGTTGGATTAACTAGATTAAGTAGTTTCCCACAGAACACAGAATGGTAGTAGGTCCACAGACAAAACTGTTATTTGTCTGATCCCAAATGCTGTGTTTTTAGTCATTAAATTATGGAATAGTGTTTGTGCATTGGAGATATAAAATAATACTGGGCCAAAATGGAAATACTCTGTTTCCACCCAGAGGATTTAGTTTCCTGTGCCCAAGTGTGGAATGGGAGCAAGGACATTCCAGTTCCAGAGGATAGCCTGAGCCCGGCATTTCCATCTTTCCTCTCTCCCTCCTTCGCTTTCTCCCTCCATCCGTTCTTCTCTCCCTTCCTTCCTTCCTTATTTTTTTTAGGAACAAAATAAGCATTCCAGGAAGTAAATTGTTTAAGATTTTTTTTAACACATCAGCAAAATCAGTTTACTATTATTTTGTTTAGGCTAAAATGGATAGTTTTTCCCTTCTACTGTTGTGCTATGATAAATTTCTGTAAATTTTATGTGCTTTTTTTACTACTCTTATTCCTTAAGGTATTCTTGTGTTGTTATAATTTTATTTTTTAATTATTTTCAGAGGATGACAGACATATTAGCAATGAGCATGGCAGGGGGAGAGAAAGAGAAAAAAATTAAATTTTTCATCATATATTCTTAATCTCTAGCTTTGACATGTAAAATGAGCCAAACATTTGCCTTTGCCTCATATCTCAGAATTAATTGACTTACCAAAAAATGGGAAGATTGAGTTTAAGGCATATTTTAAAGTACAGAATAAATTTTGATATCTATCAGAGTTGTATGTGAATTCTGTCCTAAATTCTAATTTAAATTGTTCTTTATTTTTCCCTAAGTGTGGGGTGGGTTAATATCACACATTTCATATATTCTGCTATAAGAAGAAAATGATCCTTTGTGTAAATAAATTTACTTTCTATTATAATCTTTGATTTTATTTAGATTTAAAATGGACTTTTTAAACATTACATTTTTATCAACTGCTGTGCTTTTCTTAGATTAATAATGAAACTAATTGTTCATTTTTTAGACTCTGACAGTATACAATGAATTCTGACAACTTTCTCCCACTCCAGTTCCTGAATAACATGTAATTTCCTTGATATGACAGAATATCACTTTGGCATTCGTGTCATGCTTTGGTGTTCATTTTTCATTTTTCTGTAAGTTAATGAGTTCTAGCAAAGAGTGCCATCATAAAGTTGTCTTTTGCCAGAAGTCCTGCTACAGCATATGGAACTAGTGACAAGTTACAGTATTAAGGAGATTTGTTTTAAAACAAGCTTCCAAAGTGTGCATGGAAATACTAAATACATCCCTGTGTGTTTTGCAGATAATCCTAGTTTGCTGAGCCATGTCACAGTGGGTATTAGAGTTCTGGATGTCAATGACAATCCACCCGAACTTGCCAGGGAATATGATATTGTTGTCTGTGAAAATTCTAAGCCTGGCCAGGTAAGTTAATTGTTTCCTTCCTATCAATTGAATGGAAGAAAAACAAGTAGCTTTATTTATATTATTCTTAGGTATAATTCCCCAAATCCCCCCAGTGTAATTTTTGTGCTCAAAGAAAATGATTTTATAGTACCAAATGAATTTTTTGAGAATCATAGAAAATAAACTTTCTCTGGATCCCAAATGTAACTTAGAAAAATGAACTCATTCATGAATAATGTGTTCATCCGGCCAATAAAGTTATACTGAATGCTTTATGTACAGCCCTGCATTAAGAGAAGAGGAAATAGTGAATATTCCTGTCCTAATGAAACTTACAGACTAGATTGAGGAGGACGGACTTCTTAGCCTGCTTTGGAGGATCTGAGGGAGGCACACATGAGTGGCAATTGAGTGATGCTGGCGCTAAAAAGCAAGACCCTGTCTCTACAAAAAAATAGAAAAATTAGCTGGGCTTAGTGGCATGTGCCTGTAGTCCTACCTACTCAGGGAACTGAGGCAAGAGAACCGCTTGAGACCAGGAGTTTGAGGTTGCAGTGAGCTATGATGATGCCGCTGCAATCTAGCCTGGGCAACAGAATGATACTATATCTCAAAACAAAAACAAAAATAAAAAATCAACAAAAAGCTCCCCTCCCAAAAAACACTCAACAGTAAAAAAAAAAAAAAAAAATCCAATTTGAAAATAGGTAAAAGACATAAGCAGACATTTACTGAAAAGGATATATAAATAGATTTCATATCATATGAAAAGATTTCAAAATTATTAGTGATAGAAATTAAAGTTACAATAAGAAATCACTACATGCCTTTCATAAGAGCTAAACTTCACTAAATGCTGATAAGATGCTGAGAAATTAGATTATTTCTATATTGCTGGTGCAAGTGTAAAACAGTACTGCTATTCTAGACTATATTTTGGCAATTTCACAATAAACTGGCCATGCAACTACCATATCATCCAGCAACTGCACTGGAACATTTCAACCAGAGATAGGAAGTCTTGTGTTCACACAACAAACTGTACAAAAATATCTGTAGCAATTTTATTCATAATAGACCTAGACTGGAACCAACTCAGAAGTCCTACAACGAATGAATAGTTAAGCAAACTGTAGTAAATTCATAGAGTGGAATATTCTTCAGTAATATAGAGAAACAAACAACCGATGCATGTGACAACCTGCATGAATCTCCGAAGAATTTTTCTGAGTGAATAAAAGAGCCAGTCCCCAGAGTTTGCATAAAGTATGATTCCATTGAAATAGCATTTTTACCATAGTGAAATTATAGAGATGGAGAGCAGATCAGTAGGTGCCAGAGGTTAAAAAGGTGAGTGATAAGGGTGGCAGGGAAGTGGGTGTGGCCATAAAATGGTAATATGAGGTGGCTTTACTGTGATGGAAATGTTTTATATCTTGCCCTTATGAATGTCAATATCCTGGTTTCAAAGGTGTTTTGCAAGATACTACCTGTGAAGGAAACTAGGTAAAGGGTACATGAGACTTCTCTGTATTATTTCTCACAACTGCTTATGAATCTCCAATTACCTAAAATAGACATATTAATTAAAAATGAAAACAAACAAAAATACATGATACCTCCAAAAGGACAGTACTGAAAGCTAATTTTTTTTATCAGGAAAGATAAATATAGAAAATAATGAAAAGATAAGTCCAAAGAGCTGTAAGACAATAACTGGCAGCAATAAATTCATTTTCTACCAAAAATATTTCTCAAGAGTAAAGTCAAGGAAAATTCATATTTAGGAAAATAAAAAATGTAAGAATTTGTTAGTATAAGAAAGAAACAGTATTAAAGCTTTACTTGAGTAAAAAGAGAAATAACTGTATTGGCAAGAAACGTTAAAGAGTAAAGCAATCAGTAAATATTTTGATAAAAGTCAATGACTAAAGACTGAATAAGCAACCAAAGAAATGTTTACTGGGGGTTAAAATATACAGTGTGCATGGCCTAAGAAATCATAAGAAAGGACAGAGGTAAGTGAAGTTAAAATATTCTGAAGTCCTTAAATATTATGGAAATTGATATTAATTAACATTAATTTAAATATAAATTAATACATATTAAATAATATTGGTATTGATTAATATTAATTTACAATAAATTTTATAAGTCAAGAATGCATGTTGTAATCTCTAGGTTAGCTAATAAAAATAGTAAAAGATCATGTAAAAGTTGTAAAAGATCATGTAACTAACATGTAATTACAATAGTAAAAGATCAAGGAACTAACAAGCTAATAGAAATTAGAATTTGAAAAAAAAAACTTCATGCCAAAGAAGGCAATGTTTAAAGTTCTATTTATTGACCTTAATAACAAAATGTTTGTTAACATTAAAATAATTCACTTACTTACAAAACTTGTTTTTGATTTTCTATATTTTATAATACAAAGATAAAGAAATGTTTCCATATCAAACCTATCTTTAAGAATTCTAGAATAGAATATTACAAAATCAAAATATAATCTTGGTAAAATATGCAGTAAAATATAACCATCTTAATAGTTCCAACATAATCCTGAAATTTGTGTGAAGTTAGTAAAACTCAAAGTTAGAATGAAGAATTTTCATGTTTTCTGTTGAGATACAGTTTTGCCTCAACAAAAATAAGCAAAGTAAGGTAAATATTTTGATACATACAATTCTTATAAATAGCATTGATGGTACTTAAAAAATAAGACAAAATTAATATTAAAAAAATGGAAAATATAAAGAGCAAATACAAAATATGTAAATTTAAAGAGTTCATTAATATTTAAGTTAAAATAAAACCACCCAATACTGAAATTAAAAGATGCCTATTATCAGACTAGATTTAAAAAGTCCATTAAAAGTTGCTCATAAGAGATGCATTATCAATATAAAAAAATTTTTGAAATAAAAAATACAGAAAAATATTCAAACAATTACTAATGAAAGTTATATATATGCCCCTAAAGAATGACACACACACACACATATACATTTATGAAGAGAAACATTAATATTAATAGATGTAAAGAGACAAATTTCATTATGATAAAAATAGCCTGTATACCAAGTATAAATAAGTATTTTAAATTTAGATAGATTTATCAATATTACCTCTAAATTAACAAAGCAAAAATGGATAGAAATATAAAGAGAAATAGACAAATGTTATTGAATTGGGAATTTTTGCATACTTTTCCCAGTAACTTATAGAATATTGACATAAAATGTCAGAAAGAATATTGAAAATGGAATATCACAGCTATCAGACTGTACTGATTGACAATTATACTAACTTCAGATTATGCATTACAAAATTTGCACAAAATATTGACCAAAAATTTACTATCTGCTGGGTCAAATAGCAAGTTTTATTAACAGTACTTTGCAAAGGATAGACCTTATTTTTTTCTTTATTACAATAAATATAGCTAGATAGCAATTCAAAACTATTGCTAGAAAAAGTTCTATTGAAAATGAAGAAATGAACTTCTAAATAACCTAATAGTCCAGGAAGAAATATAAAGTTAAATGAAAAAAAGTATAGTTACATGGAAAGACAATGACAATGCCTCATATAAAAGCTTCTAAGAAACAGTTAAACCATGACTTGTTGGAAATTTATAATTTTAAATGCATATAATGGTGAAGATCATTAATTTTAATGTAAGTTAAAAGTGCAAGCATTCATGTACAAGAAGTTAGAACAATAGCAGTAAATTTAATTTATATGAAATAGAAGGAAAGAATTACATATTTATGAGCAGAGATCAATGAAATGGAAATGAATCAGAAGAAATATTAAGAAGTCAATCATTAGTAATTTGAAAAGATAGAGAAGTCCTGTTAAGACTGATATAAAAAAACGATAGACAAGAGAACAAATAAACATTAGGAAAAATAAAGGAGAAATAACTACAGCCCTTACCAATTCCAAAAATCAATTATTAGGAGCTGAACGATGCACACACAGGCATAAAGAGTTTAGAGGACATTAGAAACCAAGAAGAGAGGAGGATGGGAGCGGGTGAGGGGTTTCAAGTATAGTGAACACTATCCTAGTGATAGGCACACTAAAAGCCTCCTCTTAAATATTATACTAGATATCCATGTAGCAAAACCGTTGTATCCCCTTAATATTTTGAAATTAAAAATGAATAGTACGTTACAATAAATCTTCTTACATAAAAATTTGAAAATTGACATGTACATTTTTAGAAAAGAAAAATTTGTCAAAGCTGGCACAAGAATAAAGACTAATCAGACCTCTATTTATTAAATACATTGAATATGTAAATAAAAAGATTTCCACAAGTAAATCCTGTTCTCATGGCATTAATGGTGCATTCTACTAAAAATTTAGGAAACATTGTTACAGTAATTAAAAATATATTCAAGAGTTCAGAAAAAGGGGGAAATCATTTTTAAAGTGTTTTGCAATGACAACATAACCTTAATGTCAAAAGTTCACAAAGGTATTTGAATCGTAACTACTCTCTCTCATGACCATAGCTATAAATACCATAAACAAAATATTTGCAAACAAAATAAAGCAAACAAAGAACAATACATTAAAATGGAAAGAAGAAAAGTCAAAATTGCCCTCAACAGGTAAATTCAAAGCATTTGACAAAGTTCAACACACATTAACAACTGCAGCAACAGTCACAATGCTACTATACACTGGTGGAATTTTTGGATGAGCTTAACACATTTGCTTCATATCAAGGCAATATAAGCATGTTAACTTACATTTCTTCATGCCATAAACAATGAGAAAATTAAGTTTAAACACTATGTCACTTAACATCATGTTAAAAAAAAAAACCCTAAGAATAAATATTACCCTTGCTAAGATTCAAGTACTACCTTTCTTGATAGCAACTCTTAAAACTTAGGTGTTTTCCTTCAATAAAGCTTTATTTCTATGATTAGTAGGTCACTCAGAGATTTAAAAATTGGCAAATTGAAAATATTTGAAATAGGATATAAAGAACCAACCATAAGCTAATATTTACATCAAACATTGCTTTCTGATAAGTTATAATTTTTAGATATTTATTTAAATAAGCAAGTAAATTGTATTTTTCAAATCTCAAGCTCATTCAAAGCTTCAAGGGTAAAGAATGTTCTTGTACTAAGGCACAATAATTACCAGTCCATAGCCACCTGTGTAGGCTGCTCAAAATCTGGGCACATTACACCTAGTCCTTGCTCTTAGAGCAGTTTATACTTTTTTCTGCATATGTCAACATCTGCTCGGAAATTTAAATTGCTCATCTCAGTGTTCTGAACTGTAACCTTGACATGTTTTTTTGTTGACCTCTCATATTGTCTACTTTTTGCTCGTAAGATAAATTCACTTTATTCTCCCTAGGACTTGCTTCCCACTAAATGTGACATTACTAACCTGGGCCCTCTGTTTTACCCTCTGCACTGACTGCAAAAGCTCTGTAGCATTTCTGTAAAATGATTTTATGTGACATTAACAAGTGCTTTGTTCATCTCTAAAAAAAACAATTGTCAGAATTTCAGGGACCTTCTAATGCTGAGATTCTATAAATACATGCCTGATAAGTTTCAGATTCCTTTATGATTGCTTTATTTTCTGCATGAAAAACTATTATACCCTTTAGAGATGGCTGTATCTGTGACAACTTTTTTTTTTCTTGGATGGGTCTCATTAACCATTTATTTACATAGTGGTCTTCCTTTTCTATATTTTTGTTTTTGATTTTTGGAAAGTAATTGCTATACTTAGCACTCTTAAATTCTAAGATATTTGGATTAAGTTTTGTAAGTTGATTAAGCTATGTGATTACTTCATTATGTTCCTTAAAAACTATATTTAGCCAGTATTCTTGTCTTTAATTATAAGATAATTGAACTCTTTATGTTGTTGTTCAGCATATGTTTCCAAATCTCTCACCAAGATGAATTTAGAGGAGAAAAATCATTTTTGAGTATTGCTTGTGTCAGGCATATTTAAACAAATCATTACCATTACAGGTGGTCTACTTGTGTGATTAACCCATTACAGAGTAAAATGACCTAGCTCTTTTTATTGCTTATTCAACTTTGAAGTCTTTGACTCTTTTAACCTTACATTGAGATCATTTTGGAGGAACTTCATGTGTTTTGATGCTGAATTTTAATAGGAAACTCTATTTAAAAAATAATTTGTGAAATAAGTTTTCTGAAGTGTATTTGTTATTGCCCAGCTATATGACAGTTCCTTTTTCAATGACAATTGTTTTTAGAATTACAGAGATTTCTATTATGGGTGCTGTGCACCTAAATATATCAGTATGCTGCTATGGCAAAGAGATTGGTCTCATATGAAAGTTCAAACCACTTTTAACAGCTGGAGTTCAGGTGAATTCAGATATCAATGTGAACTACAACAATACAGTTATCTGAGTTAATATATTTTCCTGTTTTGAAAAAAATAATCTTTTAGGTACCTTGACTGAAAAAATATTAAAAAGAGATTCATGCATGCATGAAATTTCAAGTCAGTTCCAAAAGCAGAGTGAATTCAAAAGAATTTAGATGTTCCTAACATAGAAACCTTAAAAAATAAAGGGAGTGCACTGTATTTTATTCATATTGAATTTCTTCTGGGTTCGTTTTATTTTTCATTAGAAGTAAACTTAGAAAGCATAACACAAAAAAGAAATCATTTTGTTACATACCACTAGCCTTTGTCCCAATCATATGCGATTATTAACTATATAACTTTGAGTGAAAAAAGTTAGCTAGCTCAACAGAGATTTTTTTACTGTGTCAAACATCAAGCTCATTTAACAAAAAAATTTGATGTTATTATCAAATAAAGATGTGCAGGTTATGTTAAGGAATATATTATGAAACAGACTCATTGATTAAATAAGTTACTCTATCTTTCTTAGAACTTCCTTTTCAATTAAAATGCTTAAGGCAAGTTCATTTACCAAATATAATGTTATGTTATTTTAATACATTTGTGACACTGACTTTTTTTTTTCTTGATAATGTACTTGAGCAGTAATAGACTATAGAAAATAAAATTTTAAAAGTAGCTACATTTATTTGTAGATATCATCAAAAATTTTTCCTGGTAATATTTATAAACGCTATAAAGTTGGTTTCTCAAAAATAAGCATTTTTGCAGTAATTATATCATGGGTATATGATAGAGAACATTTCAGTTCATTTGGAAGGAGTGAGAATCAAAAAGAAATTGTTAGGGATTTTACACTGTCAACCAATTACACAGACAGAAAGCACAGGCAACACAGTGTATATAAATCACAACTCTGACAAAGGAGTAGAAAATATTGATAATGGAAACCTGGCAATTATCTAGATATTTGCCAGAAGTTTACATCTTCTAAAAACGAAAAACATGTTAACCTCTTAGGTATGTTTGTAATGAAAGGCTTAGGTAACAATGGATGTAAATCCTATTTCCTAATGAAAGGAACAGGGAGATTTGTAACACAGAAAATTTGAATAAGCCATCTCAAATCATGAGTGTATTCCAGAATTCTGGACAAAAGCAGATCAATATTCTAGGTTTTAGAAACATTTTTCATAAATACTATGAAGGAAAATTTAAGCATAGATGCATGATTAAAATTCTATAATATAGTTCAAGATGAATGGGGCACTGTTAAAATGTGATAATCAAACCATCATTTTCATATGTAGATGAGACTGAGAGTTTCTCTCTAAGAAAAACAAATTTGACAGAAGTGACCTGCCTGTTAAATTCAGATTTGAAATTACCTATATAAAAATGGAAATGACACTTTAGTAAAGATTATAGAAACACAGAAAACAATAGAATATGAATGTCAGAATTTTAAGAAGTGTAAGTCTCATGTTTGTAAAAATATTAAGAAAACATTAATTTATAAACTAACTTCGAAATAATAGAAAGGAAAATAACAATCCCACAGAAGTGCTAACAAGAAACATTAAATAGATCAGTTGATTTAAGTGAATTGTTCTCCACCAATGCCTCCAAATTATATTCTGGGATAAGAAATAAGAAGCAAAGTTTCAGATGTGTTAGTATGCTATGAGATTTCATGGAGAAAATGGAGAATCACAGTGAATGAAGAGCAAAGTAGGTGGTAACTTAGGGTATGTGTGGGTGTGTGGCTGGGGGTTGAAGTAAGTAATGCCTGCTTAAAAACTCGAATCTGTTTAACCTTGAAGACAAACTTGAAAATTTGACATTGTTGTCATCTCAGTTTGATATTAACTGATGTATAGAGAATGTGGATATGTTACTCAGATGATGCAGCACTCTGAACTCTATTTGAAACTTTTCGTGCTCTTGAAAAAAAATGGTCACATTGCTTCTGATTATCCATCAATGCATTCTTCTGCTTAGAGTCAAAAGCCAATACAAAGCAGAAATTATCTATCCAGAGACTAGTTGTACTTTAAATGAAAGAAGAAAACAATCATTAAGCAAATATGAAATTTTCAGCTCATAAATAAATATGGAGGTAAATAGAGAAGTATAGAGATTTCTTTGGAGATGAGGGGTGAGGAGCACATAATATGTCTTGTTGAGAGAATACCTTTTAAGCAGTGATGGGAAGGTTGGAAGGAGTGAGCTGGATGAACATATGGAGGAAGTTGATCACTTCTACACCCTGAAGCACATTCTTCACTTGCACCCAAAGAGAAAGAATACTTGCTTTTCTGGTTTTGCTCCCACTGACCACTCTTTCTTGGTGCTTTTATATTCTTCCTCATCTTCCTGAGAAAATAATGGCCTCAGGACATGGAGAGAAATTCAGGTTTTAACTGTGATACCCTTGGTGAGTTACTTCCTTCGTAAAATACTGAAATTGGCTGAAATCAGGTAAAACGTTCTAAGAAATTGTATCAACTTTGAAAACAGACACATTGTATTTCACAAACAATAAATACTATTTTTACAGCTCATCTTTCCCTCTTTCTGATTTTTCTAAGGAAGAGATAGAAAAAAACCACATAAACAGGATCATTTAAAAAAATATTCGCTTGTTTGTTTTGACTTATTTCTAAGGAATATTGTGGCCATAGCTATTGAAATTTGTGTTCTGCTTTTGGCCCACCTGAAATATTTTATTTATAAATCCTAACTTACTCTGCTCCTTAACATGTATTAATTTCAGATTTTAGGATTGCCTTCTCTTGACCATTAGAGATGGGACATTATCAATAAATGACTTAGGAGTCTGATTTTGCCTCTGCCACTATTTTAGAGATTTGTGGCACATCACAATCCTTCCAGGACCCAGGTTCATCATCTGTAAAATGCATGAGCTGGATCATGGTCTCAAAGACTTCTTGCAAGAGTAAAAAATGTAAGACTCCACTGCTCTTGCATTTACTGACCGAGAACAACACACATTGCAAGACTGTTCTGCATCAACACTGAGATATTTATATTTGTGCAAACAATATTTTATGTCTTTTCTAACAAGTGCCCATACAAAATCTTACAACTAAATGATCCCACAATGCTACAAGTAATAAAGAAAAATTTAATGTTTTCCCATGTTAGAAAATAGAGTGTGAAAGCTTATACACTGTGCCTTGTTCTTCCTGAGATCTAATGCCAGAAATCTGAGATCTGAGCAAGTTAATTGGGACTTTTATGAGTTGAATTTGGAAAGACTCAAGTTGGAAAACGGAATATTTTAAAAATTATTTTGTTTTAACAATCAAAAATAATACAGTATAATTAAAATCGAGGGAATAAGCAAAATTAAATTTACTGTTAAGTATTTTTCTTTTCCTTAGGTTATTCACACCATCAGTGCCACTGATAAAGATGATTTTGCAAATGGACCAAGGTTTAACTTCTTTCTCGATGAACACCTGCCAATGAACCCAAACTTCACTCTTAAAGATAATGAAGGTGAACATAAATACATATATTTTTTGATCTATGTAGTTTCTGCTTTGACTTGATATGGAACAAGTTTTATCAGTTTTGCAGGATTCTTATATACTCATGAACAGCTTGCAAATCAGCATTCAAAGTCAGTTTGATGTTAATGTGTTATGATTTGTGAATAGCTTGTATTTAAAATTGAGCCATATGTACAAATAACTTTCATTGAATTTATTTAGAAGCATCCCTTTAAACAAGAAATGTACATGTAATGTGCTCTTGGGCAAATTTTAAGAGAAATCTTAGCTGACAAACTTGTTTATGAGAGTGCTGTAATTGCTAGGAGGGAGAAAATATTTAAATTAGAAAAAATGAAAAATATGTCCTAGAGACAGTTACAAAAGGAAATGCAATGCTTGAAATCATCTTGTATTAGCAAAGCTATCAGTATATGCTGTACAAATTATATTTCCTCTTGTTAGTGGGAATATTTCCCAAAATATCCATAGGAAGATATGCATAATGATGCAGAATATTGTGGACTGTGGAAGTTTTTGGATCATTTTGTTTAATCTTCTATATTGGGGGTGGGGGACTGGGAAGAATCCAATAATTTAGTAACTCTGGAAGATTCATCATTATTTAGATGCCTATCTGATAGATTCCTCGAGATTGGGTACAAGTCATTCTTGATACCTTTGGGAAATATTACTCCATTCAGTATGTGAAATTTTCTGATTAGTATCAACTTTCTCCTTCCCTAAACTATCTTTGAGCGTGTTTATCTGAATATGCTATAATTTAGGATTTAATGATTGCCTCAGAATCACATGAAGGAAACAATGGCATATACATTTTAAAGTACACATTTATTTCCCTCTTTGTACACTTCTAAAAGGAGAATTTTCAAAAGCAAGATACTAAATGACAACCTGCTAAAAACATTTTTCCCATCATCCCTAATGGTCTATAAATGTAACAGGATACCATAGTGTGCATGCAGCCATAAAAAGGTTTACATGAACATACAAAGCTTAACTGCCTTTCCCATTTTAAGTAGCCCTATTTGAGCTTTACTTATGAGAATATATATTTGTGCATGACAAATTGTATTTGGCTATTGTACATTTACTTACATTTAAATATTATATCTTATAACCCAAATATAGTTAGGATACTTAAACATATGAACCACGTTAAAAAATCAATTTATAGTCTCTCATATTTCAAAGAATTTCATAATTTGGGGGAGCATTTAGCTTGCTTCTTTAGTAAACTGAAATCATATCTAGATACAAATGCTTATATTTCATTTAGAATTTTTCTATTCCAATACAGACTTTATTTTATATTTTTAAAATAAATTTAATATGATAATACTATGATAAAATTTGATGTAGGTTTAAATATGTGCTAAATTTAAGCCATTTAACCTACATAGGCATAACTCTAAAAGTACTTTAGAAAAGCAGGAGAATGTTATTTTCATTGAAACCCACATCCATAACTAAAAGTTCTTAATGCAAGATTATTATGTCTTAAATTTGTGAATTTAACTGACAGTTGTATTTGAAATGTCTTAACTAAGTGATATGGCAACATTACCAGTGATGGAACTAACATATAAGGTATTCTCCTCAAAATATATACAAACTTTTAAAGGGGTTTGTGTGTACATTTTGAAACATTAATTTTAACCATACAAATGAATACTTACCATCTCAAGTGTGAGAAGCCTGTGGACAGTTTTATAGTGGTAAAGATGTTTAAATATATTTGTATAAATATGTTTTACAATTTTTGAGAATTGATGAAATTATAGACAATACAGAAATAATTTATCCTGAGTAGAAAGAACAGCAATTATTTGCAAAAGGGCTATTAGTGCATAGCTGAAAATGTGGACCTGAGTAAGCAGACTTGGTTGTACCACATAAGTTCAGCCCCTTAACCTCCCAAGCCTCAGTTTTTATATCCATTAATAATGATTAGAAATACCAACTTTTCAGCTTGGGAGAATTAATGTCACCATATATAAATTAATGTTACCATATATATAGAATCATATGGTCTTTTCTTCACAGGTAAAGCAATTATAGATAATAACATATAAAGATGAAGTTAAAAATGGAATAGCCATACCAGAATAAATATATATATATATATATATGTATACATACTTACATGCATTCATTTACTTATGTATGCTTAAATATTTCTCTAGACAACCAGAATAAAAACACAATGGAGTAAGAGTCAGACAATCCCGTCCTGCTGGATCCTGGGTGCCTGGGCATTGCATTACATGAGTTAATAGACATTAACATGGCCCCAGAACATAAGGAAAGAAATCTAGAACAACAAATTAAAGCCATTTATTTTCTGTGCCTACCGCTTACATGGAAGTACATATTCAGGGAAACAATAGAAAGCAGACATAGCTTTTAAGCCAGGTTATGTGATCAGGAAGCCATTGATTTAGTGTCATCTCCTAAATTGCAATATGGCAAAGAGTGAATGCATAGAAACAGATTTCCATGAAGAGAGATGGATAGAAATGTATAGTGTTGTTACAGATCAGAACTCCTTCACATTTCTTGATACTTCATTGAAATCATTCCTACTAGAAACTATTGTAAAAGCCCCTATTTAATTATTTTAACTTATTAATATGTATACTAAGCTCATACCAAAGACAATACCTTAATAGCATTTACACCCAGAATCACATAAGATAGTTAATTTCCTCATACAAACTAAGAAGATCTTTCCCATCTATGCCTGAATTGGATTCTCCAATTTAATACTCAGATCTTTTTGCTAAATGGCTAAATTTAAGACAATGCTCCATGTTTTCCTAGATCTTTCCCATTCCCATAAGATCTTTCCTGACATGTGGCCTATGCCTGATTAATTTGGAACCTGCTAATTTATCTGAGCATTACAGCTTTCTTGAATGTTCTATAATGTTTATTTTAAAGAGTTTCTTTATTTTAGTACAACCTCTATCGAAGGTCATATGGAGATACCTCAAGGAACTAACAGTAGAACTATGATTTGATCCAGCAATCCCATTACTGGGCATCTACCCAAAGGAAAAAAAAGACATTCTATTAAAAAATCTTCACTAGAATGTTTATAGCAGCACAATTCACAATTGCAAAGCTGTGGAAACAACCCAAGTGCCCATCAATACATGAGTGGATTAATAAAATGTGGTATATGTATACCACAGAGTACTACAAAGTCACAAAAAACAAAGGTGATCTAGCACCTCTTGTATTATCCTGGATAGAACTGGAGCCCATTCTATTTTGATCCTAGTTTCCATTACTCACTGTGACATAGGCTGGGAATATATTGGTAGAATGTACCAGCATGGAGTTAATGACCTGCTAAGGGGAGCAAGAGTCCTAAGTAGAGCAAATACATCCATTCAAAGAAAATGTGGTCCAAATACTCATTGCTCTGGTTGATAGCCATTTCATTCTTTTATAGATATATAAATCACTGGTGAAATTACTTTTTCTTCTATTTTCTAGAACATACTAGTATTAGTGATTTTACAATTATTATTAGCCTACTCTAATATCTGGATCAAATGCCAATATTTGTTTTTTTCCTGTGGGGTTGGGGGATGAGGGGGACAAGACTGGGACATATGGTCTTGTTCCTTGATATGTCTAGTATTTTTGGATTGAATGTCACACATTTGGTGCTGCTATAACAGAACACCTGAGGCTGGTAATTTATAAAAAAGAAAAAATTATTTCTCACGGTTCTGGATGCTGAGAAGTCTCAGATCATTTAGAGTCTAGTAAGGACCTGGTCTCTACTTCCAAGATGGAATCTTGAATGCTGCATCTTCCAGAGAAAGGAAAATTTTCCATATATGGCAGGATATCAGAAGAGAGATAATCTTCTCCTGAAAGCCCTTTTGATTACAGCATTAATCCATTCATAAGAGTGGAGCCCTAATGACCTAAACACCTTCCATTAGGCCTCACTTCCCAACAGTATTACTTTGGTGATATAGTTTCCAACACATGAAATTTAAGGGGACAAAATTCAAGCCATAGCACTAGAAGAGGCTCAAATGATAATCTGTTTCTCCAGAGAGTATCCGCTGTTTTCTCTGATAAGCAATTAGAGTGGAGGATTATCACTTAAATCCAATCAGAGTCTGAGCTGAGTCCGGGCTGATTTGCAGTTTTGTTTAGATTCAGTTTATCTCTCATTTGTCCCTGTTCTTAGAGCCTGACCCTCTAGGGCTTTCCACTGAGAGCATGCTTGTACACTCACCCTGGTCCATTAATCATTGGTCAACACCAAGATATGGCAAAGAAGCTCTTCTGTATCTTCCAGGTCTTTTCAGCTTAGGGTTTTAGCTTTCTGTTAAATTTCCAAATTAACTTCCAATTTAAACTTTCAATTTAACAAATGTTTTTAGGGAAAATCAGTCATGTATTTGAGGTACCTCAATTTCTAATTTGATTGCAGGCCCATAAAGATTCAAAAAGCTTTCCTAGTTTCTCTTTCCCCAGCTTGGAATCCTGGCATCATGTTAGTTTCTAGCAGAAGCAAATACCTGTAGAAGAAAAGAGGTTTTGTGATCAGCAGTTCACTCTTCCACATTTTTTTTCTCCTCTCTGGAACTGAAACTCCTCTAGTTTTCCTGGCAGTTTTCTGATACTATTAAACAATATTGTCTTAAAATTTCAAGCTTTTCTCTTTGTTATCAGTGGAAGCATTGGTCAGTCAAAAACTACTAATAGTTGACTAATAGTCAAAACTATTTTACCCAGACCTACATTTTATAAAACAAAAGCCATTTTGGAATAGTGTCATTAAATAATTACAACATAAACTGGGCTTCAAAAAAGGGACACTGTTAAATAATAATCTAATTATCATGGAGATGCTGGCTGCTTGGATATTCCCTGGTATGCTACAGATATTTGTTCTTTCAAATTTAAACACAGAGCTGGCACAGTGAAAAAAAGGACTTGACCATGATCTCACATGTAATTCATAGAGAAACTAGGTTTCAAATAGAGCCAAGGTGTTTCTAGATTTTAACTCTGAAACATTCTATATTGTTTCCCTTTTTATCTTTCAAGTCACTAATTCAGCTTTCAGTAGTGTACCATATTTTTAAAGCTGGCAATATTTTCATGTGAGCTTAAAAGTCCCATGCAGATATGTAAGTATGTTTAAATAGTTCCCAAAACATACTAACTGCCTCTGCTCTTCAACTAACTTGACCCCTGCCATGTCCTGTGGTCTTCTGCTTAGGAAGGTTTCTTGAGCTGATTCCCAGGAATTCCTCCAATGTTGTAAAGACTAATGGATAGATTTGGGCCAATGCCTAAATATCTTCTTGCAAATCTCAAAGCCTCTCTGCTTTGGCAGTGACCTTCAGAATCCATCTATATGTCAAGTTTATTTAGCTGTACATGTCATCCCAGTAAATATTTGGGAGAAAGAATGAGCTTGAAATTAGTTCTTGGACTACAGTGTCTGTTATCTGATATCCTGTTCAGATATCTGCTAAACCAGGCTGCTCTTTCAGGGGGTTTCTGTTTATCCAAACTTTCATTAATAGTTTAACTTTGAGCACATCTTACTTTGGGAAGTACAGATTTGTAGCAGGCATATAAGAGAAACAGGGTCAATAAGTGACAGAGAAAAAGGGAAAATTTGTTTGAAATAGTGACTGCAGGAAGAGTGACAATGTTTTACAACCTACCCTAATCCTCAGAAATTTTGGAGATGATCTTGGTTTTTCTGAGTACATAGGGTGGGATTCTAACCCAAATTAATTAAATTTGAAAGAACCAATATCCATAGCGTACCAGGGAATACCCAAGCAGCCAGTATCTCTATGATAATTAGATTATCACTGAACAGTGTCCTTTCTTTGAAGCCCAGTTTATGTTTATTTAATGACACTATTTTCAAATGGCTCTTGCATAATAAAATGTGGGTCTGGGTAAAATAGCTAGTTTTTTACTAACCAGTGTTCCCATTGATAACAAATAAAAAAGCTTGAAATTTCAAGAAAATATTTATTTAACAGTATTGGAAAACTGCCAAGATAACTAAAGGAGTTTCAATTCCAGAAAGGGGAAAATATGTGGAGGGCAAACTGTTGATTGCAAGGCATCTTTTGATTCTACAGGTATTTGCTCATACCTGTACCTCAGTTTCCTCTTTTGTAAACTAAAGATATGTAAACAATTATTATATTCTTAAAAAGCAAGATGAAAATATTAAGAATTTGAAATCATATAGGAAATGCTATGAGTCAAGGTCACATTGAAGATAACTAAAAAATAAATAGTTGAAAAGCAGTAATGAAATAACTAAATTATCCTGAGTAAAGAAGATTAAGATTTAAGATTGAAAGATATATATATATATATGTGTGTGTGTGTGTGTGTGTATGTTTAGAGAATTCTTTTAACTTGACAGACGATGAAATAATTTTACAAATTTCCAGACTATTTAAATTCAAAAGAGAATGAATGTTTTCAAAATACTCTTTGGCAAAATTAGAAATCAGTAGTGAATGTATCTTCTTTTAATGACATTTGAAAGAAAGAACTACAATAAAAAAATCTTCCCATCTAAGATAACACTCATGTAACAATTAAGAAAGTGACATTTTAAAACACTGAATGCCTCAGAAATCACAGGTATGTATCAATTATAATAAAACTCCATTGGCAAAATATTTAGAGCTATTGCAGCCAAATGAAAATAAGATAAAATAAGAATGCATATTTTTAAAAGATAAAGACAAAGTATAAAATAAACAATATATGATTAAATATCAACTAGAAATAATGATTTGTGTGTTGAGTATAATCACACATAAAAAGAATAGTGATAATAAGATAAGAAATACAATACTTCTTAAGAAATGTGTATTAAATGTACTTTGCATATTGTCATTAAGAATGTGTTCACCTATTGGATCTAATTCAAAATAAGAAAAACACTTTAAACAGCCCTGTCCCCCCCACAGAGCTCTGTTCCCTCCAACTGATCTTTTATGATCTCTATCCATCATGTACAATTCCAACCTCAGACCACATTACTGTTCATCACCACTCTTCCTGAGTCTCCTTGGAATTAATGCTTTTCCTTTAAGATAAATTCTTCAGTTATCATTGTGTTTCTCCTGCCACTCATTTGTTCAAGCACTATGTACTTTCTGATGGGTATAAGGCAGCAAGCTAAGATGTCCAGAATCTAAGGAATTCCAACACACATATCACATAGATCTTGCTTTCAAGGGGATTGAAGTCTAGGTGGAGAAATAAGGATGATATGAAACCTAACTGGTAATTGAAGGCAGTGAAAGGTGAATGACTTTAGAAAGATTACTGAAAGTTGTATTATTGAAAGAGGACTATGATTTGACTTTAAAGGATGGAGTCTTACTACACCAGGGATGGTAAATCAGAATATTTTGCAATTAAGTGTGAGGTTAGGACAGTACAGAGATGACAGAATGTAACATCAGTTATATTGGTTAGGAAAAAATCTAACAAGGAAAATGTAGCAAAGCACTCAGTGGCATTTGAATTCCCTCTTGAGAACACACTATTAAGCACTATGCCATAATCGGTGCTCAAAAACAAATAAGATACTCTGTCCTTTATTCTTTAGTTGCTTTAGTACCAAATTGTGGTAGAGAAAAACATTTGTGCTAAGCAACAATGTTCAATATTCATCTGGAAAGTTATTGTTCCCTGTTTATTAAATATTAAAGATTTGGAGCAAATGAAAGATTATTTTTATAATATATTCCATAATATATACATTATTTTTGTTTAATAGTGACATTATTTTTATCATTAACTAATATATTGACAACAACACAATTTTATTTAAAATTAAAAACTAGAGTTCAGAAGGTAATTTTCAAGTTAGAGCATTTTTAGGTTGTATTATTCTAAAGCAACAATAAAAGTATAAAATATTTGCTGGTTAAAAGGCAGGTATATTTTTCCTACTATCACCTTTTCTTTAAATTGTGATAAGTAAACTTTCAATTTAGCATAAAAAATTCCATTGTATAATTTTAACTTCTTAATTTCATATCTATAGCAAATAAACTATAGCCATGTTGTCACACAATTTATGACTATAGGCTTCATCTAGAGTTCTGGGCGTATAATAACTTTGTTCATTCATTTTGTAATATATAAGTGTAACCTAATTCCCCAATATAAAATCATCATTAGCCTACAAAGGTAAATCTGTTCCGTTTCATGGTCTTTATGCTGTCTCTTGAGGGACTAGGCTTTACTTGATGCAAGGAGATTTGCCAGCCTAATTCCTAGGCTTAATTCTAACAGTAAGGTACATTTGTAAATCTTACAGATTTTAGTAAAACAAGAGATCACTAATCACTATGTGGGCACTTTTATCTCTGTTTGTTTACAGGGTTTTAAATCCCATTTAATTTGTCTTTCAAATTTGAAAATGCTTATCATTTTTTAAATAACTTGCTATAAAGAATATCTATTACTCATATTGTTTTCTAGGTTCTCTTCTTTGACGTGTGTGTGTGTGTTTTTTTTTTTTTGTAGACATTGGCATTCTTAAAAAAGAATGAATCCAAATAACACATGATTGCTAAAACAATAAAAATGCTTTGGAAATTATCAGTTTTAATCATATTAAACAGAAGATGCTGTAGACTGTCAGTTTTACCTTGTTACAGCATTTTGAAGATTTAGGTTTTTTATTTGACTTTATTATTTCTTTGTTACATTCTAAACTTCTAAAAATGAATGAAGGTCATATTATTTATAAGTTGTTTTATCATTTTTTGCAAAACACTTAAAAAGCAACAGGAAAATATTGTTTTTTGTTTGTTTGTTTGTTTTTTCCTGTGGCTATGGGGTTGATGAAAAGATATACAGCTTTAACTTACATTGCATAGAGGTCATGATAAGGGATATTTTCAATGTTGACTATGTAGCTGTTAAAATGTGTCCTTTGGGGCCCTTTAATTCAAATTTCACACTCCATTAGTAGTGAAATGCAGATATTTAGCTGATACATTGGAAACCATGAGTTTTTTTTAATGTTTATTTTGTATTTCTTTGGCATTGTCAGATTTGTAGCAGTTGATATCCCCATAGTTTATTTTTGTCTTCCAACAAGAACTCACAGCTGGTGTTGTAATGTGCTTAATTTCTCTGCAGAGTATAACCATTTGAAATTTTGTTTTCACCCACAGGGTTTCAAGAGACCATTTAGGGATTCCTCCTATTTCTAAACAAAATAACCCACACATAATCCACCCAAAATTACAAATCAAGCCTCAGACATCCTCTAATGGATGTGGCAGCAACTATGTCCTGCTGAGTCACTTATCTAAGGTCAGGGAGGAGGCTGGCACACTTTGCTTTTATTCTACTGTGGCTCTCCTTTCTCCTATCAGTCAAATCTCGGGCTTCACTTACTAATATTTATCCAGCCACACTTGACAGAATTACACTCTCCTTTACCTGAAGGCAGACACTCAAGTTTGACTATTGAAAAGTTAAACAGTGTGTATGCAATCATGATCCTAAAATGGGAACATGTGTGTTACCAACTGTAGCAACTTGTTTTAGTGGCCCTTTTTCTTTAGGGGGAAAAATATGCTTTTGTTCTCTCCTTGATTATCTTATACTCTATTGATTGTTTTGTGTGTGTGTGTGTGTGTGTGTATTTTTTTCCTTATGGGTTTTACCAGTCCTCAATACTTCTCGCCTTTTATACTCCTACTCACAATGACAACAAAAGGAAAGCTGCCTCATACTCTCTAAGCAAAAAAAAAAAAAAAATAGAAGTAGAAAAACAAAACAAAAATATTACTAATTTTATCATTTCATGCCACTTGGCTTTCTTTGTGTGAAAATGTAGGTTCTACTCTCTCTTTTGCCTTTTTTTCTTGCTGAGAACCACACAATGCTACAGGAGTCATCTGTTACACGCTCTGCATTAATGCAGGTGAAACTAAACTATTTTAAAAATAGAATTACATGTTCCCTTTGTAACGCTCTTTAAGGATTTATACTAACAATTTTTTCAGTGTTTATAAATCTAGTGACTCCAAACATATTTTCTTCTGTTTTGACTCATCCCTTTCCTACTAAAAATAATACTATTTACTAAAGGTGTGTAATAAATAACAAGTAGAGGGTTTCTATTGGAGTTCATATTCCTATTCTTTTAAACTGTTCTACTTCTGCAATTATATATTATTGTGATATGTTTATAAATCATTTTTATTTTGGGCTGGACTTCTGTTTAAAAGCTCCTTTTTTCTTCTTTATCCTCCTGTTCTCCTAAATTAACACTTATGAAAACAAATGTGTTATTCATGAGCAGATTTGCTGATATTCTTCAAGATTCACATGTTTGTTTCATGTGTATTTATATTCATTTTCTTAAGTCTCTAATATACAGAATCTTGTATATACACACATAATTAATGACAAAGAAGGACTGAACAGTTTCAAATGTGGTTTCTCAAGTGTTGATAAGCAATGGTAGCTTTGCAGGAAGAAATGTTTTCTTGCTGAGAGTGGGAGAACAGAGCTCAAAAAATTAAAACAAAAAGACAACAGAAACTTAGAAGAACTACTATATCATACAATAAATAAAACATAAATATTAGTAGATTGATTACTAATCTCTTTTGAGAGCATAGTTTAAATTTCTCTATATACTTGGTGGGGTCAATTAAGATGATTATAACTATTTTATCAGCATTATTTATGAATCTAAAAGCAGAAACCCTGGGTTAGACAATGGACAGTTATGTTTATCCAGGATTTATTTATATTTTTTTATTTTTTTTTATTTTTTTATTTCAGCATATTACAGGGGTACAAATGTTTAGGTTACATATATTGCCTTTTCCCCACCAGAGTCAGTGTGTCCATCCCTTGAAGTATGTCCATCCCTCAGTGCTCGCTGCGCCCATTAGGTGAGAAATACCCCTCCCCTCCTCCCAGGATTTAAAGATTGTCAGAAAAGGAGTGTGGCAGATGGTCAAAGGGATGACATTGCAGGGTGCAAATCAGAACATAATGACATATTGGATCATACATTTGTGGTTTGGCAGAAAGACAAGTGAGGGCACAAGGAATTTTACAGACTTAAATAAACAAGCAGAATCCACAGTCTAAAAATTGAGAGTTGGGCCATTCTAGGATTCAAAGAAGGCAAAGTCAGGGAAGATGTAGAAGAAATAAACCTTCATTAGAGAGTATAAAGAGATCATACTGCTAGAGTATTAGAAGATACATTAGTTCATTTCAGTTTTAATTTCTTAGTTACATGTCAAGATAATAAGAAAACTGTAACAGAAGATAAGTTCCTGCCGAGTGTAGTTCAAATCATTATTTATCAAGTACCTATTATGTAAAGGGAGCTTTGCAGGAAAGCAAAACATTGTTTGATGCAAGAGCTCTGATAATGGTTAAATTATGAATGGATCTCATTGCTGTTGCAGGACTAGAAAAAGAATTAAAAAACAATATGAAGCCATGCCTATTTATCTGTCTGGTGTCTAGCTTTCTCTTCAGACAAGCTTTTAAAAATTAAAAAGTTTGGTATAATTGAGATCCACATCTGAGAATTTCAAACGTTTCTGCTATTTTGATATATTTGGAAATATAATTTTAATGGTCTGTATACTGGGCTATGAATGAGGTAAAATACATCTTTCTACCTGCATTATCTAGCAAAGAAACCAATGACAGTGTATACAGGTGTCTAATAAATTGAGTTTCAAACAAAATAGTTTTAATACTAAGATGTAAGATAATTTTGGAATATAAAGCAGGACTTCTTTTTGCCTCATGGAGTATTTTTAAATCATGTCTTATTTTAATTTAAATTATATCACAGTTTACTACAGTAACAGAGAAATTAGAGTCCACTCAACAAGATCTTTGAAAATATTCAACAAAGAAATAATAGGACACATACTACTAGTTCAAGAAAATTGTATATGAACTCTAGAAGCATTATGTAACTTGTATTCTACTATCATATTCTGTAGCCTTCTCTTCTTGAAAGAAATCCCGATATTGGCAGTATTACTATCAAACAATATATTTTACTATACATATTTTTGTGAATGAAGCCTGTAAAATTATCCTCAATTATAAAAAATTTAGAATTCTTACAGCTACAAATATGAAACTAGTTTTTATTATTACTATTGCCTTTCCAAAGGGATTTAAATTTTAATTATATCAGTCATAACATGAGTGTTATGAGTGCTGACATGAATCAGATATGTGTATATATATGCATGGCAATCTCCCTGCTTCCTCCTATATGTACCCATATCTTTTTTGAACATGAAATGTGATCATATAACAAAATTAATGATGCACTGTTATTTATTTTGAAAGATTAAAACAGATTCAAAGCTATGTCTGCATTAAATTGAGGGTATGCTTGCTGGAAATATCAGGAATATATTGATTATAACCAACAAGACATTAATTTAGCAGATTTCCCAAATTTTTCAGGACATTTGAAGGGAACTTTTTGGTCATCTGGATCCTTATTTGACATGTATACACTATGTTTCAAGGATTCTTCATATGACATATTTTTCTAACCGTTTTATCATCCCAATTAAGGTCATGTAAGCACATACCATTGGGTAAAACTACCACTTTAAAGTGGTAAACCCAAAATTTTGCACAATACTTCAGTCAGTCATCTGCATTAAAATTTCATATATTTACTGAATGCTTCAAGACTGTTTTAGCAGTCCATCTTGCTACATTTTTCCTTTATTTAGCTCATATTTTTTTTCTTATTGACTTGAGTGTCATTCAAAGCTTTCTATAATATCTTGTTTATTTTTTAATCATTACATTTCATGTTTAGAAACTTGTTATTGCTCTTGCTGTTATTGCCCTAATTTTGCAGTTTCAGTATGTCATTTTGTTGTTTTGATATGTACACACATGCACAAATTTATATATATATATATTTTTTTCTTATTCTTTTGATATTCTTCCTCAATGTTCAAAGTTTACTTGCTCCAGTTCAGTGAGCCCTCTGCCAAGTACATTTTTTGCAGTTCCAGTGAGGTATAGAATATCCCTTGTCAAGACCTCATTATTCTGTTGTGCTAGGCTTTTCTAGGTGGAAAGTTTTTTGCTTCCTGCATCCTCTTTTCTTTTCAAAAGTCAAACTTTCAACTGAAAAAAAAAGAAGAAGAAACATTTTTATGTCTCCATGTCTTAGAGCTTTCTATTTCCCAAAACTTAAAATTCTCTAGAAAGATATTCTGGCATTCTTCTTGTTTCTGATGGCATTTCCAATTAATTATCCTGTAAGAGAACATGCATCAGGATTAATAACATAAAATGTAAAATAGATCAGAGTCATAAAAGTCACTCCCTATCTACACTACATGCTGCTTTATCATTTTACATGTTATTATTCATATTTCCTGAGTCAGGAACCAGTGACTTACATTTCTTCTTCAGAGGACCAATTGTGAGATTCTCAAGCATGTCTATGCCCATAAATTCTTAGTTCATACATTTTCCTTAGAATGAGGAAATGTTCAATAGAGGACAATTCATATCAATTATCATGTCACATCCAACAACTGATAGACTGGCTTCCTCAAAGATCAGGTTTTCTGAGAGAGTACCCATGACTGTTACATTAATAAATAATAGACACATGCAATTTCTCCTATTTTTCTTTCTCTATTCTATAACCTGGTTAAGAATAGAGGGCAGATGCTTATTTTTTTTTTTTGATAGTGAATTCTTTTTTTTTATTTCAGAATATTACAGGGGTATAAATGTTTTAGTTACATGGATTGCTTTTGTACTGCTTGAGTCAAAGTTATAAGTGTGCCCATCACCCAGATAGTGTACATTGTACTCATTAGGTATGATTTCACCCATCCCCTTCTCCCCTCTCTTCCCTGCACCATTTCCGTTGAGTTTTACTTCCATCTGTTTAAAGATGCATATTTTTTTAAATTCTTCTTTCATTGGGTAAGAAAATATTTTTCAGTTCCTCCTTAGATTACTTATTTTTCTCTATAACATATATTCAACAACTCAATCATATATGTGTATGTATATTTTCCTGTGTTTTATTATCTGTACTACATTGGATATTTGAAAAAAATTAACTCATTTTCTACTGCATTAATTTAGCAATGTACAATCAAGAAAATATCATTGTAAAGTATCAGGTTGTGACTATCACACCTATTTGTGACAAAATTCCAATTTTCAGAATGAAAGGAATTGAATTGAGAAAAAGAGACCTAATTGTAATTATCTCATGATCCATTTACTTTTTAGTGCAAAGTAATTAACTCATAGGTGTAGTTGCAGGTTAAGTCCCCTGGGAAGCTGACTCCAAATCGGAGTTTGGAGTGCAGCATATTAGTGGAGTGTGACCTTGGTATCTACATCTGTAGAACACAGCAGAAGGAAGAAGGATAGAGTTGGGCAGAGTGAGAAATGGAGCTTCCGAGCAGTTTTAATGCTTCTTAATCTCTGACCCCATGGGGAAGCTCTGGAACTAAACTTGCCATTGAAGATTATCAGCAATATGGGGGGAAGGGGTGGCTTAACCTTTATAACCATGAAGCAGTGCGCCATTAATTCTATGATATTTGGAAGGGTGGGACCAAGTGACACTCCACAGCTAGGGCAACAATCACTCCATGAAGAGGATGCAGAAGCACATCCAACTGTGTACCACAGGGGCTGTTAGTCAACAGACATTCTGGAATGAGGAATAACAATACTCAGATAAACGTATGCCGTGTCCACTGAGGAACATCAATACCAATTGTAGTGTGGCGTTGTGGTTTTGCGTAGGATTCTAAAACGTGTCCTAATAATTTACTAGCTTTTGATTTTTGTGTAACTTAAACGCTGGGATTCAGGTTATTTATTTTTAAGGGATTGCTTATAATAAAAATTATTTTCTACTGTAAAGTAAGGAATTTAACACACTCTCCTTTGTTAGGTTATATTGATTGATCTAACTATATCATACAGGCATTTACTCTAGTACATGGCATTTAAAATACACATAAAAATAGATGATTAAGTATGCTATTCATCATTAACTTCCTTATGGTTTAACAAAAGCTTCAAATCATAGCTAAGCCTTAAAAAGCTTATAAGTTGATCTGGTGTCTCCATAGAATTATTCTCTAAATCAGTGGTTCTTAAACTTTTTAATGCATTGACATTACCTGAATAGTTTGCTAAAAATGCAGATATCTGTTCCTATCACTTATATTCAGAGTCACCAGGTTTGGCTAAAGTCCTACTAGCTCACCTCAATGCTTAGGATCCATTGGCTTCCAGACATCTGTATCCTTTATGCCCATTTCCAAAATGTTTATTTCTTCCTCCTTTCTTTGTCTTACACTATTTTCCCACCCTTTTAATTTGGCTTTATTAATTTTTTAAATAGTTTTCTCAATTTGAGAACCGATGTGCTTCTTTTTATAATGGCCCCTTCATGTTCCCTTGTGCATTCCATAAACCGAAAAAGAAAATCACACATCCCCATTTTATCCTTTAAAGGAAATGTGAATCTTTAATGGCGGCTTTACTAAGTATATTTTGTTTTGCTTGTGTCTATCATAGATAACACAGCCAGCATTCTGACAAGGCGGAGGAGATTTAGTCGAACTGTTCAGGATGTGTATTATCTGCCCATTATGATCTCTGATGGTGGAATCCCCTCTCTCAGCAGCAGCAGCACCCTCACCATCAGGGTTTGTGCATGTGAGAGAGATGGGCGCGTGCGGACCTGCCATGCAGAAGCGTTCCTGTCCTCGGCTGGTTTGAGTACAGGAGCCTTAATCGCTATTCTTCTCTGTGTTGTCATTCTCCTGGGTAAGTCATTCTAAACCCTAAGTGTGTGTGATGGTAATTCCGAATGAGGGGAAAATCATTTTGACAAGATTTAAGGCGGAGGAATGTATATTGTGGGTAACAAAACATGGCTGCACAGATTCCCTTTTAATTAATTTTCTCAATACTATATTTAATTAAGAAATAATTTGACTCAAATATGATGAAAGAGTTGGAATATTAGGAAGGATAAGATCTGAGACAAATAGTTTTTAAAAATGTATATTTTAGAAGGAATCAATATTAAAATATTCTGAATCCCATCTTGAAAGGGCTTTTAAAATTTACTTTCAAGAACATAGGTGGCATCTTTCTAGAATAAATCTTACCAGTTTCCAAGATCAGACAAGATCAGCTGTTCGGGGTGATATGGCCACAGGATGAATAAGTACAGAGATGTAATGTAGATCATGAGGAGTGTAGTTAGCAAAAATATTGCATTGTATGCTGGAAATTTGCCAAGAGGGTAGATTTTAGGTACTTATTCCCCCCCACACACAGAAAAGAAGTAACTATGTGAGATGATGGATATTTTAATATGGTTGACTGTAGTAACCATTTCACTATGTATTAATATATCAAAACATCATGTTGTATACCTTAAATATATACAGTTACAAATAAATTATTATGTAAGCATATAAATAATAAAATAAAATGAAAATGAAAACCAAATAAAAATAAATATATTGTATAAACTTCTACTTGTCCAAAATACTTAATCATCATTGTTAGCAGAGTTTTAACACACTTCTGACTCTAAATGGTTTTGGGCCTCAGAGATACTAAATTTTATTAAATTAAATTATATGATCTTAAAAGCAATAGATTTTTTCATTTGAGATTTGCATTACAGTTTATTTTCTTAAAAAAGCACTTTCTCTAAATCTTACTACAGCTACATTTAAAGCTAGCATAACTATAAACTCTTTATATTGCTATTTGAGTAAGATATCAAATCCATATTTTTATAACAAGAAAGATAGATGTAAGGGATCTTTATGTTTTATAGTATAAAGTGGGTACACATCAATTTTTCTAGTGTGTCCTTGCCCCGCTTCCCTTCTCTTAGCAGTCTGCCTTTTACTTCTTTCTTGGTACTGTGTATACATGAATAAAGAATTGTGTGCTTTGCTGAGACAGAAATGTTCTTGCAGAGGATGTTCCTTGTTTTGTTCCTGGGAAGAAAGGAATGTTCCTTGTCTTGTTCCTATGGAACATTAATTACTTGTATAGGTGGAATGGGGAGTAAGGTAGAATGAGGCTAGAAAGGAGAAGGGATTTGTAGGGATGGGAGAGACAGTACCTGGCTTTGTGGAGCATTGCAAAGCTGGTGGGTATTGAGTGTAAGGAAAGTTTTAAAGCAAGGGAGTACCATTGTAAACTTTGTAATTTGAAAAAAAAAAAGAGATGACTATGAATAAAGTGGAGAGCAGATCTCCTGGTGGCAACAGAGAATATAGACAAACCAATCAGGAAGACTCTGCCCTTGTCTTCCTCAGACATAGCATGTTTTGGATTAGCATATATATATATAGTGGAGCTGAAGAAATGTGAATAATATCAAAATACTTCAGGTGAAATCAAAAGTAGTCATTGACAACTTAGATATCTGGGAGAGTCAGAATACCAAAGACGACTCTTCCTCTCTGTTTGAATGTGGACCCTGATCTTCCCTAAGCTAGGGCACACTGGAAATGAACTTTGTTGAAGTGACCCAGTGAAAGACAATGGACTAGGATTCAACTGTGAGAAACTCCAACGTGATTACTAAGTCAAGAAGGATGAGACAGTAGAGGACAGCCAAGAAGTCAAAGAAGGAAGAAAATTAGTAAAATGTATGTTACAAAGGTCAAGGGGAAAAAAATATCGAAAAGTACAGAGCACTATGTTGTGTAGTAGATCTAGTCAATGATGTCAAAAGCTGCTCAATTTAGAGCTGCTCTAAATTGAGAACCATAAAATATTAATTGCACTTAGCAACACGGAACATGGAAGTTTGGTGCACCATAGCAAGAACTGTTTCATTGCATAAAAGTCCTTTCTAGTAGACGCCAGGTGGAGAAGGAAGTCAGGAATATCAGGATTTCAAAATTTTATTTATTTATATATTTGTTGGTCACAAATGCTTTTTTTTTAGACATTAACATATTTCTTTTTTGTCTTTGAAAATTAATTTGAAAAAAAAAAAGACCACAACCACACTAGAAAAAGAAAACCACCACCACACAACAACAAAAACTCTGGATCCCTCTAGAGTTCCTAAATGAAGTCCCAGAGAATAGAACTCAGTGATTTCAACATAAGCTCTTCCACAATTTTTACTCTGAAAGAGAGTTCAATTGGGTGAGGCATGTTATCTTCAGATTTTGTATTAATTTATCATCATAAATCTATTTTCATATGCCAAGATAAAAATTTAAGATGCAATTAAATTGTTAATATCCAAGTACATTTTTTGAGGTATATGTTATAAAAGAACATTTAATTATTTCATGAAAATGATATTTCATTTTAATTAGTTTTTATGAAAATGCTGCTTCTCCTTTGGGCTAAGTAACAGAACATTTGTAAACATTTTGGTATCCCTTAGGATTAATAAAAACAAACTTTCTTTTTGATATATTTTCTTTACTCTTTCATTTTTTATTGAAAATCAAAGATGTTTTTACAATATTATCCCTAGGTTATAGGATAATTTCTTGAGCCTGGGCTTAAACACACATTCACTCTCATAGAAGTTATAATTTTGATGGCATTGTATTAGGTTATTAACTATGAAATGTCCGATTTCCTTCAATACTGTTTTACAATTGATATTGCTGACATTACACTTTGCACTTTGACACTTCTTGGGTTTTTTTTATTTGTTTGTTTGTTTTGTGAAGGTACATACTCAGTCTTTTAAACACATGTTTTGGCTTGTGATTATCATTCAATTTTTTTTAGAGGAATTTTTGTGAAACTATGGATAAGTCAAAAATTTGTGTTGTTTTTGAATACAAGTTCCCTCATGGAACCAGTGCAGTGCACACAGCTCGAAATACCAACGAAGTGTTTGGGAAGGATGTGGTTAATGAGTGCACAGTACATTGATGATTTGAGAAGTTCTATTCTGGTGATTTTAATCTTGAAAATGAGCCCTGTGAGCAACCTGAGACCAACAGGGATAATGATGAGCTGAAAGCTGTAGTGGACGCAAATCCTTCTCAACCTACGTGTGAATTAGCAGCAAAGTTTGACATTAATATTCCAACAATATCAGACCATTTGAAACAAATGGGCAAGGTAAAGAAGCTGAATAGACGGGTACTTTCTGAATTAAACAAAAAGAGAAATCATCTTGATACTTGCCTTTCTTTGCTGTCACAACATAAAGGCAAACTATTTCTATACCATATTGTTACATGTGATGAAAATTGATTCTTTTTGACAATTGCCAAGTGTTTGGCATAATGATTGGATAAGGATGAAGTGATGAAACACAGTTCCAAACTGAATATTCATTAAAAAAAGCTAATGGTGTCTGTTTGGTGGTCCAGCACT
>VBSM01003039.1:17457761-17492482 GCA_008086735.1 Cheirogaleus medius
GATTAGATGGCTATATGAGGATGGTTTTATATCAGGGTTCTCAGTTTTGTTCCATTGGTCTATGTCTCTATCCTTGTGCCAGTCCATGCTGTTTTAGTTACTATAGCCTGGTAGTATAGCCTGAAGTCTGGTAAATTGATGTCTCCCAATTTGTTCTTTTTGCCTAAGATTGCTTTTGGTATATGGGGGTCTTCTCTGCTCCATATGAAGTGTAGAATTATTTTTTCTAGGTCTGTGAAAAATGGTGTTGGTATTTTAATAGGGATTACATTGCATTGAATCTGTAGATCACTTTGGGTAGTATAGACATTTTAACAATATTGTTTCTGCCAACCCATGAGTGTGGCATGGTTTTCCACCTATTTACATCCTTTGCTATTTTCTTCTTCAGTATTTCATAGTTTTCCATATATATGTCTCTCAACCTCTTTGTTAAAGATATTCCTAGGCATTTTATTTTCTTTGTTGTTATTGTGAAGGGTATTGAGTCTTTTATTTGTTTATCAGTTTGACTGTTGTTGGCTTATAGGAATCCTACTGATTTCTGTACATTGATTTTGTAACCTGAGACTTTGCTGAATTTGTTTATAAATTCCAGTAGTCTCATGGCAGAATCTCTGTGGTTTTCTAGATAAAAGATCATATCATCAGCAAAGAGTAATATTTTTACCTCTTCGGCTCCCATTTGGATGCCCTTTATTTGTTTCTCTTGTCTAATTGCTCTGGCTAGGACTTCCAGCACCATGTTGAATAGAAGCGGTGATAGAGGGCAATCTCATCTGGTTCCAGTTCTAAGCGGGAATGCCTTCAGTTTTTCCCCATTCAGTATGATGTTTGCTGTGTATTTTTCATATGTGGCTTTTATTAGTTTTAGGTAAGTCCCATTTATGCCTACTTTGTTAAACATTCTTATCATAAAAGGGTGCTGAATTTTGTTGCATGCTTTTTCTGTGTCTATCGAGAGGATCATATGGTCTTTGTTTTTTCATTTAGTCTTTAAACATTCTAATATGTTCTCAAATACAATTAGAAATTTGTTATTATTAGTACCTATAAATTGATTTAAGAAATAATTAAAATTTATTTTCCTAGTGAGTATATTACTGTTCAAGAGGATTCAGTTAATGCAATGCCACAATACTACTTTGTAGAGATCATTTTTTTGGTCCATCCACATAAGAATTGTTTATGGAATATCTACTTTGTCCCATTTTCTCGAGATATATTCGCTGAACAAACAGTAATGAAAAACAGTTCATGAGAAATGCATTGTATCATCTATGTTTCAACATTCTTCTCTGAGTTGATATGAATCTGCAATTTCCCTTTAACTAGAGAGACTCTATGCCCATGCTTTCTCTGATGTCCTGATATAATTATAAACAAAATCTCCCCCCGGGTGCGCCACCTGGGGATTGGACTTGCTTGAAGTTCTGGCATGTGGGGGGGAGGGGTGCTGGGGGCAATGTATGTAACCCTAACAATATTTGTACCCCCATTATATGATGAAATAAAAGGAAAAAAAATTTTAAAAAAATTTCCTTGACTATCCTAAATTATGATTATTTGTATGTTGACACTTATGGTAAATAGGTGTGTAAGAAATCTGGGAATCACTGATTACTAGCCCATAACTATCTTTGCCTGAAAAAAAGATTTATGTAAATCTTCAAGATTCAAACTTAACTAATGTCTATATTTTGAATTAAAATATATCAGAAATATTTTCTTACCTTTTGGAGAATAAGCAACTAAAAGCCAAGCTAAGGGAAAAAAAAATAATTGTCCCTTGTATTTCATTAGGTAAATATGGTACATATACAAAGATTGAAAAATTGCACAAATATTGAAGGGTGCAAATTACCTCCATACTTCTATAGCAGTATTGATTACATTTTCCCTGTTGTGCTTGCACATAATTTTCCTTGACATCAACCACCAACCATTTCAACATGAAAGAAAATAACTTGATTTATTGGCAAAGGTAAGAAATTTTCTTATAATAAATTAGGTAGTCTATAGAAATAGGCCTTTCAATCTAAAACAGCCTCCTCATTTAATTATAAAGATGAACAGAGATATATAATGCATGATAAATCTAAACCTCTGAATAGAATAAAGTGAGTTACTTGAGGATATTTTTTGGGGATTTGAATTAGAAAGTTGTAAGGTAGATTTATGCTAAAACAGATAGGTATTGGAAACATATTTATTGCATTTAGCAAAAGTCTTCCCCCACCCCAAAAAATGTTCTATATTAAGTAATATCTTTGAAATACAGGCAACATATATGGAAAACTTTTTTTTCTGCACATAGTATTTGTAGATCAGGGCACATGTAGCATGAGCATTTCATTTTCATTTTCCAATTTCAGTAACCATTCCATTCCATATGCAGTGATTCAACACTTCCCACGTCTGCTGTAGTCCTCCCCATTGCATTTTCTCATTACCTTCCAATATTTTTTGTTCTATACTTTTCTAGATGATTCTTTGACCCTGTCTTTGTATTTTTCGTTTTAACTTCATTCTCATAGGCTCCCATTTGCCCTTTCTCTGCAAAATCAGATTCCTCCTTTCTAGTGCACTGTGACCATCCTTCTCTCCCATCATTGTCCTTTCTACCTCTGGCTTTAAAATGTATTTCTCTTCCTCTCCATACTTTCTCTAATTTTAAAACAGAAAAAAATCATCCATATTGTTTAGGGGTATACAGAAAAAGGGATTAAGCTAAAAAGAGAAGCAAGGAAATAATAAAGATAAAAGTAAAGATAGAGGTTACTTTGTGGAGGTAAACCATAAAAGGGCAATTTCTAGGGGATCATGTATGTTCTTTTCTTTATCAGAGGATAGCTAACCTAGTGTTTTTTGCTTAACAACCATTTGTTGAAATTCGCATATAATTAGGGTTGCCAGATACAAGGCAGAATACCCAGTAAATGTGAATTTCAGATAAAAATATATATGGGTAGGTCTTAAATGCATTTTCTTTTTTTTTTTTTTTTGGTAATGTTTTATTTATGTGTATATATATATACACATGTAGTACAAGTGCTATTTTGCTACTTTGCTATATTGCACTGTGGTGAAGTCAAGACCTTCCATGTATCCACCACTGGACCATTGAACTACATACATTTTTGACTTAAGGTATTTTTAAGTTATGATGGGTTTATAGGGATGTAGCCCCATTGTAAGTTGAGGAGCATTTATGTGTGTGTGTGTGTTCTGTCGTTATCTCAAATTCACATCTAATTGTGTGTGCTGCTTTTAATTTTTATCAGCTAAATCTAACAATCCTAGATGTCAATTGAATGTACTTCCCTGATTATTATGATGTAAAAGAATGTTTAAAATATGAATGAACCTTATAACCACTATCATAAAAGCTAGAATATTAGCTGAGCACAAATAGAACAGTCTATAGAGCTAAATATAATGGACGTAATAACAGAGTTTGTAACAACAATGATGTGAAGAAAGTATTTCTATATAATAACAGCTTAATATTATCAAATAGAAAGATTTGAAAGTATTGAAAAATGGCCAAAGTTACCAAGACTCATTTCTATCACATTATCAAGTGGTTGCAACATTATTAGTAATAATGACTAATCCACCATATTTAGTGATAGCTACCCTAAGCCAGATGTTCAACTGGTCACTCAGTTAATTTTTCCATATTCCATTTTTTTTCAAAAAAGAAGCAGAATATTATAGTAGAAACATCATAACCTTTAATGTGAGAAGTCATGGATTACTAACCAAGCACTTCTCCCTGCCACCTGTGGGATCTAATCCTTTGATCCTAGTTATTCAGGTATTCTCTTGAGTCTCAGTCACACTTTAAAAATAAAGTAAAGCCATGGTTCTGCTATCAGGCTTAAATAAGTTATGTGAAGGACATTTGTAAGTGGAAAATCTCCTAGGTAACATAGGTTGCATACAAATAAAATAACAATTTTTTATAGCTTAATTGGTAAATGCATTTATTAATGCATAATATTACAAATCTAAAAAATAATTGACAAAAAAGATCAACCATTAAAATATTCCTATTTTGATTTTCTACAAAGCATCAAAATTTAAAAGGTTTAAAGTTAAAGCTTCTTCCAATTTTACAGAAACTTAAAATGCCCTGCCTTTCGTGTATCTACCTATAAGAATTAAATATCTCTAGATAGATCAATACACTACAATGTTTTTCCAATTAAACTCTCCCACCCCCAACGGGGTCTCACTCTGTTGCCAGGGCTAGAGTGCCGTGGAGTCATCATAGCTCACAGCAACTTCTAACTCTTGGGCTCAAGCAATCCTCCTGCCTCAGCCTCCCAAGTAGCTGGGACTACAAGCTCACCCACCACAGGGCTATTTTTTTCTATTTTTAGTAGAGAGAGGATCTTGCTCTTGCTCAGGTCTCAACACTCCTGGCCTCAAGCGATCCTGCCACCTCGGCTTCCCAGTGTTAGGATTACAGGTGTGAATACCATGCCTGGCGTTTTTTTTTTTTTTTTCCCAGCTAAGATTTCAAATTACTTTTCTGCCATCTGTCTCCTTCACTTTAAACACTGAATGATTATATTGTAAAATGAGTCAAACTGAATTTCTAATCCCAGCAAATGAGAATATTATGGTTTTCTACAGAAGATCAGTGATTTACGACGTTTCAAAGGAGTACTCTTTTCTTTTACACTCACCCAGGCATTAAAATACCTCGCTGTGTTGTTCAGAGAGTGCAGAGGGAGCTGCGCCGCCACGCACGCCCAACTCTGGAATGTGGTTAATGACAGATTGTAAATTGCTGATGCCAAATCTCCAAGAATTTCCTTCCTTCTTCCTAACCCTTCGTCCTGTTTTTATTTTTCTCCAGCAATTGTGGTACTCTTTATCACCCTGAGGCGCAGCAAGAAAGAGCCCCTGATCATTTCAGAGGAGGACGTGCGGGAGAACGTGGTCACCTACGACGACGAGGGAGGAGGAGAGGAAGACACGGAGGCCTTTGACATCACAGCCCTGAGGAACCCTTCTGCTGCCGAGGAGCTCAAGTACCGGAGAGATATCAGACCTGAAGTGAAGCTCACTCCCAGACACCAGACACTGTCCACCCTGGAAAGTATAGATGTTCAGGAATTTATTAAGCAAAGACTAGCAGAAGCAGACCTAGACCCCAGCGTCCCCCCTTATGACTCTCTTCAGACTTACGCCTATGAGGGTCAGAGATCAGAAGCTGGGTCCATCAGCTCGCTGGATTCAGCAACGACACAATCAGATCAGGATTATCACTATCTTGGAGACTGGGGACCCGAGTTTAAAAAGTTAGCTGAACTCTATGGAGAAATAGAATCTGAAAGAACAACTTAGGGGGTCAATTCTTGCAACCTTGTAGAATTTGCTTCCTGAGCAAGTGGAGATATAACCTCAGCAATGACAAGGAAGAAGTGTGAAAACAGTACTTGGAACTGGGCAAGCTGTACACAGCTCCTTTAGAAACAAGTGCCCTTTTCATCATCGAAACTAGGTTATTTCATTGGAAGAAAGTCAAATCTGAACAGACAAACAAAAATACAGAGAAAAAGCTATTGTTCCTTGTGTATATTTTCAATTGCTCAATAAAGTCTGTGGTACTGTTTAATTAAGAATATCTGAATTAAGCCAAACAATGCTATTTGTTTTAATATTTTGTGATTTATTTTTCAAAAGCAAAACTGAACAAAAAGGCTCAAGATCACTGATGACTATGATTTATAGGGGTGGTACACTGCGAAAGGAAACTTGTGAAGGTAATCATGACCTCTTTTTCCACTTTTCTGAGTGGACCCTTGAGACCACACTCTGTTATTGTGACAGATCCCATTAGCCCTGTCTTGTGTTTAAATTACATAAGGTGTTTCCAATATACCAGGCCACTCTGTCATGGACTTGTATGTACCATTTCCCTTTGCCCTCCCCACTTCTTTTCTCCATACAAAACTGATGGAGCATGGGGATTTGCTGCCTGCACTATAATGTATGCAACTTCGGTGCACCCATTGTGCGCTGTACTGAGCACGAGACAACTGTCTCAACCCCGTCTGCCCCCTTTTATTTTAAACAGGAGACCCCCTTTTGTAAATGGATTGAAAGAATGGTTTAAAGTATATTCTGAAAATCTGACATGTCAGGAAATGATTTAATTTTAAAAATAGCCACACACCTATCCTGTAGCAAATGTTGGGCAACTTTATTCTTTTTTCCATTTCTTTTAGTACATTTAAATTGGAAATTTTTATCATTCCTGTACCTAAAAGTAGTTGTCAAAAATTTTGCCATTTGGTTTGTGCTTCAGCATAATTCACTTATTTTCATCATAAGCAGTCATCAAAAATATGACACAATAACAATGTAGTCTGAAAAGACTATCCTTTAATTCACATAAACTTCAGAGATTCAGGGTTGATTTACCTGTATTCCTCACAGACGTTCAGACTTTCTCTATCTCATGGTCTGATTAGTTCTTACATGCTTAGTATCTTACAGAAGAATGTGTAGGACTAGGAGAAAAATACAAAAGAAAGAGGAGAGTCACACTTACTATCCTTTGATATGTCCCCAAAAGTCTCTGAGCTTCAGGGTCCAAAACTGCAAAACAGAGATGGCAATGACTTCCCTGCCTACCTCACAGGGTTGTTGTGAGGATTAAATGAACATCTGTAAAAATGCTTTGCCAACTGCAAAGTATTCTCTTACTTAAAGGCTTGCAGACTCTTATTTAATTTTCTAGTTCCATTAGCTTATAAATATATATTTACATACATTTTGCATAAAATATTATATTATCATTGGAGAAGTTCATGAAACCTTCAAGAGTGAAGCAACTGTTTAAATATATAGTATATAAGTCTAATTATTTTAATATTTTCATAAATAAGCTAATTTTCTTAGTATTTCTTGAGGCTTTTCTTTTCCAAATTGTTTTAGATAATATTTTGTTATTGTTGCTCTTGACCTTGAAGTAATATTTCATAGCATAATGGTCCTATTCTCCAAAGATAACCACATCTATGTATTTCAGGTAAATTGGATTTTTTAAATACATGATATTAAGAATGATTTGAAGGGGAAGTTTTTTCATCGCTCTTTATATTTATCATAATCTAGTGTCCCCAAAAGTTATATGACATTTTCTGTCTGATTCTACCCATGTGAAAAATTTTGGGTTTTGCCTCTGTTTGCATCTGCCCTGTGCTATCATATTACAATTCTGAGGTATGGGAAGTAAGTAAGTTTAATTTGAATAATTCTCAATTTGTGTTTTAAGCCTGAGGAATAAAATGTAATTTAAGCTTTTTACAACATTTTAGCTTTCCAGATGCTGCTTTCATCATTTTTTATATCATAATGGTGTGCGTTTTGGTGTGAAGCTAAATCAAAAGAGATACTCGGGTTTTGGGGAATAACCTCTGGATACACGTAATCTGATTGAGCTAACTCTGGGCTACATTCACCCTGAAAAGAGGGAAAACCTTCAACAACTTTTGTTGATCCTCATGCTTTGACTTTCCTATGCAAAGAGGACCAGGAATATCAGGTTCTGCAAGTACATTAGGCTTTTGGATTTACATTTTGAAATAACTATCCATAGCATTTTTTTTAATATTCACCTCGTAACTTTATAGATATGGAATTTGAAAGATGAAAATGTTTGTATACATTTAACCATGTATACAAGGTACTATGCATGGTTCTGAATATTGAAATATTTCTCTGATTTTGTAAAACAAAACACTTCAGATCAATCTTATTTTAATTACACAATAAAATTATAATGGATTGCTTCTAAGCTCCTGATATTAAATCTAAATGTGAAGGCAAAATGGAGCTTCCATAGTCTGGAAATATGTTTCCTTGTAGATTTTTTGAAAAATTTTGTTAATGAAAGCATTCCAAATACTATTTTCATATGATTCTGAAACTAGGCAATTATATCATTATTATAAATATGGATTGGGTCTCATTATTTTTTATTTTGACTCTTTGAATCAAGAAGACAGTAATAACATAAATGCTCTACAAATTGACTGAAGTCATTTAACATTCAATACCTTATTTTAAAATCTCCAGTGTTACCAATGTTAAAAGAAAGTTTTCATAGAGTTTAGTGAGCCAAGAATTTGTACATCAACTCTGAGCTTTCACTGGCCACAAAAAATCAGCTATGGAATCACATGTCACTGATGTGTCTCATCACATTTAGTAAGCCTTACTTGCAATTTATAGACATAAAGCAAATACAGCTTTAAAATCAACTCACTTTTTTCTAATAAGATAATTTTCTATGGACAGATCTTGTACAAAACGGTGGCTGCTAAATTAAAGGAAATTTTATTAAGTAATAGTATGATAACATTTTTATCCAAGTTGATCCTTAGCAGAATTTATTAATTACAAATATTCTTTGTGCAAACATTGAAAAATTAATGTTTTACAGAAATCACTAAAAGATATATCATCAAAAATTCTTCCTATGACAAATATGTACAAACACAGATTTGAAGAGGAAATTGAAGAGGAAATCATCATTAAGATAAAGATCTATACAGAGTTAAGTTGTGATTTTCCTGTAACATAGTAAAAGAAGGAAAATATCCTGAGAGGAATTGCATTCATTCAACCACACAGATGTACACACTCTTACACACATATCTTCATGAATATTTGGAGAGTAAGAGAATATTCAAAACAAGATTTGGATATTGGTGTGATCTAAATATGTGATGCATATAAAATTATAATACTCAGCATACGGAAGACTCAGCTAGAAGTTAATGAACATTCGTTGGCCTTTATTTTGCATTCAAACTCCATCTAACCTTCAGGGATGTCAGTTGATTGGAGCTCATTCACAGATGAATTTACACAAAAAATTGACAAATTATCAAAAAATAACAAATCAAAATTTTAGAAACAATGACCTAATGGACAAACTGAGGCTATTAAATACAAACAAGTGCTTTGACTTAGATATTTAGTCTATTACAATTTAGTTTGAAATCTGGGTAGCAGCGAAGATGTGTATTGAGTCTACTATTCTCAGTAATGCAGAAAACTTAGTACACAATTAGTCATTGTTTTGTTTGTTTTCACAGAGATGTACCCATAAGTTTTATTTGATGCCTTCTTTTTGGTTTAGCTGAATATATACTTTTGAATACAAAAAATCATGTAGACTCATTTCAGAGTTATCAAGAAGGGCCAATTAACTGAGCAAGGTAATGGAACATGCCTGAATCCAATACCTTTGGGGTAAGTCTCTACCTATTAATGTGGACAGTGTTTGCTCAGTTATTCAACAACTGGAAATCTAGAGCTAATTATTCTGGCAAGAGGTAAGAGTTCCATGTTTCAAGCTCAAATAGTGCTTAGCTGCTAGGTATGTTACTCTATTTATTTACTTGGCTTTCAATTTCAAAAATAGGACAAATCTCAGAATAGTCCTTCGGAGACAAGACTCAAATTAAAATTCTTTTAGGATTAAAGGCAAATTAAATATTATCTGAAGGAAACAAAACCAATTTAACTTTTATTTTCTCTTCATCTGCAGAAGTTAAATCTTTTTTTTTTTCAATATAGGATTAGAAATATAATAAACCCTACAGCCAAAAGTAACTCACAACCATTTGGAGATAAGACTAGCACACACAGAACCCAGTCATTTTTTCAAAATTTCGAAATACATAATTTTAAAATAACAATACTAAATGAAACACTTTTTTAACATGTTCTTACTCTTTTTAAGACATGTTCCTACACTGACTTGTACCGATGAAAAATATAGTAAGGCAGTTTTGTTTTTAATAAAGGAAAAGATCAGAGAAAAACAGAATATATTCTTCTTTGAAGCACTGATTAATAAAAGAAAGAAAAAAGTTCGTAGTCTGGTAAGGAATGGTTGCATTTATCTACTTTGTTGAGTTTATGGAAATGAAGGATTTTTGTCCTTCAGCACTACAGAGGCATCAGACCTATTTTAGTAATGATTCTTTTTTAAACTCCTAGGTGAAAGTGAATGGAGAAAATGAGCATTCAAGGGTGCTTGAAATTACATCCTGTGAAGAAGGCACGAGCTATTTATAGATTACAGTGCATTCATCAGCTGGTTTTGCCCAGCAATACTAACTTTGGAAATAAGAAAATGGACCATAATTGTTAATGTTGCCCTAATAATTTTATTCAGGCAATTTTTCTTATGTCAAAAAAGCATCAAATGTTTACCCAAAATCATCTACTGGCATTTTCAAAGTGCTATTCAAATGCCATAGTTTTAAACAGAAATCTATACATCCTAATATTTAATAATTGAGTAAGGTGTTCCAAACATATATTATATGAAAGGGCACAGAAAAGGATATTAAAACATTTTCCTGGTGATATTTGTCATTATCAATAAAATTACAACCTCATTTGAGAGCTAAGAAAAGTATATAAGAAGCTATAGACAAAGCAGTATAAAGCAAAAAGTGGCAGGTGTTCCAAAAGAGGCTCAGACACCATGCTATGCAGGAATACATCAAAACTTTGTATATAATGTGCTACACTTCAGGTGTTCTATAGGATGAAAGAATGATTCAAGTGGCAGAGGAGACTGCAGAAGGAAATAGAAGCAGACGGAGCAGTTTAAGCAAATGTCCAAAGATAAGTTATTCTACATGCACTACAGGATTCATGCTGGGAAATAATGATAAAATAAGATGTTAAGAGAAGTTGAATTTAGGGTTTAGATTGAATGAAACTTATTGTTTAGTCAAGGGCATTGAGTTTATTTTACTCACAAACAGTAAAGTGACTCTGTCATTCATTAATATCTAACATCCACTAAAGATATATTACAGGAAGGTTCTAGAGTTATGTGTACCTACATAGGAAATATTTGACTAAATCTTTCAAACAAATAATTGCCTATTTTAGAACTATAGATTGAAAAGGATTTTTTAAAAAAGTCATAGATAATATACATTTCAGTTTTGATTGTTGAAATCATATAATTTTGATTATCCTAATAAACATAAATGAGAAGAGTGATGCTTTTTAAGAGCAATATTTATTCACATAAATTTATTCTTAACTGGATAAATGTGTATACTTTCTATAATCATTGTTTAAGGTATGAAATATTTTTGAACTAAAAAAAATCCAAATACCAAAGACCAAATTGATGCCTTATTGTAATTCCATCAGTTATTTTTAAAAAATTATTTTAATACTCAACATAAAAATATCACATAATCTAGTGTTCATTAAATGATAATTTACATTTAGATTTATTTTCAAAAAGTGACCATCACATAATGAAGTTTCAATGATATTTTTAAGATGACAGGCAGATTTAGTTTGAAATCCCAAATTTTATATCTTCTGTTTCTCACTTTTCCTCTTTCACATGTACTTTATTTTTTTTTTAACAATCCTTGAAAGCTATGTTTGAGCAATTTCTACAGTTCATGTATTTTTAAGAACAAATTCAAGAAAATGTTTTTCAGAAATAGAAGGTAGTTATCATGTTATTTTCTGGTGTGGATTTTCACCACATTTTCTCCCTCTGTCACTAATCATGCTCTTTCTCAACAAAAAGTAATAAAAAAACTGCATTCAGAAAAATACTCTGTGACAGTTACTTTCCTGTGAGCTTGAAGTTTTATTCCATGATGTGGTCTTGTTTTGCAGCTTTTGCAACAACGTATATTTCCAATCTCCTGGAAGTCATTCTATTTTTATTCTTCTAAAGATAGCTAGGGAAGTTCTTTTTCATGTGAAATTTATTAAATTTCACGTGAAATTTTTTAAATCAAAACAGCTTTGATGATCCATTTCATAAGCCATTGAAAGTATAACTTAATTTAAAATAGTGCTTTTACTCTTTACAAAGTATTTTTAATATCATGCTATAAAAGTTTAATTTCTATGTAATTTTCAAAAAATAAATATAATTTTACAAATTCCCTTTTTTCACCTGGAAGGAAAGATAGAAAGCTGTTTTTTTCAGAAAAAGAATCAGCACTAAATAAATATCTCAAGTTTCATTAGGTAAGTGATGTTTTCTCTTTAACATTCTAAATAAATTTTACAACATTGATCACACAGTGAAAAGTACATAGCATAGATATTTCAATAAAATACCTCAATTAAAAAATAACTTTTAAATTTATATCTTCTAGTTTAGGTTGAGGTACAATGCTGAAGCTCCTTCTAATTTCTGTTTAGTTAAATTCTCTTCAGAATATGACGTCCAAGCCAGGAAAAGAAATGTACTGTTACACCTGCCTCCCACTAACATAATTATTTTCTTTCATTCACCAAGTCTTCAGATAGTCGGGAGTCCCACTCATCTTTCGCTATTTCAGTTTCCATATGAGAGAATGCACAAAAATGAAATGCTTTATGGGACAAATAGTTTTGAAAAAATCAGGTCACAATTCAGCTTTTCTTGATTCCAATCAGTATCTTGAATCAAAACATGGAACTGGATGATTTTAACAGAAAGAATCAGCTGGACACGGTGGCTCACGCCTGTAATCCTAGCACTTTGGGGGGCTAAGGTAGGAGAATCACTAGAGGTCAGGATTTCAAGACCAGCCTGGGAAACATAAGGAAACCCCATCTCTACAACAGATAAATAAATAGCTGATATGGTGGCTAATTTAAGGAAACGTTGAATAAAATAAAAGTGATTTATTTAGGATCCATGTCTTTACCTGTCTAGAAATAAAACTTTATATTCCACATACAGGAAGAGAAATAATTTGTTTTCATAGAAAATAGCTTAGTTGTGATGAAGTACATTTTATCAGCACACAGTGATTTAGGATTAAGACAGATCTTATCAGAAATAGTACATTTTGAAGAAATTTCTGCTTTCTGCTTTTCTCTATATTCCAACTATACATCAGCCCCTCTCTGTTTTACAACAGCTTAACCTTCTTGTTCACTGAAAAGGTAGAAATCACTAGGTAAGTAAAATAACAGAATTTCACATCTTTGCCTTTATCCTTTCCAAATCTTACTTTGTTTCAATGAACAACTTTGACATCTACGACTCTTCATAGATCCCATCGAAGTCTGCTTCTTTAGCTACATTCTGTCAGTTAAAGAATTGTTCTCTCAAAGGTTTTTTCAGCCTCTACCTGAAGAAGGCCACTGAAAAAGTTTTTAAAAAGTGACTTTGGAGAAATCAGAATATTGGTAAAATTGCACAGATTTCTGAGAGTGTTACTCTGAGGTGTGGTTAGTCGCTGATTTTACCAGTGGATTCTTGAAGAGAACCAACAGCCAAGCCAGGTTATACTTCATTTTTGCATGAAGAAATTAAATAATAGGGGAATTGAATATTCAAACTCCAAAATAAAAGTAATGACAAAATTATTTACCATAGAACAGAACCCGACTATAGGGGAAGAGAATTAAACAAGGAATTATTTAATAAAATGCTAATGACCATGCCAAGAAAAGTAAAGCCAGGAGTAAAAAGAATGTAGGTAGAATAGTTGGAGTTGGAAAGTCTTTTCAGATGGCATTGGGGAAACTGTTTCTAGTCAGTGATACTTTTGAATAAGAACATATCCCTACCACTATGCACGGGGAAAGCAAAAATAAATTTTTGGCCAATCAAATAAAAAAAGGCGTAAAAACATTAAATTGTTGAGGAATGAAAACGCTCTATATTACCGAAATTATAAGAAAAAAACATTTTAGCAAATTAGAACTAAATGGCTAAAGGCAGTCATTTTCTGTGTGATCGTTAGAAAGTGAACAGTTGGTAATAGGAAAAATTATTAAGTGTGGGTTTCTTCTTAGGAAAGCCCACAGTGGTTCATTTTTCAGATAGAAATTGACAGGAAATATGAAGCTACACAAATATAATGTGTACAAATATAATGCTATACAAATATAATAAATATAATGTGGAGGAATAAATTTCAGGAACCAAAGCCAAATTATTAAAGAAGGGATAAATCATTCATCTGAGGACGTACAGCTGGTCTCAAATCCAGGTCACAGCTCCTAATAGAAAAGATCTTATGGCAAGCACAGAAACGGTGGCAGAGTTTACGGGTCCCATATGCATATTGGATACATCACATGAGAAGTTGCTATGGAACATATTTTTTTTTTCCTGTATCCCTCAGAACATTAAACTTCTCCAGAAATAAGGAGAGTTGAAAATTTTCAACCTGGAATTATCAATACCCTGAAATAGGTCAAAATATTTTGAACTATAAAAACAGCAAGAGATAAACCCTATCACAATTAAGAAGGTATGAATAAAAATTAACTCCTAAGCGTCCCTAGGTTTTGAGTAGAATGCAGGAGAAAATAGGATTTGGAGGAGATGCCATATGTTCTTCAAGATTCTGTATCATTTCTATTATATTTCAGAATTTCCAAGTGTTGGTTGATGTGTGTTCATGATAGTTGAATTTATTATTAATTATGATATAAAACAATTGTTGTTATTTTACACGATAGAGTCCCTGTCATCCCTCTAGAGAGATCTCAGACTTGAATTAGGCTTCCTAAGTATATCAGATGCATGTATTGTCATCTTTTAAAATAGCCCAATATGCCAAAGGATGAGTGTTGCTGGTTTTTATTGTCAGCGTAGTCATCGAGTTCCATAGAGAAAGGAAGAAACTATTTTCAAGGGAAAAAACATTAGCATTGATGAGAGCCAGATTTAACAGTTTACTTTAATTCTTAGTCATAAAATACATATAAGTTTTATAACTAATTATTTAATTATACATGCATGAATTAAAAAAAATAAAATGTAATATATTTGAACTTCCTTTTGAGCATACCAATCAAATCGCCTTCTATTTTCCCAGAGGTAACCACTCTTTTGACTTTTGATTAGAATTTTTCCTTAATGTATTTTTGTACCTTACTTCAATTGAGTAATAATTTAGATATCTTCTTTTGGTTGTATTTATAACTCTGGGGGCCTGCCATGCTTCTTTAACCACTTCAGTACCGCACTCACCGGCCGCGAAACCTTGCCCACAGCCGGCACTCATAATCTGCATGATAGTTTGTGCTGTGCATTGACGATGAATCCGTTTTGCTCTTGTGTGATGAAGAAAGCTTTAAAGCACTGAAAGCTTGTTTGACTTTACAGGCAGCTTTAGGAAAATAACTATAATAGCTCCTACTAAGGACTTGTTAAAAGGTCACGGATTCGTAGTAACTTATTAGCTGAACGTACACACTGCAACTGCAGAGATAAAAGCTGTAAAAGCAAAAGCTTTTGGCTGTCGACTAAATTCGACGCTCGTACCGAAGTGGTTAATCAGACAATTTATTTAATTTGTATAAAAGTATATGCCATTATTATCTTTTCAAATATTGGATTTTCTCTATTCTTTATACCTTATCTCTTTGATATTTTAGACCTTCTCCTTTTCTACTTTAAGTGCTTTAACTACTCTTTAATATTGTCTCCCTATTTTCTCTGTCTTGCATTGTGGATAATGTTTTCAAATCTTTCCTTCAGCTCATTAAATACTCATCTATATTTACCCTCTTGAAAAGCCAGCCTTTGAGTTCTAATTTGTACTACCATATTGTTAATTTCCAGAAAATGTTTTTAAAATTGTCTCATAGTTAATTTGAATTTTTTTTTAAAATAAACTTTAATTTTGCAACAGTTTTTAGATTTATTTAAAAAATGTGAAAACATTACAGAGAGTTCCCATACACCTTGCACACTGTTTCCCCTGTTGTTATAAACCAAAATGTCTTGTGTCTCCCCCTGCCAAGAATTCATAAGTTGAAGCCTTAAACCTCAATGTGATGATATTGCAGATGAAGATGCAGCATTTGGGAGATAATTAGGTTCAGATGAGGTCATGAGAGACCAGAGCTCTCTCTGTTTCTCCCTACCATGTGAGGACACAGTGAGAAGTGAGCCATCTCCAAGCCAGGAAGAGGGCCCTCACCAAGAACAGAATTGGTTGACACTTTAATCTTGGACTTTCCAGCCTCTAGAAATGTAAGAAAATAAGTTTCTATAGTTTAAGCCACCCAGTCTACGTTATATTGTTATGGCAGCCCAAGCAGACTAATAAACCTAACACAGATTGAGTATTCCTTACCTGAAATGCTTGGTACCAGAGTTTTTCAGATTTTAGATTTTCTGTATTTTTGAATATCGGCATATACATAATAAAATATCTGGGGATGGTACTCAAGTCTAAACATGAAATGCATTATGTTTCATATATACTTTATACAATATTTTAAATAATTTTGTGCTTGAAACAAAATTTGTATACATTGAACCATCAGAAAGCAAAGATGTAGCTTTCTCAGCCACATATGTGGACAAGTTTATAACTCTATTTCTTCCGGTCATAGATAGTGGTCATTCAAACAAAATACTCTCCTGTAAGATGTTTCATGCTTACATTGTTGTCCAGTATCTCTAATAGCTTGACTTTCTGTGCTATAGATAAAAATAAATATTCACTCTTTTTGTTTTCACTACCACTCATAGAGGTATCTACAGGCCTTTTAGAAATTTTCAGAAACATTTTTAGACCAGAGAGTGGAGAATAAGCATCAAAAAAAAAAAAAAAAAAAGCAGTGAGTAAAACACATAAGTCTTTATGTCTTGGCCTTATGTAGTGCATTTTATTACCATTTGTGTATACAGAAAAGATATATAGCAGCTAAAGGGAGGTGGAAGGGATTATCTCCTTTGGGAACACTGAATAAACTGTGCATTGTCTGCCTGCGTTTTGACAGCTACCCATTATATGAGGTCAGGTATGACCTTTTCTACTTCTTATGTCCTGTTGGCACTCAAAACATTTTAGATTTTGGAGCATATTGGATCTTGAATTTTTGGATTTGGGATGCTCAACCTGTATTAGCATTTTATAGCAGTATGGTTCATTCATTATAATTAATGAATTAAAATTGTCACACTATTATGAACAAAAGTTTGTACTTTATTTACATTTTCTAAATTTGTACCTCATGTCCTTTTTCTAATTTAGGATCTCATTTAGGATAGAGTATTACATTTAGTAATTAAAGAAGTCATTAAGCTTCTTTGAGCTGTGACAGTTTCTCATACTTTCCTTGTTGTGGCCTTGATAGTTTTGAGGAATACTTGCCAACTATCTTGTTGAATTTCCCTTTATTGGAATCTGTCTGATGTTTTCTCTTGGATAGAGTGGGGTTATGGATTTTTGGAAGGAAGTCTACAGAAGTAAAATCAAATTTTCATCACAACACAGCAAATATACATATTGTCAATATGACTCACAACTGTTGCAGTTGATCTTGATTATCTGGCTGAGGTAGCATTAATTAGATTGCCCACTGCAAATTTACTTTTTTTTTCTACCTTTCCATACTGTAATGTTTGGGAGGAAGTTACTATCTACAGCCATATTTAAGGAGTGGGCAAGTTATATACATCCTTGAAGCTAAAGTAGCTACATAAATTACTTGGAATCCTTCTTCATGGGAAATTTGTCTCTTCTTCTCATGCATTTATGTATCCAAACATTAATTTATACCAGCATGCATATAGGTATTTATTTTATGCTTTGTATTTTAATTCAACACTTTATTTTGTTGGCCAAATTTTTCCAGTTCTCATCACCTGCAGCTCTTCAAATTGGCTCCTGTGTGCTTTGAGCATACCACCATCAATGTATGTTTGTTTTATTGTGGAGGATTTTTTTTAGCATTTCTTTATTTTATCATCTGGAAAAAATGCTCCAGGCATATATATATGTGTGTGTATGTATATATATATACATATACATATATGTATATATGTATATGTATATATATATATATAGAGAGAGAGATGATATAGATATATCCTATGTCTGTAGCAGCATCAGCTCTTTCTCTAAGGAGTCTTGATTCCTTTTATTGTAGAATGGTATCATAAAATAAGATTTGGGTATTAAATATTCTCTTTTCTACTGTAATTTCTTCAGGCATCAGAGCAAAGAAACACACATGGCTATAATAATGCATTTATATATACATATCTATAAATATTTTATATGTAACCATTTCTATCTATATTAAGATAAAATGAGTTAATACTGTTGCTTCAATTCTATTCCATGACCGCATGATCAGTCTATCCTCCTAGCCTGCTTAGCTATAAAATTCCATTCCAGCAATGAGAAATCTGATTCCTATTATCACTATCCACTTGCTTAATTGTTTAATTCCAGCATACGTAAATAGTAGTATCAAGATTGTTAAGACCTATACCCATAGAAAACAACTTTATCACCCAGAGAGCAATAATTAACTCAATATCTTTTGCCCTTTGTCTTACAGAATTTACACATTTCCAAAGCTACTTAGACCAGAAAACTTTCTCCCCATGCCGCTCAGTGAGGTGGCTTCATACATTAATAATACGATTAGATCGTTTTACCCATTGTGCATTCTATCCAGGGATTCCCTCAATTTCCTAAACAGTTTTTCTAATTAACATCCAGTAAGATTCACTCTTTATGCTGTAAAATTCTATAGGCTTTGACAAATATACGGTATCATCAACCTACCCTTATAGTATGACACATTATATTTTCAATGCCCTGAAAAATACCTATGCTGTACCTGTCAAACACCTCTCCTTGAAACCTTGTCAACCAGTGATCTTTTTCTCATTTCTATGGTTTTGCCTTTGCCAGAATGTTATATAATCAGAATGATAAAGTTTATAGCCTTTTCATCCAGGCTTTTTTTTATTAAGTGATATATGTTTCAGGTGCCTTTTCATGGTTTGAGTACTCGTTTCTTTCTATCACCGAGTAATATTTCATTGTATGGATATAACAGCTTGTTTATTAATTCACTTTTTTTAGGATATCTTGGTTGCTTCCAGTGCTTGACAATTATGAATAAAAGCTTCCATAAACATATACATTAAGGCTTTTGTCTAGACGTATGTTTTCAAATGAGCTGGGCAAATACCTAGGAGCAAGATTGGTAGATTGTATTGTACATATGTTTACCTCTGTCAAACTGTCACTATCTTCTGAAGTGGCTGTGCCAGTTTACATTCTGACTAGCAGTAAATGAGTTTCTCTTACTCCAGGTTCTGTCCAGAAATTAGAATTTTTTAAAATAAATAATTAAATATCTCGTTGTTTTAATTTATATTTCCCTAAAGATAAATGACTTTGAGTGTCTTTTTGTCTGCTTTTCTGCATATGTTTTTGTCTTCCTCTGGTATACTTCCTCTGGTATATTCATTGGTAAAATACCTGTCCAAATTTGTTGCCTGTTTTTATAATTTAGTTTTTTCCTTATTGTTGAATTTTAAAAGATCTTTATATGTTTCGAATATGAGTTTTTGTCAGATATATATTTTGAAAATATTTTACTCAATCTGTGTCTTGTCTTATTTTCTTAGCAATGTCATCCACAGAGCAGAAGTTTTTACTGTGATAAACTCTAAATTATCAGTGTTTCCTTTCGTAGATTGTATTTTTAGTGTTTATATAAAAATACATTACCAAACTCATGGCAACCTAGACTTTATCCTATTATCTTCTAAATGTTTTATATTTTTGCATTTTGCAGTTAGGTCTATAATTTATTTTGAGTTAATTTTTTGTGAAGGGTGTGAAGCCTGTATCAAAAATTATATATATATATATATATATATCTCCAATTGTTCTGGCACCCTTTGCTGAAAACACTATCCTTTACCCATTGAATTGCCTTATAGATAATTACTTGCCGATATCTCTGGGTGCCTATTTCTGTGCTTTACATTCTGATCTATGTGTCTATTGTTTCACCAATGCCATTCTGTCTTGATTATTGTAGCTATACAGTAATTCTTGAAATCAGGTCACATGAGTCCTACAACATTATTCTTCTTCAGTATTGTAGTGGTTATCCTATATATTTTGCCTTATTATATAAACTTTAAGATCAGTTTTTCAGTATCTACAAAATGGTTTACTGGGACTTTTGGAGGGATTATGTTGAATTTATAGATCAATTTGCTAAGCATTGAAATCTTAAAAATATTGAGTCCCCCAATCCATGAGCACAGAATATCTGTTTATTTAGATCTCTGATGCCATTCCTCAGAGGTTTGCATTACTTGCATTGCTATAGAATCTGCTATATTCTGAATGTTTGTGTCTCCCAAAATTAATATGTTGAAACCTAATCTCTAATGTGATATTATTAAGACAGATAGTCTTTGAGAGGCAATTAAGTCTTGAAGGTAGAGATGTCATGAATAAGATTAGCACCCTCACAAAGGAGGCCCAAGAGAGCTGCCTTGCCCATTCCTCCCAGTGAGGACACCGTGAGAAGGTGTGATCTGTGAACCTGGAAGCAGTCTCCCATGGGACACTGAACCTGATGGTGCTTTGATCTTGTGCTTCCAGGCTCCAGAACTGTGAAAGATAGATTTCCGTTGTTTATAAGCCACTCAAATTATGGTGTTTTTTAAATTTAATTTTAATTTTTTTTATAGCAGCTTGAACAAGCTAAGACACTGCCTGTATATATTGTGCTAGATTTATACCTAACTATTTCATTTTGGGGTGCTATTTTCAAAGGTATTTTTTTATTTAAATTCCATTTGTTCATGGTTGGTATCCAGCATAGCAATTAAATTTCTAATTTCATATAAACCTTGTATCCAATGATCTTGCTATATTCATTTATTAGTTACAGAATGTTTTATTTTTTATCAGACATTTGGGATGGTGTACATAAACAATCATGTCACTTTGAACAAAGTCACTTTTATTTCTTTCTTCTCTTCTATGTACTCTATGTCCTTTCCTGTCGTTTTGCCTTAAATAGGACTTCCGGTATAATGTTAAAGAGTTGTGAGAGAGGATATTTTACTGTTTCAGACCTCATCAAGACCATCCTGTAGGTTCAATAATTTTCTTAGAGTACTCACGATGAAAGATCTATAGTTGTACTAAAGAATTTGATGTATTACAGTAAAAGGATAGAAGCAAAAATCTGCAAAGGAAGAAGGTGCTTGAGTGTGTTAGGGTTTTCCTCAGAAATAAAACCAATAGATAGATATAGACAGGCAGATAAATAGGAGATTTATTGTAAGAATTGGCTCATGTGATTATGAAGGCTGAGTAATCCCACTCTATGCTTTCTTCAAGCTGGAAAATAAGAAGAGCCAATATTGAAACTCAGCCTGATTGCAAAGGCCCGAAAATAGGGGGAGGGCATGCTTGGGTAAGTCCTGGAGTGGAAAGGCCTAAAACCCAGGAGCTCTGATGTCCAAAGGCAGGAGAATATGTGTGTTCCATATCAAGAAGAGAGAGAGAGAATTTTCCCTTCTTCTTCCCTTTTGAATGATTAGGGGCCTCAATGGACTGGATGATACCCACCCACATTGATGAGGGAGAATCTACTTTATTGTGTCTATTGATTCAAATGTTATTGCCTTCCAGAAACACCCTCACAGACACACCAAGAAATATTGTTTTATCAGCTATCTGGGCATTCCTTAACCCAATCAGGTTGACACATAAAATTAACCACCACAATGGCGCAGCATACAGAGGAAAGCAGGTACAAGCTTCTAAGAGTCCTCTCAGAGGAATCACATAAGACACACTAATTTCTCCAGGAATAACTTCTGAGAACACAAGTTACATGTGTTTACCAAGGAAGCTCATTAGTTTTCAATTCCCAAGGTTTTCACCTGGGGCTGATCATGTACACATCATCTGTCTAGCTCATGTCAAACTTCCAGACTCACAGAAGTAAAGGGATATGATGTTAAGAATAAACTATATCATTCACCCAAACAATTTTTTAGGCACAGTAAACCATGTTTGTCAGATAAGAAGTAGTGGAAAATCTCCTAAAATCCAAATTCTCAGACTTTAGCCAAAGGCCAAGTTGTAAGTTGGTCTTTCTAAAGAACCAGTGTTAGGTCTTCTATGTTAACTCTTTTTCTGTAAGCCTTCTTTGTTCTTTATATTAGAGGAAAATAATACAGTTTCTCACCATTAAGTATGTTAGATTTAGGTTTCTTTCCTACATGTCTTTTATCAACTTCTGTTTTGCATTGTTTGGAGCCTGCAAAGATTAACATTATATAATTATATGCTCAGTTGTTTAAAAGTATGCCTTTATATTTTACCAATATGTGAGATGTTTTTCACAAAGAGGTTTTTTTTAAAAAATATATCATATTCCCTTGTTGCCAGAAACAGAATTAGTTTGCATTTCTGCATTCTCGTTCAAACTCTCATTTCAGAACAAATCTCAAAGGCTAGTGGTAAACCATGACAGCTGTATTTCAAAAGAAAACCATTTGTTAAAATTGTATCAGGCCTCAAATTTTTTAAAAAATGAAAGTGAAGTGAAGAGCCATGTATAATTATTCTTAGCTGGAGAATATATTCACTGCCATCACTTTTTTACTGTCTTTTTGGAATGTTCATATGGATGTGGCAAATAATCAACTTGCTTTCATCCATTTTGTGCTGCTGTAACATAACACCTGAGACTGGGTGATTTATAGTGAACAGAAATTTATCTCTCACAGTTCTGGAGGCTGAAAAGTCCAGGATCAAGCCTCTAGCCTCTGGTGTGGGCCTTCTTGTTTCATCATGCCCTGGTGGAAGGTGGAGTGGTGTAGAGAGGGTGAGAGAGAAAGACACACACACACACACACACACACACACACACAGAGAGAGAGAGAGAGAGAGAGAGAGAGAGAGAGAGAGAGAGATGAAAGAGGGCTGAACTCATTCTTTTAGAAGAGTCCCACTCCCTGTATAACAAACCCACTTCCATAATAGCAGCGTCAATCTATTTGTGAGGGCAGAGCTCTCATGACCTAATCACCTCTTAAAGTAGTCATCTCTTACTGCTACAATGGCAATTAAATTTTAGCGTGCATATGGGAGGGAACAAATGTTCAAACTATGGCACAATCTTTAGTGAGGAATCTTTGGTGGTCATAAAGCAGTTGGTATTTGCAGTAAATGGTTATTGTCACTTCAAAAAAGAAGTCTTCGTCAGGGCTTACACTTCCCTTGGGAGCATTCTCCTTACTTAATAATCGATGTAGAAATCCGTTTCCACAAATGGGGTGGGGAGGCTCACTTTTGAATCCCTTCTTATCTCATCCACTCAATTGTTTCGTGTATTGATTATATGTGCGTGTACACACAGACAATATACAAACATATATGTAATACATATATATTTATATATATACAATTAGAACTAGCTACAATTTTCAATCACAAAACCTTGCTAAACCACTTAAATAAATGCATAAGTATATTTATCCATCAACATAATTAAACATGTGTGTGTTTATACCAGTATTTCTTTTGTCATAGAATTACATAAATTCTATGATGAAAGAACTTTGAAAATTCTAAGTATATTTTTAACTTCTAAGTATTTAAAAATTTACATCACATTTTTATAATTATATTCTTACATTTACTAAGTTATGATCTGGGAATATGTCCAATTATACATACATTTAATGTTTGAATATTTTAAGAATTGTACCCAATGGCATCATCAGTATTCTTTTAAATATTTCATGGATATGTAAGGAAAATTTTTGTGTGTTCAAAGCATGTGCTGGTCTATATATCTAAAGTAGATGGTTATATAACATAAAAAGTACTTTTTACTTTTCCACTAATAACCTTATGTGTTGTTCTGTTTGATTCTAGTTTCTAATATTTTAGGTGGGAATTCTGATACTAAATAGTTTACTATTTTTTTCATGTTTTCATTATTATTCTTTCTCTCTGGCACCGTATCTGCTTTTCTTGAATTCAGGATATTTATAGAAAATGTCTGTTTGTACTGTTTTTCACTATTTAACTTTTTCAAACTGAAGGCCTAAATATTTCTCAATTTGGGGGGATTCCACTATTTGTTTACCAGTTTCTCTCTTCCATCTTTCCTTTTTCTTATCATGACAGTATTTTTACAAACATGTTAGAGTTATTGAAACTCTCATTCATGGATGATTTCTATCTCCTTGTGGTTTTACATTGAGTCTTTAGATATTTCTTCAACTTGATATCAGAGGTCACTAACCTTTGGGTAGATAGTAACAATCTCCTCTCCAATTTATCTTCTTGGGTTGTGATTTTGCTTGTTGATTTGTAGCTCTAGAACGCGTTTTTCTGTGATTCTTCTTGTATGTCCTTAACTAGTACCAAAACCATTTACATGCAAATGTAGTCTGTCTCTTTTAGTAACTAGCTTGGTTTAGACATCAGATTTAGTTCTTCCACCTTTCTCTATGCTAGCGTTATCCAATAGAAATATAATATGAAATAAGGTGCTAGAGAAACATAAATATGGGCATATCATACATTCATAGAAATATACACAATTTTTATTTAGTTTCCAAATTAAAAACAAGTAGAAGGAAATAGGTAAAAGTAATTTTGATAATATATTTTATTTAACCCATCTATCAAAAGTAGATCAATTCAATATTCATCAATATAAATTAATAATAAGATACTTTACTTTATGTTTGTTATAGTTTTTAAACTTGCTGTAGGTTTTACATTGAAATGACATTTCACTTTCATTACCAAATCTTCATCATTTTAACAATGAAAGGCCTCCTTGATGTGTTGTTATTTGACAATTTTCTTTGTGTTCATTTCTGGTTCTTAGAAAACACAAAGGATAGAATGCAAAATTTCTTCTTGCAATCCACCAGGATAAGGGAGACCTCAGTTGATCTATTTAGTTTCTTTCTTTTCAGTTTATTTGGAGCAGAGATAACAGGGATTATGACAGGAAAACAATATCTTGGCTCCCTTAAGGCCAAGCTATGAAAAGATACACATACAAGCACAAGCATTATGATCTCAAGAAGGATAAAAGGGGAATTTGTGAACTTTAGCAATCTTTCGTAATAAAAGCTTTCAGGAAACCAGTAACAGAAAAGATGTAATATAATAATACATCTTCACTAAAAATGAATTAAAAACACTTATTTTAATTTGAACTCTATTAGGAAGAAGAGGAAGACACCCATGATGGAGTCTGCTATTCAATATACAGAAGGATATACAGAAGGATACAGAAGGATATCTGATCAGAAAGAAAACAGAAGAAAAAAAAAGAAAAAAAAATAATTATAAGAATTTTAAAAAATGCCTTTATTTAAGAATATTTGATTTAAGTAAAACATTTAAGTAAATATAGAAACAACTTATCAATGAAAAGAGATTAGTTGTATTGCTAGACACAAGTGTATTAGGAATGAATGAGTACTTTTCTTCTATAAAACACAGTTTTAAGTATAGTACAAGTAAAAGAAGCTATTATTCTCAATAAAAACAAGAATTCTCAGAATTTTTAAAAAAATGTTACCTGAAATATGGATTTAAATTGATGTTTGTATTCTACATTAACATGACTTTCAACAACTAATTATGTCACTCAAAGTTAATTGGCACATTATTCAATATTATAATATGTAGAAAGATAAATTTGGAGTCATTGTTACCATGAAGAAACTATATAATCAACTGTCAAATTTTTGGTTTGTCTTCTAAACAGTTTTTCACAGAATGTGGTTAATCCCTTAGCAATATTCCTGTTCTAATTGTTTATTTTCTATCAATTTTTAACACTGCCTTGGTGAAAAGACAGGTTTTATGCCATTCATTATTTTACTTGGTGGATCAATTAATTTGATTTTTATTCTAATCAACAGTTTCAGATGTTCTCTTGACACTATGTCACAGTAACAAAATAACTGTGACAACTTATCTCTGTATACTATATCATAATGTTGTTCACTACAATATTCACCAAAAATAAAAATTTCTATAATCCATGTTTTCCAATTTAGGAGTCATAAATCACATATGACTATTATTCAACTGAGAAACTGAATTATTAATATTAATTTATTTTAATTGATTTAAATTTACACAGTCATGTTACTGGCTAGTGGCTACAGTATTAAATAGCACAGTGATAGATCACTATAGCTTTTAAAAATTATATCATTATTAGTGTATTCTGTGTTTAGACATTATATACTGTTTAAAAATGTGTTCTATGGTGAAATTTATAGAAATAATTCCATCCTGCATAGACCAAAAGGAGAAAGTTTTTTTCTCCCAACCCAAAATATATTGAGCTTGACTATCATATCCTCAAAGTTCTCTTCCACAGGATCACTAAATAAATGAGCCAGTAAACTCTAAGGACAAAAAACCCATTTTGTTTATTGTGAGAAAAGAGCCAATTTGGCCTCCTTTAGCATATATACAGATTGTGTCTTGCTAATATGATGCTCACTACTTACCCACAATGTAGATCTGGATAATCTCCAAAACCTAGGAATTAGGAAAAATCAGTAAGTACACACCCACTTCTTCCTTTTCTTCTTAGTTTGTATAAAAAATGTGATGGCATGTATGACGCATTTTAAGACCTACAAAGTAATCTCGTTTATATTTATATCTCTAAATATCCTATGAATGAGAAGAAACTATTTAGGTTGAAGCAAAATAAATTTAGTTATGTTCTAGGGGTTTTTTTGTTTGTTTGTTTTTTTCCAGCAATCACTAACATGAGAGCCATAATTTCACTTGGTTCCAATTGGCTCAGAATTTTTTTAAGTTTACAAATTTATTGAGGCACAGCTGACATAAAATAAAGTTCACATATTTAAAATGTTAACTTCGATATGTTTTGACATATGCAGGTATTCTTAAAATTATTCACAATCCAATTGCCAAATATTCTATCAGAGTTTATGCATTTGATGAAGAAATGAAGTGAAATAGGAAGTCAGATATTTTAAATTTTTATATTCTATATAAATAAGGCAGTGACTATTTCCACTACCAACATAAAATAATGTCAATAAGTAATATATCCACAGCCATCTTTAAAATTCAACGATTAGAATAATTACAGAATAACCCCTGCATGTGGAAGAGGTGGGATGTAATCTCTTGTCAACCCATGCTAATTTCATTAGATATAGTCACACTTCATGATCAGTTTACACTCCATGAGCATTTGGAGAAGGGATTCAAGGTGCTTAAATTAGGACAGAATAAGAAACTTGGCTGCCTGCCCAAAGAAGTCTAACTTATATGAGGTATCATTTTATGTGACCCCAAGGAGTGACAATATTAATCCACAAGTGCTTGGAAAATGGCCATTCTGAGGGAAAATGGGATATCATTAAATGAGAGTGGAAGTATGCAATGAGAAATGTTATGCTTGGAATTCTCTGTAGAAACATATTTAATTCAATTTATAAGAATTTTCATTGACTAGGTATGTGTGCGTATTTATACATATAATTGTGTGTATATATGTATATATCGATTACATATATATTTATATAGTAGAGATTGCTGTCATGATTCCATATTATATTTGTCTTTCCAGGACTCCAGTGATTAATACTTCTATCCTTTATTTTACAATATGTTAAGTTCTATCCAGTTCTATGAAATATCATGTAATCATTGTAGCAAAAATCATTATTGTTAAAGATAACATTTGTCTAGCTCTTTGCAACTTTCAAAAATATCTCTGATTAACAGCTTTTGAGAAACAATGGTGATATAGCACCTCTTGTATACTCCTGGATACAGCTGGAACCCATTCTACTAAGTGAAGTATCTCAAGAATGGAAAAACAAGCACCACATGTACTCACCAGCAAATTGGTACTAACGGATCAACACCTAAGTGGACATATAGGAATAACATTTATCGGGTGTCGGGCGGGTGGGAGGGGGGAGGAGGGGATGGGTATATACAAACATAATGAGTAAGATGTGCAACGTATGGGGTATGGTCATGCTTGAGGCTCTGCCTCGAGGGGGGAGGGGGGCGTGGGCAATATACATAACTGTAATATTTGTACCCCCATAATATGCTGAAATAAAAAAATAAAAAAAAACAGCTTTTGATATAGTCAGAAAGTTTTCTTGGTTTTTTGTTTAATTTTACAAGAAGAAACAAAAAGTCAGGAATGAGAAAAAAAATATACATGCCTTATGGCAGTGCTTCAGCTAGAGGAAAACTCTCTTTCATTCTTCTACCATGGACTATGTTTTCTGCACCACTAAATTCAATTTAAATTTAACTTAGCTTCCAAATATAAATAGCGGCCATATGATACACATGGCCAAATGCCTAATAACTGACAGTACCTTGCCAAATGATCAAACAATGATATCCAAGTAGCATGATGTAGTGAAAAGAGTATCAAAGTGAAACCAGGGAATAAAACTGTAGTACTACCTGCCTGAGGACAAGCTGTGTGCTATCACATGTCTCTCAACATTACTAGATTTAAGTCTACTCATCTTTAAACAAAATGGTTAAATCATATGCCCTCTGAGTTAGTTCACACCTCACAATTCCACGGTTATTTATTTCTCCATTCCCTTATCTGACTTCATTCATATACACTCTCTTTCATGATAATTATTATAAAATGTTAAAAACAAAAACACCAATTTAAGGTGTTTTGATTTTTTTTTGATTTTTTAAAAAATTTCAAAGTGTTATGGAGGTACAAATATTTTTGGTTACATGAATCACTTTTATAATGCTTGAGTCATGGTTATAAGTGTGCTTGTCACTGAGATAGTGTTCATTGTACCAATTAGGTAAGTTTTCAGCCATCCCATCTTCCCCCACATTTGATTTCTGTTAAGTTTTACTTCCCCCTAAGCACAGGTGTGCTCTTCAGTTAGTTCCAAGTTAATAGTGAGTAAATGTGGTATTTGTTTTTCCATTCTTTAGATACTTCACTTAAGATAATGGTCTCCAGTTCCACCCAAATTGTTGCAAAAGGCATTATGTCATCTTTCTTCATGGCTGAGTAATGCTTCATGGGATAAATATACCATATTTTGTTATTCCACTCATGAATTGATGGGCACTTTAGTTGATTCCACATCTTTGCAACTGTGAATTGTGCTGCAATAAACATTCAAAGTACAGCTGTCTTTTTGATAAAATGTTTTGTTTTGTTTTGTTTTCCTTTGGGTAAATACCCAGTAGTGGGATTGCTGGATCAAATGGTAAATCTACATTTAGTTATTTGAGGTATCTCCATGGTGTTTTCCATAGAGGTCGTACTAATTTGCAGTCCTGCCGACAGTGTAGTAGCATTCCTTTCTCTCTCCATCCATGCCAGCATCTATTATTTTTGAACTTATTATTAAAAGCTGTTCTAACAGGGGTAAGGTGATATCTCATTGTGGTTTTAATTTGCATTTCCTTGATAACTAGTGATGTTGAGCATTTTTCATGTTTGTTGGCCATTTGTCTATCTCCTTTTGAAAAGCTTCTGTTCTTGTCTTTTGCCTACTTTTTAATACAAATTCTTCCACGATAACTTCAAAAAACTACATATTAAAATGCAACACACAAAATTTGATGAAGGAGAAGCAAAGTAAACTGAACACCACATTAACTTCTTTGCAATGATTGCACTAATGAAGTGCTTACTGTTTCTCAGTTTGGGATTTGTTGCTGTTGTTTCCAGTACAGACATTTCCTTCCATGGAAAGCAAACTACAGTTTTCCACATGTATGCCAAAAATTGTAGAGCATTCAGGTAGGTGTCTGTCAGCTGTTGGATAAATTATTGCATGCTATTTGTTCACACATATGGCTCACAGCTAAATTTAATTCTAATTCCCAGAAAATTTTAATTTAATAACTCACAGACGATATCAGATATTTTAGCTTCAGTTTGGGGTGGACACCACTACTATATTTGAGAAAGTCAGTTCATCTAAACATAGTATGTTTTATATCTCTGGCATTTTCACATTGATTTCAATTTTGTTTTTACCTAATTAAGTGAATATTTCTTAAACTGTATAACATTTGCAATGCTAAGAATGTAATCACACTGCCATAAAGACCCTGACCTTAGGTGAAGGATGCTAAACTCCATGGAATTGTAACAGTGTTTCAGACATAGCAGGGCTCAGCACTGGCTACCTGTGTCCAAAAAGAACTACATTCCTTCAGGATTTTAAATAGAGCAAAATGCATATGTTGTGCACAGTCAATAGAGTGGTGTTTGAGCATAAAAATTTCGTTATGATTTGGTGAGAAGAGACACAAGAACTATTCTACATTCAGGAAAAGTAATTAAGTACTAGACACTGTTGAACTATTGTTTCAGTTAATCTTCATAGTTAATTGATAAATTATATATTAATATGTTCTATAGAGTTTTAGGGAGGTAAAAATAATTGTATAAGATCTCACAGCTTTCTGTTGGAAAAGTTGAAATTTAAGACATGTATTCCTGACTCAGTGGAAGGCTATGATTACATGTGCTCAGCATTTCTTTTAGAAAGCAAAATAATTAATGTTTACTCACTTGGAATCAAAATATGAACTATAAATCAGTCTAGAAGTCTTATTCTAGGAAATCTTTCTTCAAATAAGACTTCATATAAGTGCATTTGTGTGCTAGGGATTATAGGTGGGTTTCAGGATTATATTAAATTACAAGACTGTGACCTACTGACAGCTTCCTCTTTTACCAATAGACTGAAATCTCAGTGTCCATACATAGTAAAATAGTGAATGTATTTCATCATATACTTTTTGCTGTGTTCTGTTATTTGACAGAAATAATTCACAGAATTTGGCATTTTAAAATACATGTAATTATGCTTTATAATGGGAAATTTTTGATTTTCTGTAATGAACCTCCAAATAGAAATTATCAAACACATTAATTGACTATTAACTTAGCATCCTGCCTTTAAAATATTAATAATTTTAATGTTCCTTTAGTATTAAATTTAAACATTAGCAAAATATATACATGCTTATTACTTGATGTTTTCAAGAAGGTAATAATGTTTGTAAATACTATCATCATCAAGTAGCATTCACAAATAAATCTTAAAAATAAAGCACTGGCTTAAAACACAAGTGTGAATAAGTTCTCAAAATATCTTCACAATATGCATTTTAGAAGCAATTGTTCATATAATTCTCTCAGTCACATTTACACATAATTACTAATCATCACCATGATGACATTTTACCTAGAAGCCAGCAATATGTAGTTAAGGTTAAATTTTCAGTATAATCAAATGCTATACAAATGAATATTATATATAAATACAAACTGGGTGTACACATATTTTTTCATAGATTCATGAATAACATAGTGCTATGTTGAAGAACACCATCAGGGAAGAAAAACAATCAAAACATTTATAAATTGACCTCTGCTTATTCCTGGAATTATTTGTTTCCCTAATAATTATAAATTGTAAATAAATGATATTGTATGTAAAGAGAAATGTTCTGTTGAAAAGTACCCTTTATTTATTACTTTTTTGCTTTTCTGGAGACTATATATTAAAACTATATTAAAAACACCATTTGATTCCACAATAGTCTATTCCTACTTTTAATTTGAGCACTTTTGTCCTTCGTTCTTTGTTCCAGCTATATCCTGGGCCCATCAATCAAGATTCTTTGAGTTCTTTTCCAACTGTTGCTGTGTCCCCAGGCAGGGATTCTTGCTATTATAAGGGGAGTGGAGATTTGATGAATGATAGACATTGTAGCTGTGCCCATATAAAAACATGGTGTCACAGCACCTTGTATACAAACAGTAACATGACCTTTGAAAATAAAGGTATATTTTCCAGGTATTATTGAAGGAGAGTGCACGTTTTTATAAAAATCATAAATCATGGAGTGTGAAAAGTTCCCAGTGCCTATCTTCTGTCCACATTAAGTGTCTTGGCTCATAGACAAAGGAGGCAGTGTAGATAGCCTGACATCTAAGATATAAATAAATAGGACATACGTCATATTGTCACTAGATGGAAAGTAAGAGTTCATGTAAATTCATCTCATTTTGGATGTTTTACAAGAAATTTTCACTGAAGAATTACTAATGTGATCTTTATATACACTGATCACTTGGTACTTTTATGGAGGAATGCACACATATTTTAATATGGAAAAAGATTATAAAACATGATAATGTTTCAAGATTGAAGTATATGAAATAAAGCTGTGGCTTAACATTAGAGAAAAATGTGGGAGAAATATATGGAAATTCTCTACATTATCTTTGCAACTCTTATATACATCTTAAATTATTCCAAATTAATTTTATATAAAAATTAAAGTGTGGCTCAAAGCATAATTTACCCAAGTTACTCCATAATGGTGCATCTTCTCTTCTGGCGTTTCTTGCTTCATGTTTATAGTTCCTAGTGAGTCCTAGAAAAAGAACAAAGTTACTTTCCTGCTCTTGGTCAAACCAGTGCTTTTCCCTATCCCAAAGGATGTTCTCAAGCTGCCCACAGGAATGCTGGTGGGTCAGCAAGGAGAGTCATTTGACATGACCATCAAATTGGCTGAATACCCAGCTTATAAAATGGGTTACTATCACATCATCCACAATCTCCTGATAAGATACACTTGCAATAGAATTTTCTTTTACATAAGTTGAGTGGTAACTCAGTCATTTCATTTAAAAAGGCACATTTATTAAGCACCTATTAAATGATAGTCTATTAAATGGTGTTGAGGGCAACATAATTTTTGGTGATCTTGATAGCAAGATGACTAACAGCCCATTCCTTCAGGAACATGCCATCTAAAGGGGAAGAGACACATAACCAGATAATTGAAATATATAAAAATGTATGTTCACATGTTTATGTAAAAATGCAAAAAACCCATAGAAATTTAAAAAAATAAAATGATTAATTATATTTAAAGAGAGAGAGTATGGCAAAAGGGATTGGAGGTGACTTCTTGAATATTTCTTTTTTACAGATTTTGCTTTTTACTTAGTTAAATGTCTTATGTACTTATAGTTCTTGGATTAAAATTATCCAAAGTCTTAAAAATAAAAGAAAACAAATGAAATAAAGTGTATATCTGTTTAGAAATGAAATTAAATATGTATCTGTTTAGTAAAATAGCCACACAGAGTGGGACTATTCCAAGTGATTTTAAAAGTTGGTAATTTGAATGCCTCCCCATCATGGGATATAAAAAAAGAATAAAATAAAATGAAAATAAATGAAAAGGAATAATAAAAACTACAGCATTTTTTAAAAGTAGGAAAGAAAACTCAATTATATTGAGATTTAAATTAATGGTTACATGAAAATGTAAATCTATTACTTTTGGTGTTGTTGAAAGTATAATTTTTAAACATGGGGGAAAAACAGATGTTAAAATCAAAGAACATTTTACTACTGAATTTAAATTGGAAATGTCAATGTGAATTTATTGTGTATTTTATCTTTAAATGAAATCATAGTCCATTTATGGATAAAGGCTAAAAATAATGATAAACCAAATAGCAAGAAGGATATCAAGCACTGAAACTGTGGCCTCTAGATATCAATTTTCACCAAAAGGAAATGGAGCTCCTTGGAAATATATAACATAATCAGCAAGCTGTCAAAAACTGCTAGACATCTATAATATGTGCTTCAGATCCAACTTGATATTACAAAATTATAATAGTAATCAAATAATAGGTGATTGGAAATTTTTTGCAAAACATTTTAGCCTATAGTAAAGGAAGAAATACTATAATAGCAAAGTCAGAATTATACAACCTTGAATGAATTGATAGATCTATTATTAATCATCAACAACAACTAACTTCACAAAAAGAAAGATGATTAGGCATCATGTCCTTCCTGTGGGAAACAGAAGACTATCTACTAAAGAAATAAATAATAAAAGAATGTTATCAAGTTTCTAGCTGAGATACAAGTACAATTTACAGAAAACAGAGAGGACAGACCATTGGTAGTTTCCATTTGGCATAATGACATTTTCAGCATTTTTTAAAAATACATTCTTTATCTTTTAGAGATACAAACTAACATATTTATAGATGAAGTGACATATGGTGTTTACTTCAGATATTATAAAAAGCAAAGTGTCTGGGGTGGAGATAAAACAAAGTTAGCCATGAGTTTGTAAGTATTGAAGCCAAATGATGGGTTTTTATTATATAATTTTGTCCACTAATGTACATATTTTTTTGTATGAACATTAAAAACAATTAGTGTAATTCTGTATGAGATAACTTAAATTTTGTGTAGTGATAACATGATTTTTTATATTATTAAATGTAACTAGTACACATGTAAGTTTAATTGTTCCTGCACCTTAGATTTTTAAAACCCATCAAACAACCCTATCAAAAAGTGGGCAAAGGACATGAACAGAAATTTTTCAAAAGAAGACAGAATAATGGCCAACAAACACATGAAAAAATGCTCAACATCTCTAATCATCAGGGAAATGCAAATCAAAACCTCAATGAGATATCACTTATCTCCAGTAAGAATGGCTTTTATCAAAAAGTCCCCAAACAATAAATGTTGGTGTGGATGCGAGGAGATAGGAACACTCCTGCACTGCTGGTGGGACTGCAAACTAGTTCAACCTCTGTGGAAAACAATATGGAGATAACTTAAAGTGATACAAGTAGATCTACCATTTGATCTAGCAATCCCACTACTGGGCATCTACCTAAAAGATCAAATGACACTCTACAAAAAAGACACCTGCACTCGAATGCTTATAGCAGCACAATTCACAATTGCAAAGTTATGGAAACAACCTAAGTGCCCATCAATACATGAGTGAATTAACAAAATGTGGTATATGTATACCATG
>VBSM01003039.1:17492582-17505736 GCA_008086735.1 Cheirogaleus medius
ATGGCGTCAGCCTAGTTCACAGCAACCTCAAACTCCTGGATTCAAGTGGTCTTCCTTGCCTCAGCCTCCAAAGTAGCTGGGACTACAGGCATGTACCACCATGGCTGGCTAATTTTTTATATATATATTTTAGTTAGCCAATTAATTTCTTTCTATTTTTAGTAGAGATGGGGTCTTGCTCTTGCTCAGGCTGGTCTCGAACTCCTGAGCTAAAACGATATGCCCACCTCGGCCTCCCAGAGTGCTAGGATTACAGGTGTGAGCCACCGTGCCCGGCCCGAGATTTTACTTTAAGTAATGTATTTTAATTTAGAATCCCTTGAAGTAAACATATACATTTATTTATTCACTTCATGTAAAAACTAATATATTGGAACAAACCATCCATAACCTTAACTTTAGGAAGAATTAGACACTATCTTTCTTCAAAATTAAATTATTTTATGACAAATTAAGCAACTCCTTCAACTTAGTTTTCTTTTGAAGCATCAGAGTCAGGTGAGTGTGTTAGGAGTATGATTTTTATTATTATTATTATTTTTACTTAGAAAACTGAGCCAAAATAATTTATTTTAGTGCAATTGATTTCTATCCCTTTGAAACATCTTTTTATCTTACCAATATACAATACAACATTCTCACTTCTTGTTTGATGCAATCAAAGGTGTTTGTTACCTAATTTTAGATAAGCAAAACCAATAAGGAATACAGATTCTGCCTTATGTGATTGGTAGATTTGAATAGCAATTTTAGAGGCAACTCTAAGACTATTTGATGAAAAATAGATATAAATCTCAAGGACCTTTTTTTTGCATACTTCACTTTTGTCTATTATTATCATACTTTTTTGAGAGTTCTCCATTTCCTTTGTTATAAGCAGAATTAATCATATTCTCATGGAAAGCATCTACTTCCATCTATGAGAGCCCTGCTTGGGCCATAAAACACTCACTTAAATTGTACATTTAATCAAGTCCTGGATGTTAGAGATGTTGGAGATGTTGCAGTTGGAACAATTTACTCTTTGAATGTGATGAGCACATCAGTCTTTTGTCTGTGTTTTCAAGAGAAAAATATGTATACTATAACCAAGGTTAAACTGGCCTCCATTTTTTGATTGGACTGATTCAGCATATAATATTCTATATCATCTGGGAGAATATCCTTAGAGGCCAAGGACATCAGGTCGAATAACAAACCCTGTTCGATGAATACAAAACGCTAGGAGGGGACCATGGAAGATATGAAAAATGAATTAAGTAAAGATGTGCCTTTGGGATTGCTGGTCTACCTTATATAGAGCACTTGCCAACCATTTCTTTTACTGAAAACTTGGAGAACTGTTTTCCAAAGTGGATAAACTTCCTGGAAAAGTTTCTTGTTGTTTTTAATAGAGAAAAAAATAGAGTGGAGTTTGAGGCAACTCTTGGCCTCCCAATTGGCGTGTGTAAGGTGAGAGAAGGTAAATAAAAATCTAAAGACTGCCAATTGAATGGAACTTTCTTTACTATGATGACTGCAGGAAATTTTTCACCTATCCTTCCCCTCTGGTCCATACCTACACATTTTATATCAAAGCCTGTGCCTCAGAATGGCTGTACTGCAAAACTCTCATTAAGCAAAGAGGTTTATTGAGTAGATGGACTTGCTCACTTGCAAAGGAAACCATGTTCCATAATCTATGGCAAAAGAAAAGTGATTTAGATATCATGAGAAAAAAAAGCTAATGAACATGGTAGATCTAGGTCTACTGTCTCCCTAAAAGAGACCATAGAAACAATGCATGGGATGCAAGGAGACAAGTGAATAAAAAAAAGATAAAAATTTTTTTGATCATCTGAGCAATAGAGTTAGAACCATTGAGTAAAACAGGATAATTTTTAAAGCACACGCACACACTTACCCAATTATATACTCTCACATACAAAACAGCTTTGTATCACATATTAATCTCAAGAGAAGTAGATAATTAATGATTCAAAAATAGCTTCCAATCCAAGATCCCTGTAATGTCTGGAATAGCATTATCAATTTACAATCATCCTAGAATATAAGGAGAAATAACCATAGATAAGGCCATAAATAATCATGTAATAGCAATAGGCAAAATCTGACCAAAAAATTAAACCCAACACAATTCGGACACAAGCAGAAATGTGCTGGAAACACCTTACAAACTGAAATGAAAGACTCTGGTATCAGAAGGGAACCTGACAATAGTCAGGGCGCTGTTCCATGAAGCTCTCCATAACCACCCGAGCATGGCCCTGAAATTCTCACAATTGCCTCCAGACCACAGAGCAGGTGTATAAACCTGAGTCGGAGAGAAAAAGGCAGCTCTCTGGGAATCTGATAATAGCCACAAGGAGTAAAGAGCATCCACATCTAGGACTGGTATTGAATCAACAAAGAAGCATGAATTCTCACTTTTATCCATTCTAACTGAAGGCAGGCTGACTAACCAAACTCTTCAATATGCCCTGGGTCCCTTTCCCATAGACTACATGAGAAAAAATAAACAAATATAAGAGGGAATCTGAAACATTGCTAAATACACAATCAGGAATTAACAATATTCTCAGATAGAGGTACTGCTTATTTTTGATTAAAAGTGAATAAAACAGAAAATTTGAAAATTTTAAATGATTATTTGACTCTCAATAGGAGAGCTAAACATCAAAATAGATTTGATGATTAATTGAGGTATAAATAAGCTATAAAATAAAAATAGATATCTCAATAAATATAGCACCAATTAATAGATAAAAATTATAATGTAAAAGCTGAGACATTTATTCTATAAATTCCCACATCTTTCTAATAGAATTATTTGTAGACTTAAAGCATTCCACTATATGGATTACATTATAACAAGAGACCCCACTCAGAAAACTAGGATGGCTTTGCATGCCATCCCAAATCAGTTGACAAAAGATAGGTGTCAATTGAATGGAAAGGAAATATAATTCTTTGACACCCAATGATCTTGAGGATTAATTGTGTTACACTCCACAAAGACATCCCAGAACAATAACTGTTGGCGTGGATGTGAAGAGATAGGAACACTCATACACCGCAGGTGGGACTGCAAACTAGCACCACCTCTGTGGAAAGTAATATGGAGATACCTCAAGGAGCTAAAAGTAAAACTACCATTTTATCCAGCAATCCCATTACTGGACATCTAGCCAAAAGCACAAAAACGTAATTTTATTTAGAATATACTAAATGTATATATAGTTTTAACAAAAAGTATGTTAAAGTAAAAAAAATTCTATTTGTTTTCAAAATTATTTTTCTTTGAGATACTTAAAATTTGTATATTAAATTTTAAACATGTATATAAATTATGTTTAATAAATAGGAAGTTATATAAAGCATTTCAATAAAGCTGATTTTATTCAATATTTTAAACATGAAAATAAAATTTTATTAATTTTTTATAAAAGTGAAAATTTTTGCAAGTCACAAGTCTATTTTAATAGTTACACGTGTAAATCATTTTATCACACTTAACTCTTGTTATATTTAACTAGATCTATCTCTGGAACTACAAATTGAAAAGTAAAAATGAAAGATAATGGATGTTAAGTACTACCAGAACATACATCATTATGAAATGAGAAATGGCAAGTAGGATATTTGAGAAGAAATTGAAACTATAATAAAGCTGTCGTTTCTTTCACCTAAACCCTTCTAGGCTCAAGCTATTCTTGCATTTTGAAACGACGCCTATCTCTGACATCAACACTGGGAGGAATAGATGTTCAGATTTATCAAGAGCTCTTTCTGCATTTCTTGAGAACACATAATGTTTCTATTTTGCTATTACAATGTGTTGAACTACATTGAATTTTGAAAGTTAAATCAGCTTTTCTGGAATGCATGTAAATTGGCTGTGATACAATAAGATTTTTTATATACTGTTGGATTTGTTTTTCCAAGATTCCATTTAGGATATGAGTATTATGTTCATGAGTGATATTGACCTGCAATTTTAATTTTTTGTAATGCTCTTGCCAAACTTTTATACCGGCCTCAAAAAAGTAATTTGCAAGTGTTATAGTATTTTCAGTCACTGAAAGAGTTTGTATCACATTAGTGTTCATCTTTTTTTAGAATATTTGGTAAAATTAACTGCTATTTTATTTACATCTCAGATAAATCTGTTGGGACACCATTTTCCACATATCTCTTACATTTATGCTCAATTTTTAGGCAGAGGAACACATTGCATTTTTTTTTTCTTAATTTCAGAGTATTACAGCAGTACAAATGCTTTGGTTACATAAATTGCCTTTGCACTGTCTCAGTCAAAGCTACAAGTGTGCCCCACCCCACCCTGACAGCATGCACCACACATGTGACGTGTGAGTTTATCTGTCTCCTCTCCCTCCCTCCCATCTGCCCGAGCCCCGATGAATATTACTTCCATATGTAAGCTTAAGTTTGGTCAGTCAGTACCAATTTAATGGTTAGTACATGTGGTGTTTGTTTTTCCATTCTTGGGATACTTCACTTAGAAGAATGGGCTCCAGCTCCATCCAGGATAACACAAAAGGTATTAGTTCACTATTTTTTGTGGCTAAGTAGTTCTCCATGGTATATATATACCACATTTTATTAACCCACTCATGGACTGATGGTCACTTGGGTTGTTTCTACATCTTTACAATTGTGTATGTTATTTTTAACTTTATTTTCAAGGATATTTCTATAGCAATCAGCTTAGGAAGATAAGATAATGCATGTTTGGAGTAGAAGCAGATATTTTGCTGTCTAGTATAAGGAAAATAATATCACTCTTGGAGGCAAAGTTTGAGCAGGTTTGCTAACAGCTCCTTCATAACATCGAGGCTTTCCTAACGCAAGGTTCCTTGATTGTGGCACAAATTTACTGTGTGCACAGCATCCACTAGGGCCACTCTGCATTGCTCCCTATGGGACTTGGAGAAAAAGCGATTCAACATGAATGAAGCTCATGCTTCTTGCTATGCCATGAATAATAAAATCCTTTGTCTCCCACTTAAGAGTCTCAGGTCTTCTTCCAGAATATATAAAGTTGTGGTAGGCTAAATGGTTAGCTTGAAAACAGAGTAAAATATCACATATTTTACAGAAACTAGGTAAAACGTCGATTTCTCTAGAAACAGAGAGAATATATTTTGGCATTTCTTTTATTTTCAGACACAACTAAACTTTAAACCTCAAATATTTAGAAATTGTTGTATATATAAGACAAGAAGCCTCTTAAAAAGCAAAACAAAACAAAATAAATTCTACAAATAAAGGGAGGGGAATTATATGTTTTAAATATAACTAGAAAATAAATCACAATATTTGTGTTCTAATTCTCCTTGTCTGCCTATTTTGTTTGCTCACTGAGATATAATATTTTCAATAATAATAAATAAGTTATAGTATCTTTTTATATTATTTAAAGAACTCAATTATACAACATATCATATTAATTTTATACTTTTTATTGAATTGTAATAAGCAGTCAGAAAATTGCATGTATCATAAAGTATAATTGAACAAATTTTTAAAAGTTGAACATTGCAGTGTGCACTATCTGGGGAATGAACACACTTCAAGCTCTGACTCAGGTGGGGCAGGGGCAATATATGTAACCTAATATTTGTACCCCTATAACATACTGAAATAAAAAATTTTAAAAAATTGAACATATTGATGTATTTAGAGCCCAGATCAATAAACAGACATATTAGCACTTCAGAATGCCTTTCTGATTTCCTGTCTAATCATTACTACTTCTCAATGGTAACTATTATTTTGACCTCTACTACTTCTCAATGGTAACTATTATTTTGACCTCTGTCACCACAGGTTAATTTTATCCAATGTGTATTTTATTAATATGTAAATTGTTTCAAAGAGCATGTACTTGTTTATACACATTATTATTTTCTTCATTAATACTGTTTGAAAAATTCATCATTGTTATTATGTAGTCTCCGTTCATTTCTAAAGTTTTATCTCCTGTATCCAAGTAATTGTCTCCACTTTTTGGCACAGAATATTCTAAATTAGACATCTACACAAATAAAATGTAATGGACACATCACTTTGCCATTTCATGGCATATTTCCTGCATACTGCCATAAAAGAAAAAAGGAGTTTATTCAGATATGCTTAATAAACTTAAGATGTGTGCACCTGAAGTCTATTAAGTAATAAGGAGAACATAGTTTTCTAATTATCAAAGCAAATTTTTTTTTGTTTTTGTGCTATTAACAATAATAAATCAAGTACAGAATAGCCTTTTCTAACAAATGAAAGAATCAAGATAAATGGAAGTTCTTATGTATCTACTTAGGTGTTGATCAGTAAAACCAATTTGCTGGTGAGTACACGTGGTGTTTATTTTTCCATTCTTGGGATACTTCACTTAGTAGAATGGGTCCCAGCTCTATCCAGGAAAATACAAGATGTGCTATATCACCATTGTTTCTTATAGCTGAATAGTACTCCATGGTATACATATACCACATTTTATTAATCCATTCATGTATTGATGGCCACTTGGGTTGTTTCCGCATCTTTGCAATTGTGAATTGTGCTGCTATACACATTTGAGTGCAGATGTCTTTTTATAGAGTGACTTTTGTTCATTTGGGTAGATGCCCAGCAGTGGGATTGCTGGATCAAATGGTAGATCTACTTGTATCTCTTTGGAATATTGATAAAGCAACAGCCTATAGAATGAATGAATTATAGAGATATATTTTACCTAAAAATGAAATTTGGTGTTAATTTGCAAGTATATCTAAAAATCTAAAATGTATATGATATTTTTTTCTGTAGGGATTCCAAGCACTTTTTACTCAAAACCAACAATTTAAACCACAGTGCTCATAAGTAGTTATCGCCCATCTTTTAACCCGATACTATTTTTAATGAGACATAATGTAGTATATTAATAATTTAGGAGAGCAGTGTTTGTTATTACTATTTTTTGTTTGTTTTTGTCATTCCAGAAACCATCAAGTGGAGTAAGAATCCCACGTAGTTGATTTCTAATCCAATTGCATTTCTATTGCATGATTGCCTCATTATTTTTTTCAGGTTGGATTTAGAGTATTTGATTTCTTTGAAAATAAATCATAGGTAATAATCTTCCATTGAACATGAGTTTGAATTGCATGGGTCCACTTATACGTGAATATTCTTCTGCCTCTGTTACCCCTGAACAGCAAAACCAAGGCCTTCTCTTCCTCCTCCTACTCATCCTAGTCAGAGTGAAGAAGAATGAAGATCTTTATGATGATCCACTTCCACTTAATGAATAGTAAATATACTTTTTTCTTCCTTATTATTTTAATAACATTTTCTTTCATCTAGCTTGCTTTAGTGTAAGAATACAGTATATAACAAATACAACATAAAATATGTGTTAACCAACTGTTTCAGTAGGCTTCTCTAGTCAACAGTAATTGTTAGTAGTTAAGATCTGGGGAAGTCAGATGTTATAACGGATTTTTGACTACACAAGGGCCAATGCCTCTAAACCCCACATTGTTCAAGGTTTGGAGATATATATTTATTTCGAAAACAAAATGAGAGAATATGATAGATATGCATTTATATGATCACCCCCACCCCACACGCACACATCTATCAAATTCTGCATATTAATGGAAAGACATGGATTCATATGCTTTCCTTTTTTTTATAAAGCTGTATATTTTTTAAAAAATACAGCTGTTTATTTTTTTATTTGTATAAATTTATGGGGTACAAGTGTAATTTTGTTGCATGCATAGATCATGTAGTAGTGAAGTCAGGGCTTTTAGTGTATCCATCACTTGAATAACATATGTTGTACCCATTGAGTAATTTCTCATTATCCACTCCCCCGGCCATTCATCTGCTTTCAAATGCTAGTTCCACTTCCCAGAAAGTCTGAGATATTTAGGTAATAAAATTCTGAGATTTCAATTTCTTAATCGGTAGTAAAAAGTATATTTTACATAGCTGTTTTTACTACATGGAATTTGCAATGTGGTTCTGTTATCAAGTGCATATTCATGTTCCTAAGCACAATTCTTCCATTCCTACTATCACTCGAAGGATTTTATTTCAACCTCATTTGGAGTCATAATTATTTAGTACTTCATGCACTGCTTTTCTATGTGCTAGACTGATGAGCAGTTAAAAATGAAATCATCATTTTCTTAAATCATTCCCTCTCTATTAATTAGGAAAAATGATATACCCCTGTAGATACTCATTTTGTATTTCAAAAGGTTTTTTGTTCCTCATCACTTTAAAAAAATTTTTAGTTTAGATATAACTGGACACGTCACAGGGAATTTACTGTCTATCCATTGTAAATGGCCTCACTAGCTCTCTCTAAGTGGTGTCTCGAGTTTCACACTCTGTTAGAATTACGAAGGGACTCTGAGAGTTTACAAAGGCTGCAAAGTCTTTTGATAGTGAAAAACAAATTTAAACAGAGTAAAACCAGAAAAAAAGCCCTCTCTGTGTATTCCCTATAAATTTCCCCTTGGTTCTAGCAGCCAAGGATCTATTGGTTAACTATTTTATACCCACCACATGTAGGCAATAGCAGTCCCTTAACGAGAAAGAATCTCAAATTATGTTTTTATTGACTGTAACTACCTCAATTATAGTAAAGCTTATGGACAACTCGAGATATATAATTACAACACATTTGTATTTAAAAATGGAGTTCTAATACTTAAAGATCAATGTTTAATATGCATTACATGGAAATAAACTGCCACAAGTGGATATATGCTAAATTATCCACAAAACTACCAGATGTTTCCATTTTATTTTACAGAATATCACGTATAAAACTCCAAATGGCACAATCAAATTTAGAAGGAAAGAAAATACATGTTTAAGACATTTAAAGGAATGCTCAGTCAGTTTTATAGTACCTTGAAATTGATCTTATTCAACTGGATTCACTTAATGTGAAAAAAATTCTAATCAGTTCATATTCATAATGTTGAATGCCAACTGAGTTTTTCCACCAACAACTTATTGAATTTAACTTAATTTTCCAATAGAGCTATTTGGAATTCCATACATTCAGCCTGCAGGGTACATTTGCTCCAGAATTACTTCTATTCTATTGATCTAGTAAGAAAATAAGCAAGTCAGACATGGACTATAGGAGCCTAATTTAAAAGCAAGAGTTACAGCATGGTTTTGTCATTCCAAAATAACAAATCAATTAGGATTTGTAGTTCTGAGATGACAGGAATATTTTCAAGTGAATCAAATGGTGAATTTCAAACATATCCATTACCTGCACTCTTTTACTTGGAAGTATATCAAATCTTTGTGTATTAGGCATAAATGATTGTGGCTGATCCATGGAGAATTACTTATACTGAGTGTTCTAGTTGGTGGCCATTTTTATTTCTCTTTGGGTAAAAGAGCTTCTTTCTCACAGACCCACTTGCTAAATATCTATTAATCATCAGTCATTTTCATAACTTGACCTATTCCAGCAGGTATGCAGAAACCCACATGGAAAAGAATGATGTAAATAAAAGTCCAGGATTTAAGAATTTCTCATGTTACACCTAAGTTTCTGATCAAATATATCTACTCTTCATCTTACTCCTTAACTCTTCCCCACTCCCACAATGCCTTACTACACAGACCTTAGTAACAGTAAGCTTGTATTTTGTTTTTGCTCTATCATTCGCATGAGTCTTTTCTGACATCATGATTCCTCAGTTGTCTCTTTTCTGAGTTTGGTGCCTTTGAGTTAACTTATCTTGCTAACTGACCAGTTAAATGAGCTTTCTAGATCGTGGAAAACACATCAAGAATTTGTTTTTAATTTCTTCTCTATTTCTAATAAGTGCTATTTTGTCTTAACAAATCTCCTCAACAGTACAGGCAAAACTAATCATGTAGGCATTGATTCTGCTAATTTTCAGTGCTGAACAAAGTAGAACAAAATGTCAAACTGCATATTAGTGAATAATATGTTTTTCCTCAGCTTCAAACTACAGAACTAGTTTAAAAGGCAGAGTTTTTCTCGTATTATGCTTATGGCCACGTTTTGCTTCTATTTGGAATTTTGGCACTGCACAAAAAAGTGAAGGCATTAGGATCATTTTATTAAAATGACTACACAGCATTGTAAATAAACTGTCAAGCTTTTATTTAGGAGTTTAAGATGTATTAAGAGATCGCTCATGGATTTTACAATGTGCATGCTGCTAGAATTTAGTTAGGTTCTTGAGTATCTTAACTAAAAGAAAATTCTCCCACTACTCTTTAAAATAGGATTTCTGATAATACCAAGAATCCACTATGACAGAAGTAAAATGTTTTAAAGTAACAACTCTTTAAGGACACTTTTCTCTTTCTTTTCCTATTCTGGGTACTGGAAACTTAACAAAAATCATGGATTATGGGTTCCATGGTATAGAATTTATCATGACTCTCAATCTCATTGAATATTTATTCAATACTCAATAAGTGTGAATGAATGAGAATACTTTGTAATGACAAGAAATAACCACTGAAACAATATCAGTGATTGTTACACACACACACACACATGTGTGCGCACACTCACACAGAGTAATTACATATCATTTGTATAGGAAGTGGGTTTAATTTAAGTTCTGAATCCCAGTGCAGAGATTTAGCAAAAATCATCATCCAGATGATATATACTGATTATATATCTGTGTGTTATTCTCCTTTTTTAGTCATTTTACACAACATTGGTTGGCTTCTGTTGCATCCTCTGTATTCCTGTCCAGTAGAAATCTCTACCAAGATGGACACTTCAACATAATGTCAGGATTTTAGAATCCAGTTACTGAAGATTTGCAGTCCTCACCTGCTCAAGTACTGCATTTTTACTAACACTTTCTATAGCACACACCATCCTGGCATTTAAGACAGTATGTTGTGTAAAATGTATAGTTCCTCTTTTTGTGGCTGTGACTGAACTCTTTTTCCTTTACTTTCTGTTTTTGCTTAGTATTCTTTATGAACTTTCTTGACTTGGAAAAGTTTAACTCTTTCTTTTGCAAGAAAAGTTACATTTCCTGAGAGTATGCCCTGGTTAAAAACAAGACAAAACAAAAGCAAACACACAGAAAACTGTACCTTCTGCATAAACATCAGGTCTCCCCTCCTTCAAAATACAACTCAGAACTTCTCCCCTAGAGTTCACAATTTTAATGTTCAGCCATGTCAAACAATCATTTGTGAAGCTACAGTACCACTTGAACCTTGTGTGTCTGTTTAATTAGTTATGTAAACAGTTAAACATCAATCCAGATGATTTTATATGGAATTACTAATGAATAGGAATAACAGCCTGTGATTGTTTATTCATTCCCGATCATATATTTTATTGCAATATACCAAGGTTGTATTGTAGCTAGTGAGATTTAAAGTTTGAATAGCAAGTGTACTGACATTTGAAGCCTTTTGATACAGAGTTCCCCAGCCTCCTCTCAGAATCTGTATCATCCATGAAAGACTTTCACTGAAAAAAAGGTTGGTGGGAATAGGGACTGCATCCAAGCACCTGTGACATACTCCCTGATTGAAACCTCTCTGGTAAGAACGGCTTTGCTTCAGTTTTGAACTTGTTGAGCCTTCCTTGAAGAAAGAACTAAGGAGGAAGAGAACATAGTTTTTCATCACCACACTTTTCCTCAAGCAATTCTTCAAGCCAGAGGCATAGTTCCACAGACCTCTCATAATTTGAAACAAGTTGTTTCAAGCAGACTTTTACGTTTTATTTGATGTTACATCACATATCTCTGTTCTCCTTTAGTTGTGGTATTTTCCCAAACTGCCAGTTATTCAGAAAGCTACTGATCTCACTGGGTGACATGAGAGAGTTCCCATCAAATGTTGTCTTTGTTCTGCAGAAAGGATGGAAAGTTAATGATTGTTTGAAACTGTATCATCTGACCTTTTGGAAGTCAAAGTTTATCTTTTTATAAAATGCTGCTTTTTCTAAAAAGAGAGTACTACTTTGAATAGCTGGTCTTCTACTCACCTATATGACTTAGAGATAGTTTTTCAATAGTTCTGAACTTCAATTTTTCTCTTCTGGAAAATGGAGTCACTAATCAATTTCAATTAGTCTAAGTACACACATAATGTACCTGAGAATATTCTTTTGATGGGCATCAAGAATAGGGAATACACAGAAAGTCTTACCTGAAAACTCCTGCAAGGTTCTTGGCCTGCCTAACGAATCCTGGGGTAGGGGAAGGGAAGGAAGAAATATTGGGTTGGTGTAAAAGTAATTGCTTTATCAGACCGTGAAGTTTAAATCATTATAACTAGGTTCAAACACATCTTTATTAATCAAAATAGGAGCCACTACAATCAACACATTTTTGCCAATGAGAAATAAGTTTGTTTATTCCTGTAGACTAAAAATCCACACTTCAGGATTCAACAAACTCTTGCAGACCTCTTGTGGGTTGTGAAACCTTTTTTCCTGCAAAAAGTTGTCAGAGATGCTTAAAGAAGTGGTAGTGGGTTGGCGAGAGGTCAGGTGAATATGGTGGATGAGTTAAAACTTCGTAGCCCAATTCGTTCAACATCTTAAGCATTGGTTGTGCAACTAGCAGTCAGGCCTTTTTGTGGAGAATAATTGGACCCTTTCTGTTGACCAATGCTGGCTGCAGGCATTGCAGTTTTTGGTGCATCTCATATATTTGCTGAGTGTACTTCTCAGATATAATGGCTTCTCCAGTATTCATAAAGCTGTACTGGGTCAGACCGGCAGTAGATCACCAGTGACCACCACCTTTTTTTTTTTTTTTTTGATGCAAGTTTGGCTTTGGGAAGTGCTTTGGAGCTTCTCCTCAGTCCAATAACTAATCTGGTTGTTGCTGGTTGTCATATACAATCCACTTTTTGTCACACATCAAAATCCAATTGAGAAATGTATCATTGTTGTTGCATACAATAAAAGAAAACGACACTTCAAATGATGATTTTTTTTTTTGATTTTCGATCAGCTCATGAGGCACCCACTTATCAAGTTTTTTCACACTTCCAATTTGCTTCAAATACTGAATCACCATAGAATGGTAGACATTGAGTTCTTCGGCAACTTCTCGTGTAGTTGTAAGAGGATCAGCTTCGATGATTGC
>VBSM01003039.1:17516395-17531097 GCA_008086735.1 Cheirogaleus medius
CACAGAGTGCTAGGATTACAGGTGTGAGCCACCGCACCCAGTCCTAAACTATGTCTTTCACTGACTAAATATTAGTTATTTACAAATGTCATATTTCTGATAATAGTGCTAAATAATTAAAACACATCCTATAGGTTGACTAAGATCTTGTGAATCTTTTCATGCTAGTGTATATTAGCTAGTTTCCTTACATATATTCCACAAAAGTATAGAGATATTTTAAAAAAACATCTGGGTGATATGCAAAGTGTTGAAAGTGAGAAGATATCTCTTATTAACTATGTGCCCCTGGCTATGTTATTATTACATTTTGAATCTCATTGTTTTATTATCACAAACTTATGTGTAATAATATTCCTCAGGGTTTTAGAGAAGATTACATTAGATAATTTATATAAAATTACTTCCCAGCTATAAAGCATTATGCAACTTTTAATATAACAAAATGACAAGTTTAACAAAAATGAAAAGCTTGAGGTCTCAGTAATTATACTAATTTGGTGATGGATGCTGAACTCTTTGTATCACAGTGAAAAATAGGAAACTTAATCCTAGTCTTGCCTGTTATATAATGGGACTCAGAAAATATAGATTAAGATGTAAAGGAAATGTTATGCAACATAGGTTTTCACACAAAGGAGTTATTAAAAACTATGAACGATCTGAAGTTTTACCCTCCTGCAAGCTAAAAAGTTTAGCTTCTCGAAATTTCACAAGGGCTAGCAGAAAACATAAGACACCTGGGTCAGAGATGGAACTTGTTGTTCACAGAGGCAGTATGAGCATCATCTTCACATCATTTCCTCTTGCCTCTTCCCCCAATTCTTTTGGGGGCAATGTTGGTTATCCCAGTTGAATGCTGCACTTACCGTGGTATTGGGTCACTGCTGAGGAGCCCTAAATTTAAGAAAGCACAATTTATAGGGGGTATAATCAAACCTGCCCAATATTTCTCTGAAAGGATTCATTATCCTTATTATCTTGATCAGGAAACAAAAATATGCCCTCTCTCCCAGAAAAATGTATTATATCTATATCCCAAGACCATTTGAAATAAGTATTCTGGAACAAAATTTATCAATGCTTATTCACAAGATGTTCAGAAATGCAAGAGACTCATCAAGAATTATTACTCAAGAGGAGTATAAAGTGCACATGTGCCCATCAATAACAGTAATAATTTTTATTACAAATCATATGTGTATTTTTCCTGGGAAGCATAAAAATTAATATGGACTCTATAAGTAATGTTTCGGGAACTTAGATTTTGATATTTATTTCTGTTTTCCAATAAATATGAGAATTTCGTATATGAAGTAAGACTGGAAAGTCAAGAAATAATCACATAATTCATGATCGAAGATGACATTTATTTGTCATTTGTAAATGAAATGACATTCACCATTTCTCTTGCACTACCTTTTCACCTTGAAATAAGCTTCCATCATCTATGACATTTCACCTCTCAGAGACAAAATAAGGACAACCTAAATAAATGTCTTCTACTTGTAAAATTTGATAGCAAGTACCAGATAATATGGAGTACATAGTTTCAAAAAATGTTTGATGGCTTAATAAGAGAATTTTGGACATTCTTAGTACATAAATGATTAATCCATACTGAAATATAAATCACTAGCAAAGATATGTCACCAGTCAGTATATGCATTGCTAGGTATGCATTGCAAGGAAAGATCCAAGTGTAGAAATTTCCCTGATACTTTCCTCAGGCAAGGCAATTGTGAGAAACCTATTTAGTCTCTTTTGGTTCCCTTTTATGTAAAAGAACTTCATTTACACCCTCTTTATATAGTAATCTCACTTATTCTCAAGGTGGCTTTCTTCTTTTAATACGCTATTAGAACCTCATAATTTTGCTTTCAAGACCACTATGTAGTGATTATTTATGTTTATTCTGCTTGATTTCTAGTTTTGTTTCCATATGAAGAAAGAGATTCATTCAAAGTTTCTTGAAGAAAAAATGTCTGAGATGCTTTCAGGGTACAATCTTCGGTATGAATCTAAGTTTGACTTTGTATGATTTCAGGGCCTTAAAATAAAAAGAAAATTAGGTTGATAGGAAATTCAAACCTGAATGGGTGATTAAAAAAAGTGACTCACTTTCAATTAAGAGTTCTAAAATGCCCCCATGGCATGTTTGTCATCTGGAATTTTAATCTACAATTTGAATGACAACTTTGGTTGTTAAAACTTTTGAGAAATGTATCATGGTCAGAATATGAGTATAGATTTACATAATGCCAGGTAATTTTCATGTGAATTTATAGCCATGTTATTTATTAGGAATATGTGTTAAATTTTACAAACAAACTGTCCTTTTTTAAGAAAACTGTAAGTTTTTATGTCAATACTCATTCATGTAAAACAGACATAGGACATTTAGTGGACACAAATAGTATGAGCCAAAAACGAATGGTGAAATACAGCCTATTTAACTGAAGCTTACAAATCAATATTGAAAGTATAATATGCTGATAAAAGAAAATGCTAATCTTTAATGAATCTCCAGTGTTATTATCCCTGGAAAACAATATTGCCCTCAGTTCCCTATATTTCAGCTTTTCTTGGAATAAAGAAAGCATACACAAAGCAAGTGTTATCTTAAAGTATTTGAAGCCAGGAGTGGAATATGGGAATGAGACTAGAGTTAGTGGGAATTACCGTTTGAAAAAAATGAAGAAGTTATGTGGAAGCAGTTTCCAGCTAAAAATTATGAAGACTATTTTAATGGTGAGAAATCTAAACATCATAAAGATAGAACGGATCACTTACTCAGAAGTTACCATCAGCAGTTATTCAATATATGCTGAATTATTGCTCACCAACATCTCATGCCTGTTCCTGGCCAGAAAAAGCCTGTGGAAATTCCTCAACACTAATACTTTGCATTTCTGTGGCAATTGATATGTGGAGTTTTTATTTCCTTCATGTAACATTGTCTTTTTATTTTGGCAGGAAAGATATACAGCATAATTTTTCAAGACAAAGCAGAAAATATTGACAACTGATAAGAATAGGATACCAACATAAAAATATGTCTCAAGGAGAGATTATTAAATTAATTCACTTTTTGCACTTTGATTGGTATTTCTAGATAACACTAAGATTGAATTTAAATCATCATATTTCAATCAGTTTTTTGAAAAAGTCATCAAGATAAAATTATAATTGTGAAGGATAGATTTTTTTAAACAAGTTTTACATTTTGGTGGGTAATGTTTAGTACTATGGATCTCAGAAGAAGCCTGAATTTATAAGGATAAGCAAAAACTATATATAATGCTTCTTGTGTCAAGGAGTGTTCTCAGAGAGTGAAGCCTCCATATCTCCCCAGTGGCATAAATTCTTCCACCTCTCTTAAGACAGTTTTCTGCTAGTATCTGAAGTCACTGGTTTTCCTCATGTACAGCTACTGATCCTTTAACGATGTTAGACCATTGCCCATGTGCTCTGTTGGCACTACTTGCTGTTTACCAGTGAGGTAGGCAGAGAATACTGAGGAAGGAAGATAGCAAGAGTCAAAATCGGTACAATGTTTCCTTTACAACACAGGTTGACACATCAAAAATATCTTTGTTTTAATTGATGGTTGCATTTGTTATCTATCACTTCATGATAATATTATCCTGCAATTTAGTGGCTTAAAACAATAAACATTTATTATCTCACAGTTTGTGAGGGGCAAGAATCCAAGCATGTCTTAGCTGGCTTCATCTGGCTCAGATATTTTATGATTTTGTAGTTATGCTGTTGGCAAGGTATATGGACACATCTAAAAGCTCAACCTGAAAGGGATTATCTGCTTCTAAATTCCACTTAATGGTTGTTGGCTGGCTTCAGTGTCTTTTCCCCTGGGCATCAGCACAGGACTATTTTGTAACCTAGTAGCTAGCTTCTAGATTGTCCTGTTAGAGTAGGAGATTAGGGGACAGGGATGAGACTGGATGCAGGGGCTTGGTGATTGCGTGCAGGTGTTGAAGTACACAACCCTCAGGCAGAAGCGAACTAGAGGGTTTGATATAATGACTGCAGGCAGTAACTGGCTTCAACCAACTTGTCAGCTATCTCTGTCACTTTACATGAACTTTGGCTAATTATGATATCATTTACATTGTGGTTTTAAAATTTCTCTGCCCTCGAAATCACCATGACAGTTCTGAGACAACCATATAAAGTATGAAAATGGGAGGGAACCCAATTCTTGGAATCACTACCCAAATTCTTAGTAAAAGCCAACCCCTTAGAAAAGCTTCCACTCAAAAGCCAGTAGCAGTCCCACCCCACAACATGGTAACTGTCTTTCCTCAGAGCAAACAGTCCAAGAGAGAGGGAGAGAGGAACCATGATTAAAACAACAGCAGCAGCAACACCACAGATTTCTGTAGAGTGTAATCCCAGAAGTGACATGACATTACTTCTGTTGTATTCTAGTTAGCAGTGAGTAAGTCAGTCTGACCCATATACTCTAGGGGAAGGGAGCAGACAAGGCTAAGAATACCAGGAGGTGGGGATTATTAGTAGACATCCTAGAGCCTGCTCACCAAAGTGGGCTTTTGTTTTTAACCTTTGGATTATATTTGAAGTACTCACGGTCTGTATACATGAATACACAGTTCTCCACACAATCTATGTTTCGTCAACAACAGGGAATCATTATTCATAAATTCTTCCTCAAGGAAACCATGACCCCACCACATTGCTGGTGTTCATCCAAATTCATAGCTTTATTAAGGATACCTATATTGTCATTCTCTGACATTCTGTGATGTGAAATCAAAATAGGAATTTATAATAAAAAGGATTATTTTTAATATTGTTAAGAAAATATACTCAATTAACTTGACTATTTTTTTGATATCTATTTCTACCTGTTTTCTATTCTCACACAATGGAAGCCTGCTTGTGTCCAACTTTCATTGTCCCATCTTTTCCTCTTTTCAGAGAAATTAGAGTATTTAAAATATATTGGGGGAGGACAGCTCTCCACATTCTCAGGTTTGCTGCTTGGTCTCCCTCTCACTTTGATCCCTGATAATAACAACCTAATACCCTTGTGCCTTGTACTTCCTTGTGCCCTACTTCTCATGTATGCTACCTTGGCTTGATATACATACTGTATTCCAAATCTTCTGCTAATAGATTGGTTACCTGCTGCTAATTGTTCAATTATGATGTTCCTTCACCTGGCTGTTCAAATTTGTATATTTTGCTTTAAAAATTGACATGCTTTATTTATTGTACACACACCTTAGCAAATAGAATATTGCTGGATGTTTAAAAATATTGTTAATAATATGTGTAAATCTTCTCATAGTCTATATAGCTTTAACACTTTTTGCATTTAATGATATCATTAAATACAAAAAAGTAATTTGATATTACCATTTTATAATTAAGTAAATTAAAACTTGGGAAAATAAACTGATTTGTCTGTATTGCATAGCTTTTCAATGGCAGAACCAATACTTAAAGCCAGATTTTGTTTACTGCATATCTTAAAGTCTATATAAGTCAATCTTATCTTGAATAAGATTACAATAAGGAAACCTATGAAATTATTCCATAAGAAAACTTTTAAAAGTTCTTTTTTACTCTTATTAAACCAGAAACACCTGGGAGGAAACTTGTTTCAGAGAGAATTTGGTTAAAAGAGGGTGTCTAAAATTATATACCCTTGTACTACTGCTGGTAAGCCTACCTACCGTGTTTCCCCAAAAATAAGACCTACCCATAAAATAAGCTCTAGCAGGATTTCTAAGCATTTGCGCAATATAAGCCCTACCCCGAAAATAAGACCTAGGGATGGGCATGGCTAGGCAGGGTATCTGCACAACCCATGCATTTTGTTGCAGAGCGGTAAAGAAGACGAGCAGCCCTTCTCATCTGGCCCATGAGAGCTCTATTGCTCGACATGAGAGATTGGGGCCAATGGTTCTAAAGGAAATAGAGTCGCAAGACATTCAGTATGGAATTCGGGGTTTGGAGAGTTAGGATGATGTTCCAGAAGAAGACGACTTAACTATATTTGAATAAATGTAGATTGTTGTACCATACTTAAAAAAAATAACATCCCCTGAAAATAAGCCCTAGGGTGTCTTCTTGAGGAAAAATAAATATAAGACCCTGTCTTATTTTCGGGGAAACACGGTAGTAGGTCTTTTATTACATATTGCCGAATGCAATGAACTTGCTGCCTTTGGATATTTTGCTAATTTTTGGAATGCTGAAACCCTCTAAGTGTTTGTAGCACTGCTGTTTGTCATTCTGTGCCAGGAATCTTAGCATGACATCCACTAATGATAGTCCTAGAGAGAATAAAACCTGAGACAGGGACTCGGGATGAACATTAAAGAAATGCACTGATGTGATAAACAGCAGACAATTTAAATTGTGCTAATCAACTTAATAAATTGGGTACTGGAATATGATATTTAAGCAGGGAATGAATTTTTTAAAATGTTCACACACATCTTAAATGGAATTTTTGGGGATGAAGAAAAATGATTCTGATTTATTTTATTTAGAGAAGAAAGAATCATGCACCACCACTTTCACGTAATGCTTTCATCCTTGAAGCCTCTCGTATACAAAATAACATTGCCAAAATTTCAAATCACTAATTTTATTTCTTTGATTACATTACATTAAAGAAATTACAGTTGTAGAGCATTGCAGTGGGAGATAAAAGGGATTAATTTATTACCTAATGTCTTTTTTCTCTCTCTCTCTTCTTCTCTCTGTTATTATTTTCAATAATAAAATATTAGAACTAGGCAGAATTTCCAAACAAAAGACAAAAAGAATAGCTTAAGCCAAGTTATTTCTTTAAAGGAATAATAAGAACATTTATTTTTATTGATAATCCACTCTTTGCTAGGAGCCCTACATGCATTTTCCTATTTTATTTCCACAGTAACTTTGCCAGTAGATATTATTTTACAAGTTAAAAATGTAAAGAGTATTTGAATAATTTATTTATAACGAAGATAGTAATTAGTAGAGCTGGAAGTCAGTATCTTTCCTTAATGCTTCCTTGTGGTTTATAAGAGAATACCGAAGAGGCACACAAAGAGGTAGTGTTGAAAACCTTAGAGGGGTGTCCATGGCTTAAGTTTTGTGGGAGAAAGGTTGTTTGCTTTTTGCTAGTGAAAAATTAATTTCTAAATTATGCATTCTTCCATAAGCAGTGCCAGGAAAAATAGCATTAATTATAACAAATTAAGAAAAATGCTGACACTGAAAAACTCTGAGTTTAAAATTGAAACGAATGTTGGTATTTACCACCTTAAAATCTACCTACGTTGCTTTTTGTGGCTAGCTATGGCTAATGAGATAATAAAAATTAATGGAGAATAAAATAGTCACATATTATTTATATTTGAACGACACTTTGAATTCCTACTTTTTTCATTTCATAAGAGATACTCTGTTTTCTCTGCCTTGGTTCAAATGACTCTTTCTTTTCATCTTTATACCTACTTTCCCTCCTCTTAGTCCCTCTTAGTGACATACCAAGCCTCGGAATTATCAGCTCTGACAGCTTTCATCCTCCCTTGGAAGCAGATTCTGCTCTTCTGTGTTTTTTAACCCCCCTGACTACATGTGAACTCCCACCTCTCCCTTCACCAATAAATTAGTTATCTTCTCATCTACCTCCCTGCCCCCCAAAAGTTTTATCATCCAGCTTTGTCTGCTTTTCTACTTTTGTGGACATGCCTATATCTTGGTTTTAGGCTAATCAACTTCTGATCCATATGTCATCTTCTCTATTTCCTTATGAATTGCCCCCTCATTTCCCTAAAATCTATCATCATTCTGGCTGTCTCTTACCTTATCAAAACTGCAAAAGAATAAAACTTGAATGATACCATTGCATCCCACTCTGATTCCCACTCTCTCTTCTCTTCTTTATTCATTCCTCAGACTGCTCCAATCTGACTGACAATTGTCTCTACTACTGCACCGAAATGATTCTAACCTAGGTCACCAATAACTTCTTCATTGCTAAACATTAATGCCAAGTTTATTTCTTATGTGAATTAACATCTTTGCCACATTTGACATGCTTCTTTACTGTACTCTCCCTTTGTTTTTTTCTGATTTCTTACTAATCTTGATTTTTTGTCTTCCTGTACTCTGGTACTCTTTCTCAGTGTTCCAGTTATAGATTATGACCATACTTATTATTGTCTCTTTATTGCAATACATTGTAGGTCAAGATAATGAATTTACCTTTCTTCTTTTCTCATTATCTTCAATCTACCTTGCTATATGATCCAATCAGATAACTTTAAATACATAAATTAATTTATGCATTCATGACATATATATTTGCAGTCCAGGGCTCTTTCTCTGGCTTTAATTATTTCATGGAGATCTTATTTATAAATTTTACCTTTGTTATGACCAGGATAGACATATTCCCCTATAATGAAGCTAATTCTCCTTTTATGTTTCTTAGTGAGTGATATTACCCTCCAAGTAGTTGCACCAAAACAGAACATTGATTGAGTGGCTTTCTTCTGTGCGTCCTCAAAACCCTGTGGTTTATCTCCAGTGATTCCCAAGACCTTAATATGGCTTTAATTTCTCCCTTTGGTCTCCAGATCCACTGAATTTTCCTTATTTCATGACATTTCTCCTCTGTCAGATTCAATAATTCCCAAATGACCTCTCTCATCCACTCTATTCCCTTCCATTTTTAATAATTTTCAAATATATTACTACTCAGCTAAACATACTCAATTGATTTGACATTATTTTTTGACTTCCCTGAATAGCATTTAAGATATTTATTAATATAAATAAGGCTTATAACTAAAGCTTCTTATATCATCATTTCTACTTTAAAACTATATATAATTAATGAAATATATTATGCTCTCACTATTTTCCTTATCATTTGAAGATTCTAGATTTTCATAATTGATTATTCAACAATACCATACATTTAAATAATTTTATAATTGGTCACTCCTAAAGGTATACTTTTTACATCTAGTACAAACTACAATCTTTAGCCTAAAACATAAGGTGACTTTCTTCTAATAAAGATGAATGTACCTTATCCCCCTTGAAGGCATGCATGTTTTCTATTATTGCTTATATTAATATAATTTGTATTCCTTGATACTAGGTTTGATGTATAGTGCCTCAGTATCAATGGGGCTTGGTACCAAGGTTTCCCCCCAATACTAATATCTGCAGGTCAAATCTCTTATATAAAAGGGTATTGTATTTGCATATAACCTATGCTTATCCTCCCACACACTTTATTTTTTAGGTAATTAGTTTATTATAATAATTATTAGAAATGCTGACAAATATAAAGCATAAATTTATTTCTCACAGTTTCCCCATTGAATCCTTTCTCTTAGAGATAAACACTGTGGACAGTTTTGAATATTCCCTTCCAGAATTTTCTATGTACCTATTATGCAAGTGTATATACACACACACATACCCACTTCAAAAAAATCCTTGGCCCTCCATATACTTTAAATCATCTCTAGATTACTTATAATATCTAACACAATGTAAATATTATATAAGTAGTTGTTATACTGCATTTTAACATTTGCATTTTTGTGCTGTTATTTTTTATAGCTTTTTTTCTCAAATGTTTTTTTATCATGTTTGGTTGAATCCCTGGATGTGAAATCTGCATACACAAAGGGCCTACTGTAATTTTCTTCTGTAGTTGTTGATAGTGGCTTGTCACTTTAAGGAATGGGAACGTAGATCTGGGCTCAAACATTCCTAGAGAGTCATAGCATCTCTTTTGGAAATAAATAGTAATGTTATTTCTGTGTTGAGAGAGCACCATTCTTTGGGTATTTTTTGGGTGCTACAATAAAGTAATGTTTTAAGAATTGATTGGAATAGGGACAAACAATATAGATAATTAGTAGGAAAATTTCCATGATGAGAGTATATTTTACTTAAGACTTAAGTGATAAAAATTCAACTTTACAAATATCTGTAAAAAGGTTATTCCAGGTTACAGAAAGAAATCATGAATAGGTCCTGGATTGTTTCTGAGAGAAGTATTACAATGTTCATTTTGAAGATGAGAACACTGCCCAAGTTTACAAAGAAAGTAAGAATTCAAACAGGATTTGAATGCTACCAATGAAAGCAAAATGGTTATGTTCTTAATAAAAAGAAATTGTCTATTTCTTATTCTCACTTTCTCTCTCTTTTATGCTTACAGCTCTGATTTACTTATTTATGTATGGTAATATATAAATACATGCATATTATGATAATAAAATCAAATTTTACAACATTTTTACATTTTTTCTCTATTATTTTATCCTGTGTTTTTATCTTCATAGAATTTAGCAATATCTGAATCATTTTCCTTTTTAAGACAGGCATATCAAAGTTATGTGGTTTATGACTTTCCATACTTGTATTCTGAGTATATATATATATGTGTGTGTGTGTGTGTGTGTGTGCCTGTGTGTGTAAAATGTTGTTTTTTTTTAATGCATAGCACGGGGTTTCCTTTTGTATCTAATCTTAATTTAATTGGAATATTTAAACCATTTACATTTAAAATAATAATCAATAAAATTGGGTTTAAATTTACTATCTTGCTAGTTTTCTTATTTGTTTATTATTTTTCCCAACTGTTCTTTCATTCTTTTTTTGTTTTTCTTTTCTTAAATTAGTTATTTTAATTATCCTATTTACCTCTATTATTTGATTATCATTAAGCTTCTTTGTTTTATTTTACTTTTCTTTTACTGGCTGCCCTAGATTTTACAATACAAAACTTTAACTTATAACAGTCTGACTTCAAACATATCACATTTAGTTTAAGGAGTTTAGAATAGCAAACTTCCATTTCTTTATTTCCAATCTTTTCACATTTATTTATATTTTTATTTATTTATGTTTGTATGTTACATGTTCTACATTATTTGTATTAGTCAATGGCTTTTATAGACTTAAAATTAGATAATATACATTTCATTTATACTCACCTTCTTAAAACTACTCTCAGCAATCTTTATAATGTACTGCAAATTTCTATCTGGTATCATATCCCTTCTTCCTGAAGAATTACCTATAATATGTCTTGAAATGTAGTGCAGGCCTTCTAATAATTAATGAATTCTCTTGACTTTCTAATTATTTTTTGTCTGAAATGGTCTTTATTTAGTGTTTTAAACATGATCATTGAGGCATAATCAGCAATAACTACACATATTTAAACTGTATAATTTGTTAACATTCAATGTAACTATTACCTATTAAATCATGATTAAAATCAATAAAATAAGCATATCTTTCACCCTCAAAGTGTTCTCTTAACTCTAACACTCCTCCCTAATCTTTGTTTTTAGGCAACCATTATTCACAATCTACTTTTACATATTGAAGTCCAATCTTATCAATTTATTCATTTATAGATTATGATTTTCATTTTTTTTTACTAAAATATGTTTGCTTAACTCAAAATTCAAAAAGATTTTATTTTGGGATAACCTTCGGTTTTACATTTGGCTCTATTGTCATTTTAAGTTTATTTTTATATTGTATAATGTGTGAATCAAAGTTTCTTATTTTGCATATCAATATCTAGTTATTCCATAACCATTTGTTGAAAGGACTATTCTTTCTCCACTGTACCATCATCATTCTTTACACATCTAGAAAAAATAATTCTACACTTTGTATGAAACCAGTAAAGACCTCATATAGTCAAAGCAATCTTAAATAAAAAGAACAAACTGGGAGGCATCAGTCTTCCAGACTTCAAGCTGTACTACAAAGCAGTAATATTAAAACACCTTGGTACTGGCACAAGAACAGAGACATTGATCTTTGGAATAAGACTGAGATTCCAGAGATGAAACCATCTGCATATGGTAATCTAATCTCTGATAAAGCAGACAAAAATATACAATGGTGAAAAGAGTCTCTGTTTAATAAATGGTGCTGGGAAAACTGGCTAGCTGCATACAGAAGAATGTAACTGGATCCCTACCTCTCACCTCTCACAAAAATCCATGCAAGATGGATAATAGACTTAAACCTAAGGCATGATACCTTAAGAATCCTAGAAGAAGATGTTGGGAATACACTTTCAGACATCAGCCTAGGAAAAGAATTCTTGAAGATGACACACAAAGCAATCACCACAGCAACAAAAATAAACAAATGGGATCTGATCAAATTAAAAAGCTTTTGCACAGCCAAGGGAACTATCATTAGAGCCAATAGACAACCTACAGAATAGGAGAAAATATTTGCTCTCTACACATCTGATAAAGATCTAATAACAAGAATCTATCTAGAACTTAAAAGAATGAACAAGAAAGAAAAAATCAAACAACCCCATCAATAAATGAGCAACGTAAATGAACAGAATCGTTTCCCAAGAAGATAGAATAATGGCCACCAAACATATAAAAAAATGCTCAACATCTCAAATCATTAGAGAAATGCAAATCAAAACCACAATGAGATTATCACGTAACCCCAGTGAGATTGGCGTCTATCAAAAAAATCCCAAAACAACAAATGCTGGTGAGGATGTGGAGAGACAGGAACACTCTTACACTGCTGGTGGGACTGCAAATTAGTGCAACCTCTGTGGAAAAGAATTTGGAGATACTGCAGAGCTAAAAATAGAAATACCATTCAATCCAGTAATAACATTATTAGGCATCTACCCAAAAGAGCATAAGACATTCTATTATAAAGACATCTGCACTCGAATGTTTATGACAGCACAATTCACTATTGCAAGGACATGGAAACAACCCAAGTGCCCATCAATTCATGACTGGATTATTAAAATTTGGTATATGTTCACAATGGAATATTACTCAATTATAAGAAATGACAGTGATCGAGCACCACTTATGTTTTCCTGGATTGAGCTTGAGCCCATTATCCTAAGTAAGGTGACACAAGATCAGAAGAATGGGCTCCACATGTACTTGCCATCAAATTGGTACTGACTGATAAACACTACAGTGCTCAAATGATGGTTGTCTTCTCCAGAAATTAGGGGTTTGGGGGGTAGACCCCCAACTGAGAGATGTGGTGAGCATTGTGTGGGAGAAGGGCATATCTCTAATCCTTGCCAGGGAGAGGCAAAGATATAAAATATAACCAAAATATTTGTACTCTCATATTTTCCTGAAATAAAAAAACAAGTCATTGTCTATTCATGTGGAGAACTTATTTCTAGGTTCTATATTCTGTTTAATCTATATGATTATTTTTACCACAATATCACCCTTTAAAATAAGTCTAGAGCTCAGGGAATGTTGGTTCTCCAGCTATTTCTGTTCAAATTGTTTTGATTTTTATAGGTCCTTCATATCCCATATAAATTTTAGAATCAGTTTGTGAATGAATTCAAAAAATAAAGTAAAAAAATACCCTGGTAATTGTTTTACTAGATCGAGTATATCCTACAAATTAATTAGGGGAGAATTTATATGTTAACCATACTGACCCTCCTCAATATGTCTCTGCATTGTTTTTAGGTCATTAATTACTTTCACAAATTTTTTGTAATTTTTGATATAAAATTTTCCTCTATATTTTGTAAAAATTTTCCCAAATATTTCCAAATTTTATTGCTATTGCAATTTTTAAATTTACATTTAGGTAGTATCTTGCTGGAATTTATATACAGTTGATGCTTGAATTTTGTATTTTATCTGACAACCTTGTTAGACTCATTACATCTAGTCACCATTTTGTAGATACCATTGGGTTTCCTACAATAATGTTTACATTGTATGGGAATAAAGACAGTTTTGTTACTTAATGTCCATTATGATTACCTTTTATTTTCTTTAGTGACTTACTGTACTGGCTAGAATCTTCAGTATGATGTTGATTAGGAGTAGTAAGAGATATGTACCTATCCTATTCTTAAATCTTAAAAAAATACCTTCAATATTTCACAAATAAGTATGATATGAGCTGTGGGTTTTTATTTTTCATAGATGCCTTTTATCAAGATGAACATTTACCTTTGGAAATAAAATAAACATGTATCCTTGAATGACAGAATAGAATAGTCCTTATATACATTATTTCAAAGATGCAAATAATAAAAATATGAGGGAAAGAAAATAAACATGTGTTGATTGATGGATCTGTAATAGTTAGAAAACAAAGAATATTGTTTCATGTTGAAAAATCAAATATCATTATCAGAATATTAAACATTGTAAAATAAAACACTGATAAATAATACACTTGGAGGAAACATTTGATCCTTGCTCATATCAGAATATTAATCCAGAGGGCCTAATCCAAATAGACAAAAGTGTTATATAATGACATAATTATAATTTTAACCATGAGAAAACAAGTCATAAAATAAAAATTAAAAAACTGCATAGTAGTATAAAAAGAACTAAGATTAAAATAAATATTAATGTGTTTAATTAGCTTGCTGCCTTAGTTTATTCCTACTGCTATAAAAAAATACTACATATTGGATAATTTATAACTAATAGAAATTTATTTATTTATTTATTCTTCCTTTTATTTCATCATATAATGGGGGTACAAATATTGTTAGGGTTACATACATTGCTCCTACCACCCCTCCACCCCACACATGCCAGAGCTTCAAGCGAGTCCAATCCCCAGGTGGCTCGCACAGCACACATTATGTAACTCTACACTTCCTCCCCCCT
>VBSM01003039.1:17531197-17565624 GCA_008086735.1 Cheirogaleus medius
CAGTTTTCCCAGCACCATTTATTGAAGAGAGTTTCTTTTCCCCATTGTATATTTATTTCTCACAGTTCTGGGAGTCTGGAAAGTCCAATATCAAGGTGCCACTATGTTTGGTGTCTGATGAGAGATTGATCCTCATATATGGCAACGTCTAAGTGTTCTTACATGGTATTAAGTGGAAGGGCAAAAGAATCTCCCTGGTTCCCTCCTGACCTCTTATAAGGTTGCTAATCCTATTCATAAGGGCTCTGTCCTCATGACTTAATCACTTCTCAAAGTTCTCACTCCTTAATACTATCACATTGGATTTTAAGTTTCAACATATGAATTTTGGGAGACACATTCAGACCATAGCACCTACTAAATTTAGTTTCTGATTGAATAAAAAGAAAAGTCTGTAATCTTTGTCCAGTCTAAGATATGTGGATAAGATAAACTGATTCATAAAATTTGAAATTAAAAGCATATATATTAAATATGGACAAAATTATACTGTAAAACTGCAGACTTAAAAAAAGGAATACTAGCAATTTTCATATTATTAATAGCAAGGTAGTTGCAAACCATAAAGCATTCATTAAGAAGATGTATAATGCTGATATAGTACAGCATACCAAACAATGGACTACTATGCACTTCTGAAAAAGAATAAAGGAGATCTGTATGCAATATTTTGAAAATAGCTCCAAAATATATTTTTAAGTGAAAAACATGTTAATGAACAGTATGCATAGCAGGTTACCTTTTCTCAAATTTAGCAAATTCCCCATCACCTTCTTATTCTGGTATGAATATAAATTTTGTTTTATAAATCTTAAATTAAGACTTACAACTGATTATTTAAAATGTAGACTTACAAAGATTTTCATTTTTAAGATTATAATTTTAAAAATGAATATCACTGAGTTAAGATCGAGGCATGACTTGAAATCACTAAGTAAATAATTCACAACATTCATTAAATATATCACAGTTTGAAATGAACTTCACATCATGTGAATTAGAAATTCTTTCTTCAAAATAAATGCAATATTATGTTTTGACATTTCAAAAAAGAAGAGCTTTCATTTTCCTCTGAAATTTCAGTTATTTTAATGTAAAAGGAATTTTCTTTTGCATTTAGCTCTTTTTATGGTCATGTTCATGATTTTTGCTCAGTGATTCCAAGTTGGGAATTTAGTACATAAAGTGAAGATTCTGTTTTACATTATTAACTTTTAGCTCCAGATGATATCATATATGCTGAAGAATTCAGTGTCTTCTTGAATTTTTTAAAAAACTTTTACTTTTAAATGTCATTAAAATAATACTAAAACAAAGAAATATTTGATATCTTTAAATTGTTGAATGTTTAGCATTATATACATTTCCTCAAGTAATTATTCAATGTACTATATTGCTGACATTACCATTTAATTATTCAATATATCACTTATGCTTTTATAGCCAGAAGTAAAAGATATAAACATATTTATTTGTAAGTGTTAAAAAATGGAGGTCAAAATAACTGTAGTGTCTGGAAATAATTCAGTCTTTAAATATTTGGTCTACATCTTTTATTTGGTTTCTCTTCTATTCAATGCTTGAACTTATGGAAGAGTGAAAATTGATTGTGTGGCCTTTCTCTAATTTCACTTCATTCAAAACTTGTCTTAATGTGACTGAATCAAAAAGGATTAAGTTATTTGTAAAATCCAATTCGCCACACTGTAGCAGGTTCCCAGAAATACCAGTTTTAAGACTTTAATGTCATTTAAAAGGCTGTATAATTTGCATACAAGTACAGTTGAATAACTTTAAAGAAATGAGTAAAATACTATGAAATATATACATATCTATATGTATATCAAATGAAGTCTTCCTGAGGACACTGTGCCCATATTCTTCCCATCCTGATTTCATTTTTAAATTCTAGTTTTACATTTTGTCAAGTCTCTTCCCTTCGCCCCTCCCTCCTCCCTTCCTCCTTTCCTTCTTACTTGTTAGAGGCACTAGTTGATATTGGAATCAAATAGTGAGCAAGATGTTGATGGCTGTTGTGTTTATGATGCTGTTTTATCATGATTAGATATAGGAACTGATCTATATCCATGCCTGCATGCATGAGTATGTGTGACCCTGTGTGTGTGTATGTGTGTGTGTATGTGCGTGCACTCTTGCTGGTGTGTTGTGAAGAGACAGGAAAAGAGAGGGAGAAGGAAAGAGATTTCAGGATCAGAAATTATTTATTTTGATTTTCTTTTTGTATGATATGACACATAAAGTATAAAGCAATTTTATAAAACCTTTATCTCCAACTGAAAGCAAGCTACTTTAAACAAAGTTAATATTTTGTTTTCATTATAGGAAGTGAACAGGGTTCACATCATACCTTTAAAAAATATGATGTTATTCTTTTCAATAAAGCAAAGTTTCTCCTTTAATTTTTGAGGACATAGAAAAATAGTGTGAAGATACAATCATACTGAATGGATATTTTGCAATAAACTGTGATATGCTTTTATCCAGTTCCATTAAATACAATGCCATTGAAATCAACAAATGTGCATATGAAATATGACATTTTCTGTGACTGAGTGGTAAAATGAATAATTGTATGATTACAAGTCAAAATAATTTTATTAAACTAGAATTATATCTTAAAAACAAAAAAATTAAAAAGATAGAGTTTGGATGACTTAGTATATGTTAGGTTATTTTGCTATGATAAATAAGTTCAACACCTCAGTAGAGTGAAAGGATATATATATATATATATATACTTTTTTTTCTTTCTTACACATGTCCATCAAAATTTGCTTGGGTTCCTCTCTTCTACTCTCCTTCCTATGGTACCAAGTCTCAGGAAGCATAACACTTCATGCATTCATGATTACCTAGGCAGGAAAATGGGATCATGGCAATTAAACAGTGGCTCTTCAAGTTTCCATATGGAAAACTTAAGTCAGCCTTCCATATCCATGGGTTCTACATCATGCTTTCAACCAACTGTGGATTGAAATTATTAGAAAAACAAAACAATAAAAGTGACAATACAACAATAAGAAATACAAATTTAAAATACAATATAATAGCTATTATATAGTGTTTACATTAAGTAAGTATTAGGTATTGTAAGTAATCTAGTGATGATATCATGTATACACCAAATTTAAAAAATGAAGGGAAGTACAATCTGACCATGCAAATGGAAAATGGAGAGGCAGAAATGTATCTGAAGAACACAAATGACTATCAGAGTAATGATGTAAATTTAAGCTTTTGAGTATCAAAAAGTCAATGTATGGGTGAGGCACGCATTGACAGTAGTTGATGTGAAAAATCAAGTTTGACATAGTCCAACAATATGAGACATGGGCTGAAAAATTCTCATCTGTCCTGGCTGCATTAATGTGTTGTCATAATGAGAAGTCATAGTCTCATATTCTCAGGGCTGTCACTGCCCTCTCGAAGCTCTATCAGCTGTGAATGAGGAGCCTTCAGTTTGGATGAACAGTCCCTTAGGATTCTGAGTCCACTCATCGTATTACAATTGGGTAGAAATTAATAACCTTAGATTCACAAGAGGATGTAATTCTTTGTTTAGGGCTTAGTCCTACATCTTAAAACATGTACTTGTGGTACGAAGAAGCCTCTTCTGTGGTTTGTGTTTAGATGCCAGATAGCAGCCTGGGAGACAGAGTTATCCCTGAATCCCAGCCTGGACTTATGGGCTTCTGACAGCTCACAAGCATTTGGTAAATCTCTTTGTCTTGGGCATTGATCCTGAACCCAAATATTAGCAACAGGCATGGATATGACTTCAAATTGCATCTATGCCTGAAAATGACCTGTCTTTTCCAAGATTCAAGGAACAATTTTGTTAAGAAAATATCTTAGTGTCAGAAAATTGGATCTGCCCTCCTTGTGTACTGATAATGACCATATTTTCCTGAACTTTACATTATTTTAATGAACTAACATTGCTTTCAATTTTTTCCATGGGAGCCCATTCTTTCAGGCTTGTCTCTCTGAGCCCCCAATCTGTCTATTTTCAGCTTATTACTATAGTAGTTTCCTGTGCTGCTGTAATCAATTATCCCTTACTGGTTTAAAACAGCAGAAATTTATTCTCTCACTGTTCTGGAGTATCACTGAGCAGAAATCAAGGTGTTTTCATGGTTTGAACAAGCTCTCCATAGGTTATAGGTTATAGGAAAGAATCCACTTGTTTGTTGCAGCATTTGGAGCTACTTTGTATTCCTTTCTCTAACTGCAAAGCCAGTGTGTATTAGTCTGATTGGGCTGTCATATCAAAATACTAGACAGTGCGTGGCTTAAATGATAGAAATTTATTTTCTCAAACTTTTGAAGGCTAAAGTTGAAGATCAAAGTATTAGCAGATTTGGGATTTTTCTGAGGCCTCTCCTTTGACTAACATATGGCCATCTTCTCACCTTATCTTCAGTTCACTATCTCTCAGTGTAGACACCTGTCAGCTATCTCTCTCTTTGTGTCATAAATTACCTTCTCATAAGAATGTCATGCATATTGGTTTAAGGCTCATTTTAACTTAACTCTTTTAAAGGCCCTGTCTCCAGATATAGTCAAATTCTGAAGTTCTGGGGTTAGGGGCACAATTCTGTCCATAGTATTGTAGCATAACATCTCTCTCTGAGTCTTCTTCATTATGTTTCTATCCTGTAGCTTTTATTTTTCTTCCTATAGTGTTTGTCAAATATCCCTCTACCACCTTTTTAAGGGTACATGACATTTATAATGGTTAAGGCACTCCTGGATAATCCAGGATAACCTTCCCATCTCAAAATTCTTAATTCAACAACATCTGAAAAATTATTTTTTGTTATATAAAGTAACATCAACAAGCTCCAGGGATTAGGTTGTAGATCTCTTTTAAGGGGTTATTATTCAACGTACCACAATCTTATTCTCCAGATTCCCAATCTTGAGGTTCTCTTAAAGGCCATGCATGTCATAAAGACTCATTGGACTTTCAAATCTGAACATCACAGTTTACGAAAACCATTGAATATGATAGATATTGTATTTCTGTGGCCAGATATTATACTCTTAAACATTTTGTATGAGAAGCAGGTAAATATATTTAGCTGTTTTAACAGCTACTCTTATAGAAAAGTGTAAACTAGAGATATACTGCAACAAAATGATTTTCAAATACTGTAACAGGTGAACTTTGGATGTCTTCAAAGAAATGAATTAGGACAAATGGAAAGAAGTTAAAAGGAGGAAGATCTCTCAACATTAGAAAGCTTTAAATGCTCTTTAACATTAGAAATGTACGCTTCTTGAAATAATACCTCCTTGATAATTGCATTATTTAAAAAAAAATTGATGCTCAAAGGTCAAGGATAATGTTGTTGATGTGGGAGAGTAGTCAGCCCTAATGATGGGTAAGATTCATGCCACTCTAAGAGTCAATAAATATTCTTATTCCAGATAATTCTTTTATCCAGGATACACACACACATACACACACAATATAAATATATATATATTTACAACTCATATATACAATCTTCTTTTATTACATTAAAATATCCCAATTTTGTCTTTGATCATTTAAAGCATGCTGTAAGCTAGCAGAGCTAGAAACAGAAGATGTTGTCTACCTTTTTTCCATTCTTAATTATCGAATAAATGCTTGTTTATAGTACATTGCTTAAACCATTGGAGGGAAGTAGGATGCATCCTGCACAATATCATGAAACAATACTTCTGTACTACAAAAATAGCTAAAATATTATTTTACCACAAAAGATGATGTCAGTTCCCCAATACAAATATTCACGGAAGTTTGACTATAGGATAACTCCTGATTAATATGTGAATAATATAAACTCCTCCTCCAGCTCCATTTTTTATTATAGTGACTATACATGTATGATAAAAAAAAGTAATATCAGCATTAGAAATCAACACAGAATGATATCTTCGTCCACAAACAGGAATGTGTTATTGAAGGCAAAAATGAGGAAGACAACAGGTTTTACTGACAGTCAGGGCCAAGATCTTTATGGGAATTAAAAGAAGACTCACATAGCAGAAACTCACAGACTTCTCCAACTTCTGAGTCTCAACATTTGGATAAAAGGGCTTGCCAAGGAAGATGAGGATCGGGATCACAATATGGGGAAAACTCCTGGGTAGAGACCTATTTGCTGTGAGCAGCTAGTTGCTGTGTTCACTCGGGTTTACAACTGACATGGAGGATGCACTCAGTCATGTTGCAGGTTTTCAACGACAGCAGTCATGAGATTTGGAAAAAGAGGCCCTCCACAAACTGATTTGATTTTAACAAGTCTATTTGGCATGTATTCCTTGCTGATCCTCAGGTTTCAGCTATAGTTCCCTCTTTCTCCACTACAGTATTAATCGAAAGCTAAACCTGTCATGTAGCTTTCCAATATTAAACTTATTCAAAATTTCCCTATAAACTTGTATCCATGTGTTCCTGCATTTTATTTACATATGGCTTAATACCTTCAACAAGGTATTATCTACCTCTTCAAGCCTTGGATAATTGGCAGATGTGATGTATACTCTTCTATAATTGTGTTCATTGCATTAAAATATTTTAAGAGGCAACAGAGTGCTGCAGTGGAATACTTCCATCCTTTCTGAAGATGTAAACACATCACACTTTTTATTTCACATTTTTTCCAATTTTTACCTAGTTTTGATACTTTAATATGAAACTGCTTTGAAATAGCAGAAATGCATACAAAAATTATGCCATGTTTTGTTCTTTATAGTCAAACATTTCATTTGTCAATGCCAATTTTTAGTCTTGACCATGTACATTTTCATTTTTAAATATTTACAATAATTCCATGAATTTTTGCATACTTAACTTTCATTTAAACAACATAGTAATGCACTATTCTATTGGCTATTTCTGTTTCCTCTGTCTCTGATATTCTCAACTCCCCTCCACACAAGCCATTGCGTTTTGGTTAAAAAATATTTACTGGTGTCTACCTCTATCTATGCTTTTATAGTTACCTATTAATATATAAAAAATAGATGATAGATAAATTTTGGAGTAAGAATGAAAGCATTATATATTATCTTCTTTCATTCTGTATTTCTCACTGAACACAATGCCATGAAATGCCAGCTGGTATATATACATATTATTATATATACACATACATATATAGTATATATAATAAATTAATAATATATATTTATATTTACCTTTAATTGTTGCATAAGTTTCCCTATAGAAATATATATTGTTTATTTAACCCTTTCCTATTGGATATTCCAATAGTTCCCAACTTTCTGGTGTTACAAAAGACTCCAATATCATTATTATATAGTTTTATATAGTGATTATTTCATCTCTATAGATTATTGGATAATAATGGGATTTTAACTAAAGAATTTACATTTTCATTTTAATTCCTTTTATCATATTGCTTTAAAATCACTCTACCAATACACATTTTTAATAGCAATATATGAAAATGCCATATTCCTCTTATTCTTATAAGGACTTGGTATTAGATAGTTACAGAAAGAAATCTATTTCATTGTTGTTTTTGTTCAATTTCTTTCACAACCTCAAAGACTGTGTATCTTCCTTTAGTCTATTGGCAACTTGGAGATCTTTGCATAGCCTCGTCTGTGAATTCAACTCCTTTGCCAATTTTTTTGAATTGCACTCTGTCTTTTCTTTCTAGTTAACAACAAATGTCTGGCCAATACAAATATCAATGTTTTATATTTATTAAATATTTTCCAATCCCTTTCTTTTAAAGTTGTGTAATGGTATAATTTTAAATAAAAAGTATAAAACTTTGTATAGCCAAATATTGTATATTATATTGCTTCAGGGTTTCCTCTCCTTTCTAAGTATCACTATTCCTTAGTGTATGCATTAACCCCATGGTATTTATTACTGACTTTTGATTACTTTTTCAACATTTTGCCTTTTATAGAACTTACATTTGTTTCTCTGTGATCTGAAGTAAAATTTTAAACATATTTTTTCAGATGCATAACTATTTTTTCAGCAATAATACTATTTTCATAGAAATGAAATACCACCCTATTATATCTTCAATTTCTATACATACTAGGATCTAATTTAAGCTCTTCATGCTGCTTAAACCCTATACTTACTTATTTAAAATTGTTTAAAGGTATAATTTATTATTTGATAACAAAATCCTTTTTTTGCTATTCTGCCTTTTCAGTATGTTTTATTTTCTTCATCATTTATGACATCGTTTACTACAAGACAGTAAAATTATTTTATTTATTGAAGAAAACCATAAATTTTCAGGGATGTGTATTCAAAATACATGCATTCATCCTAACTTTGCAATCATCCAACAAATATGTCTCTATTTTCTTCATGAAGAAAAACAAAGATATGTTTTAAATAGCTGCTAAAATAAATATACATTATAATATTTGTATGCCTTTTTACATATTGAAAAATGCAATTCATGCAAATTAATTTTGCATGAACTCTTACAGTGGATGAATACAATTTTTAACCATTACCCAATATGTTGTACAGACTCATAAACCATTTATAAAACCAACCATTTCAAAATTTTGCCACTCCCATCAATCTGTCATTTGTTGAATGAAAGAATGTGACTTGTTTTTTTTTTAATTTCCTATTTTGTTTTCCTTTTTCTATTCTTAGTGATTTTTTAGAAATCATAAATTAGTTCCTCTAGCTTACAGTTTCTATTATAGTATCTCTCAGCTTTTGACATGCCTATATTTTTCTGGAATAGAACATACTTAGGTATTTCTTTTTTATTTTATTGGGATTGATATCAGGACACCAAGAGATCAAGACCAATCAAAGGGTATGACAAAGCTACTCTTCTTTTTCAATAGCAATTCTTAATAATATCCAGATATTTTCTGTATTACTTAGCATTTTGCATAATGATGGAAACAGTTTTCTGTTTGTCTTTTGTTTTTGTTTATTTTTAATTTTCTGAAAGTTCTTGAGACTCAGAGCTACCAGGTAACAATTACTAAGATAGTGGTGGGAAAGGGGATAATAGAAAGGTAATTTTCAAGTTTACACCTGAGTCCCTTCAGGGAGCACTGGCTGACAGTTTCCATAATTTAAAGGAATTTCAGATCATATTATTGCTTGTATTATGGCATCATGTTGATGTTCGTGAAGGTGAGCATTACAAACGCCTTTAGAAATACAAAGATATATATTTTTCCAACCCCCAAATATGAAAAAGAGCAAGCAAAGATGCATCCCCACAAAAAAGCAAGCAAAAAAAAAGTAAGGCAAAAAAATCCTTGAGATATTATCCGTCAATCCTTCAGGACAGATATGGAGAGCAAGAGTGTGCTTAAATTACCTTGTTCAAAAACAATCATCACTGATTAATATTAAATGTTAAAATTTCATTTAATTTCAAGGAATATATTAAGCTTTACACCCATATGGAAATACAAATTCATCACATATCAATTACAGTGATATAGTCCATTATAAATGGACAATAATTACTAAAATGGCACCTTAAAATAAGAACTAGAAAGGGGTCCTACTGGAGTCCTGAGAGATGATACTTGTGTGTTAAAATCTTATTTTAGCAACTCTCTATTTTAAGCATTTTAAATGTTACTGATGCCAGGCAGAAATGAGGCTGCTGAGAGCAGAGAATCACCAGATTGATGTCTATAGTCATGATTTACTAGTTCCATTTATTCTGGTGAAAAAGGAATAGCAGTATGTAGTGCCATCACGGATCTCAGACCCCATAGATTTTCCATATCAGTTACCTTGAGATGAGAAAGGTGACATTTTATGCATGGCAGATTAGGACAATTGTGAACAGGAATGTTAAATTCAACAAATGTATTAACTAGAAAGTTTATCCACAGGTCCTCCCATTCACAGCATACCCATCCACATACACCCATACCTGTTCATTTGAAGAAAAGTGTACTCCACCCAACCACTCACAAACAGATACGCAGAAGTCTGCCACAAGTTGTGATGCTGTGATCTATGTTGCGTTTATTCATTTGTATGTAGAATATACTTTTTCTTACTTTGATTAAAAAATGGAAATACAAATTAGAGATCAATAGTTTCACTTTCTCTCAACTGTAATCATATCATATATTTTATTATGTATTTTATTATTTTCACAACAGCAAAGCTATGCTTACTATCACCTTTACTCTACAATTTAGTGATGCTACTATTTTTCTTCTATTTCTCTGGGTGGACTCAATGTACAGAAAACGTTTCTTAAAGAGAGGGTTTCAAATTTCTCTTCCTCACATTTAATAATGGATAGGGCTTTGTTTTGCTTTTAATAATATATTATACATGGTAAAATACATGGATCCCTATGTAAAACTCACTGTTAATTTTTTGCTTTGTCACAGGAGAAATTAACAAGATTTTCCCCAGGCAAAGTGCAGTGGAAAAAATTGCCTCCAATGTCTTATTTTAGTTCCAACTCCATTCTCCTCCTACTACTGTGGTTCATCATTAAGTTTCTTGTACACTCAGTGCTCTTGTGACATTTTCTCTCCCTTTCTCCCCTATAACAATTATTCTGAGGGAACTGAAATGAAAAAGAGGATTATTCATTTTCAGGACAGACATTTGCAGAAGAGCCACATGTCAAGGAACTTGGAGCCCAGAGGTGTAGGTTAAAAAAAATGTTTGTAGTGGAATATGATCTGAGGAGTTGCATTATAAAAAATGATTGTCTCTCCCCAACTAAATGTAATGAAGTATGATTTTCTAGGCTGTAGGAAAACATTCAGAATAGAGAAACTTAACTTTCATTTTCTCTCCCTTGGGCTTTGAATTTTAAAAGGCAAAAATCTCCTTATAATATATGATGAGCCTATTTTCAGTCTTTTTTTAATTAATAGTTTCTTTTATTTGTCAACTATAAAATACTAGCTAAATCATCGTTATAACGACCCTACAATATATTGTATTAAGTTTCTCTGGAGCTACTAAAGAAAGTAGAAAATATCAAATATATGCTAACTTTAAATCATCAACTCCAAACAGGTATCTGTACTGAGTTGGATCTTACCTGTCTGCGCTTGCAATTTGCTATGGAGTATTTCAAATATAACATTTCTAGAATGACTTCCACTGGATGTTGTCCTTCCTTCTTTTTTCTTTTCTTTACCTTTAAAATTAATTCAAAAGCTTGCTCTGTCAAAAGCTGTTATGGTATTTCATAAATAATCACTTTCTTATGATGGCAGAAAATTAGATCTACTCACAACTACTTTAAATAATGTGCAACATAGGCTAAATGAACCTGCAAATGTATAGCAAAGAAAGAGGTATAGAGGTAGACAAGTCCAAATGCCCCCACCCAGGGCTCTCTCATCTAGGTGTTATGCTTAGACTTCAAATGTTTTGAATGCTTTGAAATATAATAGTTGATAATATTCCTACTATTTCAAATTGAATATCGAATAGTTCTGTTCAATGATAACCTTGGATTTCTATATTTTTTGAAGTTTAGAATTATTCCATAAAGTTTATAAGTAGTTCTATTAATAGGTATATCATCGTGAGATCATTTTATGAGTCTGAAATATGAAGTTGCAAGGAAGAGATGATGCTGTGTCCTTCACAGTATTTATGTACTTATAAATACTCCTGTAAATGTCTCCTTGAAAGTTCTGTAGGTGGGGGTGGTTGTAACTTGTTTACAAAAATCTTGCATACATCTTGATAAATAGAACCAGTCGATGAACCAAATGGGGAATCAAATACTCCTAGAAAGTATTAAATTACAGTAAAGAACTTATTACAGTGCATCTAATCTCTATTTGAAGACTGTCATTTCTCTAAAGCATAGCCATAAACCAAATTAACTCGAACTGATGCTCCAAATGAGAAGCTGTGTGTATGTACTTATGCCTAATAATGTCTTCAGCTCTGAGTGAGAACGCCCACCAGAGCAAAGTCATTTCCACCTCTGCCTCTTCATGTATGTTAATCATGTAACTAGGTTAAAACCTTGCAAACTCAGAATGTTTACCTAAGTAAACACTGCAACTTATAAATTTCTACAGTCTTCTAATTTCCTGTCATGATATGCAAATATAAATCCTGCTGATCATGTCTTTGAAATCATGCCATTCTTTTTTTAAATTTTAAACAACTATTCTTTGATACATTAGAAAAAAATTGCAACTTACTTTGTTTTTTTGTTTCAAAGCTATTCTTCATTGTGTGGAATTATATAATTGATGCATATAAATTATAAAATGTGTAAAATTTAAAATCCTGTTGGGAAGAAAATGTAACACTCCCCTTTTCCCATCAACTGAATGTATCTACTCTTATTTTTGTATTTCTCCATCCAATTATGAAATTTTTCTGTGATTTTCTCTACTAGTACCTCTCCTGCTCCCCCTGCCTTCTCTTGCTCTTTCATTCTTCTCTTCTATGTAGTTTTTCTCTCATAATGTGTCTCTTTCTTAGACATTCTTGAATTTTTTATCTCAGACTCATTTGTGAATGTTCCCTTTCTCTCTCCCTCTCTCTTTCTGACCCCACTCCCACCTCCCCACATGCTCATCTCTTATATTGGAGAACTATAGTTGCCTTTATAAGAATCCCTTAACATTTCTTACTTAGGTTATACTTACATATTTTAGTGTTTTTTTTTTCCAGTTGGTGATTTTCAGGGAATATTTCCTCCCAGTATGTCTTCTAATTGGATTTGCTGATAGGAACTAGTATTTCTTATAATATACTGCTCATATTTCCTACTTTTAGGTAATGTTAGTTACATTGGGTAAACCTAACAAATTGAAACTAAGAGTGAAAATAGTAAGCAAGTTTATTTATTCTCAGTTTCAAAGTAATACTGCCAACATTGATAAGGATTGTTAGTTTGGGGCAATTATCTTTTCACAGGTTGAGGAAGAAACTTCTATTATTAGTTTGTTGATTTGCTCACTTGTTTATATCTGTAGATTTGGGGTTTTATTCAATAAGTTTCTGCTTGAGTTAAGAGTATCTTTGGAACATTTTCTTAGTTCTATAATAAACATATTCTCTTTATACTACTAAAACTATCACTTCTATATGGGTCATAATTCTTTTAAAAAGTTCTATGAAGTCCAATTCTTATTCTTATCATTCTATATAGTATTTTGTATACATATTTCAAAGTTTTATTTTTATTTATCTTTTTACTTTTGCAACTTTTTATACTTTTAAAAAATAAGATTTATGTTAATATGTAAAATATTTTATATTAATATCATTGTATTATATTCTAAACTATGATTTTTGAAGTATAAGAGAATTAATCAGTAGAATATAATTTTGAATTGATACTTTCATAACTGTTTAAGCCAATCTAAGATCTTTGTCTATATTAAGCACATTAAACACTCATGCAGAAACACATAGTCACAAGTATAATAGATTTAAGTTATATTACCCTTTCTTTGCTCAGTAGCTTGATATACTTGTAATTATTTTTATCATTGCATTTAGCAATTACCAAACTTTGTCTTTGTCTCTTTTCCTAACATCTATTAGGTTGATCCAATTTTGTTCTCTGTTCCTATTTTTTTATTTTTAAATTTAAACATTCTATTTTTCTTCTCAACAACTGCAATTTCATTAAAATATGCCTAGATGTGAATATATTTTCTATCCTGCCCAAGATTTATTTCTATATTAAAATCTGGGATATTACCCACCATTTACGTCTTTGAATATTCCCTCTTGCATATTCTCTGTTCTCTCTTTCCATATAAATGAGAGTGTTGAAGATGAAAGCCAGAAACTTCATAAAATGTAATTTCAGAAGTGGCTTCTCATCATTTCTGCGATGTTATATTCTCTAAAAGTGAGTCAAATATATCCAGCCCACAGTAAAGGGGTGGATATGACACAATGGCATGAATTCCAGGAGGCATGATAATTGGAGGTCATTCTAGATATTTCTCCCACAATAATTAAAGTATTTAATGATATGAATTTATCGCTGATACCCCGACTCACACATGTTTTATTCATATATTAATATAATAAAATTTATTCTTTGTGACCTATATCTCATCAAAAATTTTAATAATGCTATTGTGACAGAAAAAGTAAATTTCAAATATCTTATTTTTAGATCACAAACTTTTACAGGTTGCAAGTAAGTACTGTACCATGCATCATTCATATCTGTGTTGTTATTTGTTTTAAACAGATCTGATCTTTCAAAGGCTGAAGGAAATTTATTATTCTTGGCAAATATCAGATGATCACCAAGGTACACTTGTATTACTAAACTTATTTGGTTTCTTTAATATAATACTATGTGTTTAACTTGTGGTAGAATAATGTATTTAGATATTAATTTAAGTTCTGTTGGCCAACTCCCCAGCCACCCCCCTATTCTTGGGAAAAAATAAAAAGAAAGCACAAAGCTGAAGCTGTTTGACAATAACTCCTAGTTTTCAATAAAAAAAAACAGAAAAGAAAATAAATATTTTTCATTTTTCATTTGTAATTATTATGGGTATGTAATAGTTGTCTATATTTGTGGGGTACATGTGATGCTTTGATACAGGCATGCATTGTGGTTTAACCAGTGCTCTATTTCTACCATAAATGATATACAAAAAATATACATTATAAAACATGTCTGAATATTAAGTCAGATTTAATATTTCATGAAATGAATGAATTAAAAAAATATGTCAGATACTCATGGAAGTGAGGGAAGAAAGTGACATAACCAAAGATGGGTCAATGCATCTTAGACCTGTAGGCTGTTCCCTGGAGTTCCGAATGACAGTCATATCAGCAGTACCATCGTTGTTCATTACATTTGAAAAATTTATGACAGACCTTTAAGATCTTTATATATTAATAAAATAGGAATGGAAAGTAAACTCCCATTATGTCTGAAATTAAATTTCCTATACAACTGTTGGAATATAGACACAGTATCAATTTTAATTTGGTTTATTGGTATGTTTTATTTTTTATTATTTTTTTATCATGACCCTCTAACACTGATGAGTTTCCACTCTAAGCCTCTCATCTATTACATACATGAAGCTTTGTATAAAATTGCAAATAATTCAAAGGCTTACAGACAGATTAACCAGTCATTGAAGTAGATATATTTGGAGACATATGTCATGACTTTTACAGACATATAAGTGAATGCCATTGTAAATATATGTCTAAATTACTATGTTCCTTTAAATTATTTTAAGTTTCAAAATATTAAGAGAATAACAATTGTTTTTATTACATGGATGGTTTTTATAATCCTTAAGTCAGGGCTATTAGTGTGCCTATCACCCGAATAGTATTCATTGTAACTGTTAGTTAGATTTTTATACCTCCCTTTCACTCCCCTTCTTGATTTCCAGTGACTTTTACTTCTCTCTGTGCCCATATGTGCCCATCACTTAGTCCTAAATTGCTAAAGAATACATGTAGTGTTTGCTTTTTCCACTCCTGAGATACTTTACTTAGGATAATGGTCTCCAGTTCCATCCAAATTGCTGTAAAAGGCATTAATTCATTCCTTTTATGGCTGAGTAGTACTCCATGGTACACACACATCACATTTTGTTAATACACTTATGAACTGATGGGCATTTAGGTTAATTCCGCATCTTTGCAATTGTGAATTGTGCTGCAGTAAACATTTGAGTGCAAGTGCCCTCTTGATAAAATGACTTTTTTCCTTTGGTTAGATACCCAGAAGTGAGATTGCTGGGTTGAATGGTAAATCTATATTTATTTCTTTGAGGAATTTCCATACCATTTTCCATCGAGGTGATACTAATTTGCAGTCTCCACCAACAGTGTAGTAGTGTTCCTTTCTCTCTGCCTCCATGCCAGTATCTATTGTTTTTTGACTCTTTTGTAATAGTCACTCTGACAGGAGTAAGGTGATATATCATTGTGGTTTTACTTTGCATTTCTCTGATGATTAGTGATGTTGAACAGTTTTTCATGTTTGTTGGCTATTTGTCTATGTTCTTTTGAAAAACATATGTTCATGTCTTTTGTCCACTTTTTAGTGGGGTTATTTGTTTCTTTATTGCTTATTTGTATGAGTTCTTTGCAGATTCTGGATATTAACCCTTTATAGAATGCATAATTTGCAAATATTTTCTCCCATTCTGTAGGTTGTCTATTTACTTTGTTGATTTTTCCCTTTCCAGTGCAGAAGCTTTTTAATTTAACTAAGTACCATTTATTTATTTTTGATGTTGCTGAAATTGCCTTTGGGGTTTTAGTCATAAATTCTTTGCCTAGGGCAATGTCTAGAAGAGTTTTTCCTACATTTTCTTCTAGACTTTTTATGGTTGCATGCCTTACATTTAAGTATTTTATCTATCTTGAATTAATTATTGTATACAGTTAGCACTAGGGGTCCTATTTCCTTCTTCTGCATGTATCTATCCAACTTTCCCAGAACCATTTATTGAATAGATCATCCTTTCCACAGTGTATGTTGTTGTGAACTTTGTCAAAGATCAATTGGTTGTATGTACAGGGTTTTCTCTCTGGGTTCTCTGTTCTGTTCCATTGCCCTTTGTCTTTATTTTTGTAACAATATCATGCTCTTGTGGTTACTGTAGACTTGTAGTATAATTTGAAATCTGATAATGTGATACCTCCAGATTTGTTAATTTTTCTTAAGATTGGTTTGGCTACTCAGGATCTTTTTGTTTCAAAATGAAGAATTTTTTCTTTTTTCTTATTTTTTCTAGATCTATGAAATATGATGTTGGTATTCTGATGGGGATTGCACTGAATTTGTAAATCACTGTAATCAGTATGGACATTTTAACAATGTTGATTCTACCCACCCTTAAGCATGGTATGTTTTTCCATTTGTTTGTGTCATCTATGACTTCTTTCATTAGTGTTTTGTAGTTCTCCTTGTAGAGATCTTCACCTCCTTAGTTAAGTGTATTCCTAAGTATTTTATTTTCTTTGTAGCTATTGTGAATGATATTGAGTCTTTGATTTGACTCTCAGCTTGACTGTTATTAGTATACAGAAATGCTACTGATTCATTGACATTGATTTTATAACATGAGACTTTGGTAAATTTATTTATCAATTCTAGGAGGTTTTGGTGGAGTCTTTGAGATTTTCTAGATACTAGATCATATCAGCAGCAAGAAGAAATAATTTGACCTCCTCTATCCAGTTTGAGTACTTTTTTATTTCTTTCTCTTGCCTGATTGCTCTGGCTAAGACTTCCAGTACTATGTTGAATTGAAGTAGACACAGTAACCCCCTTGTCTTGTTGCAGTTCTTATGGGGAATGTCTTCAACTTTTCCATATTTAGTATGAGGTTGGCTGTGGGTTTCTCATGTACGGTTTTTATAATTTTGTAATATATTACTTCTATGCCTAGTTTGTTGAGTGGTTCTATCATGAAAGGATAATGTATTTTGTTGCATGTATTTTCTCCATCTATTGAAATGAGCATATGGTCTTTGTTTCTGCTTCTATTTAGGTGGTTAATCACATTTATTGATTATCATATGTTGAACCATCCTTGCATCCCTGAGATGAAGCCCACTTGGTTGTGATGGATTATTTTATTATTATTGTTTATGTGCTATTGAATTCCATTTGCTAGTATTTTATTGAGGATTTTTGCATCTATATTCATAAGGGATATTGGTCTGCAGTTTTTGCTATTTGTTGTGTCCTTTCCTGGCTTTGGTATCAAGGTGATAGTGACTTAGTGGAAAAGTTGGGGAAGATTCCTCCTTCTCAATGTTATGGAATAATTTTGACAGTAAGGGTACAAGTTCTTCTTTGTAGGACTGATACAATTCAGCTGTGAAGCCATCTGTTCATGGGCTTTTGTTGTTATTGTTGGAAAACTTTTTATTACTGCTTCAATCTTGTTGTCATTATTGATCTGTTCAGCAGTTCTATTTGTTCCTGACTGAGTGTTGGGCAGTTGTATGTTTGCAGGAATTTACTCATTTCCTCTATGTTTTCTAGTTTATGTGTATAGAGATTTTTATAGCATACATGGATGATATTTGGTATTTCTGTCTTATCAGCTGTAATATCTCCTTTTTCATTTCAGATTGAGCTTACTTGGATCTTTTCTCTTCTATCCCTTGTTAATCTAGCAAGAGGTCTATTTATTTGATTTTGGTTATCTTTTCAAAGAATCAACTTTCTGCTTTGTTGATCCTTTGTTTTTTATTTTATTTTATTTTTTTTAGTTTTTTGGTTTCCAATTTGTTTGGTTCTGTTCTGAGCTTTGCTATTTGTTTCTTCTGGTGGCTTTGGGTTTGATTTGCTCTTCATTTTGTAGTTCCTTGAGAGGTGACATTTGGTTATTAATTCGTGATCATTCTGTCTTTTTCATGTAGGCATCTCAGGCTATGAATTTTCTCACTAGGATTGCTTTTACTAAATTCATAGATTTTGATAGCTTTTGTCCCCTTTGTTCTTCAGTTCAAGGGATCTTTTTATTTCCATCTTTATTTCATCATTGACCCAAGAATCATTCAGCAGCAGGTTGTTTCATTTCCATGACTTTGTGTAGATTTGAGTATTTCTCTCAAAATTGATTTTCAGTTTTATTCCTCTCTTGTCTGAGAAGATATATGGTATTATTTTAATTTTTGAATTTGTCAAGACATGTTTTGTGGCCTCAAATATAATCAGTCTTGGAGAATGCCCCATGTGCTGCTGAGAAGAATTTATATTCAGTATTTGGGGGGAAGAGTGTACTGTAAGTGTCTGTAAGTATGATTTGTTCTAGAGTCCTGTTTAAATTTAGTGTTTATTTATTTATTTCAATAAACTGTCTAGCTCTTTAGTGGGGTGGTGAAGTCCCTGGAAATTATGATGATACTATTTGTCTCTGCTTAAATCCAGCAGAGTGTGTTTTATGAATCTGGGAGCTCATGTGTTAGGTGCATATATACTTACAATTGTTACGTCTTCTTTTTGAATTGCTTCCTTTACCATTATATAATGACCATCTTTGTTTTTCTTTACTACTGTTGATTTAAAGTCAATTTTATCTGATATGAGAATGGCTACACCTGCTCTGTTTTGGTTTCTGTTTGCATAGAATATATTTTTTCATCCCTTCCCCTTGAGTCTGTCTGAATCCTTGTGGATTAAATGTGTTTCATAGAGACAGCAGATACTTGTATTTTTTTTTTCATTCATTCAGCCACCTTATGTCATTTTAGTAAAACATCCAGATCATTAATATTGAGTGATACTACTGATACATGAGATGCTATTCTGTTCATCATGTTGTGTAATTTCTTATTATTTTCTTTTTCTTCTTGTTTTGTATGAGCCGTGAGCTTTAGCTTTTGCTGGATTTTACCCTGATGAGTGTCTTTTGTGCTGATCCACAGGTAGTTCTGAGTACTTCCTGAAAGGCAGGTCTGGTCATGACAATTTCCTTCATTGTTTGCTTTACTGGAAAATTCTTTATTTCTCCATCAATTATGAAACTTAATTTTGCAGAATACAAAATTTTAGTTTAGCCTATGTTCTCTTTAAAAAGACTGAAGACAGGGCCCCAATTTCTCTGGCTTGTAAGGTCTCAACTGAGAAGTCTGCAACTGGCCTCATGGGTTTTCCTTTGTAGGTTAGTTGTGGCTTTCATCTTGCTGCTTGTAGAATTTTCTCCTTCATTTTGAATTTGTCTAGGTTGATTACTATGTGTCTTGAAGATATTCCGTTTGCTATAAATCTTCCTGGTCTTCTATGACTATCTTGTATCTTGATGTCTGAATCTCTGGCAATACCAGGGAAGTTTTCCTCAACGATTCCCTTGAATAGATTTTCTATACTTTTTGCTCTTTCTTCTCTTCTCTCAAGGATACCTATAATTCATATATTGATTTTTTTCACATACTCCCATGTTTCACTAAGTGATTTGTCAGTCTCCTTTGTTCTCTTTTCCAAATCTTTGAATGACTGGTTTAGCTGGAGAGCCTTATTTTCAAGCTCTGATATTCTTTCTTCTGCTTGGTGTAGTGTGTTGTTGAAGTTTTATTCTGTGTTTTGAAATTCCCTCAAAGACTCTTTCATTTATTTAAGTTCTATTATATCCTTTCTTATGTTGTATAGCTCTTTAATGACCTTTTCATTTTTTCACCCTGATTTCCTGAATTTGTTTTTTGGATTCTTTTTAATGGTTTTCAACTTTCTCTTTAATTCCATTAATCTTATTTGCCATCCATATTCTGAATTCCATCTGTGTAATTGTTCACAATTTCCTTTTGATTGGGATCTGCTATTGTAGCTCCATTGTGGTCCCTTGTGGGTGTCAAACTGTTTTATTTTATCATGTGGCTGGGATATTTTGCTGTTTTTTTTTTCTCTTCTGAATTGTCTTTTCTTGCCACAGGACTAATGGTTTTGAAGAGTACCTGTTCTTTATTACCGGGAACTCTCCTACTTAATAAGAAGGGAAGGTCCCCAGATGGCTGTTTTGTTCTATTCTGTAATGTTGACCCAGCAGGGGAGGAGTAGGAGTGGTGAGAGACTATAGTGTAGCTATTGTGTTTTGTCCCTTTCCCCTGTCTTTGTCACAGGTAATGCTGATGCTGGATGATCTTTGTGTGGAATGATGAATCATTTCTCAGATCGTTGTTACAAGTGCAAGTTGGGGACTGGGTGAGACCCTTTCCACAGAGGCTGGCATTGTGGGTAATTGGTCTGTCCAGGATCACCCCAATGGAGGTGACAGTGGAAGCCAACTAAGGCCATCTAGGAAGTGGTCATGGGTGTCTGTGTTATGGGCATTTGCTTAAACCAGGTCCAAGTGTAATGGCCACTTGAGGATGCAGGGTCCTTGGCAAAGTATTAGGCAAATTATTAGACCTCAGGGTGGTTCTGCCAGTATTACAGACTTGGGGGTGAGGTCTTGGGGTCCAAGCACAACACCAAAATCTTAGGGGAAGCGTCATGGGCCCATCTGGAGCTCTGGAACCACAGGAGAAGATCCTTGGGCCTGGGGACAATGAGAGCCTCAAAGCCAGAACTGGGAACCATGGAAGCAGACCACCACAGGCAGGGGGCTGTTCTAGTGGTGCAAGAGCTGCAGATGCTGAGCTGCATGGGCAGGAGTTGGTTCCAGTGGCCTAGGGCCCATGAAAGTGAACCAGGGCTTCCAGATGACTGGGGTTTTCCTCAACCTAGGTCCCACTGAAGCAGTCACCCAAGACTTCCCAGTGGGTGCCTGTGGTTCCTGAGGTACCCCCTCTGCTCAGGTCCCACACTGGGTGGGGAGGGGCTCTCAGCTCTCAGTCAGAGGGTACAACACAAGGAGGGATGACATGGCCCAATTACAGGACGAGGGAAGAACACCGAACATAAAAGAATGACACAGACACACACACAAAGACTTTACGTTACTCAAGTGCCCAAGGTTAGTTCCTTGTACGTGAGCATCTGAGCATAGCAGTGATAACTGTTGATTCTGGAGTTGTATCACAAGGGAACAATTTCCCATGGTCTCAGACCTCAAAACGGTTACTTGAGGTGCCAGCGCCGGACATAACCCAAATATCAAGGCTGAAATAAGCAACATTAAACAATGTAGCCATCAGAAGAACTTCTTGTGCTCTCTCTCAGTCAGCTGTAGGCCCCCACGATTGTGCCTGTCTTAGGTCATCCCTCCCTTGAGGGATCTTACGCGTCATTGACTACCAACCATCTTACGGGGCAAGACCTTGGTAATGTTCTTCTTAACTTTATGGTCTCCAGACTCCCACCATGGGAGCTGGGCAACATTTTCTTATGTGCAGAAACTCAGGCCTCTTGTTATGTCCTAAGGCAGTAACCATGTCTGAAGAAAATACTAGTTACCGCTGCATCATGCAGCACATGCACATTACAGGCTATAGTGAATGATTAGTATAAGGCATAACGCCAGAATCAGCCCCCAACAGGGGGATCCACTCTGTCTGCTCCCTCCCCAGTCTGGCAGGGGAGACGCAAAGGCTGTTGTTGCAAAGCCAAGTCCTGGGCAGACCTAACACTAGGCACCTGAAAGCTTGGGATGGTTTCAGATGCAGAAACCCAGGATCAGCAGATCAGATCCTTGCCGTGCCTGCTTTCCAGTGCAATGTCTCTGCACGGACTCTAAGCAGCTCCCTGATCATTCCTGAGGTCTGTGGTAGTGAAGGGAGCCCCATAACAGCTTGGACCACATGTCTGTGGGGTAAGCCTGGAGCCCCAGGGCTTTATCCTCTTGCTCTTCTCGATGTGTGGATGCCTCCCCACAGATTGCTTTGATCTTGCCAAATGAATTCCTCTGTCACCTTCTCCTTCATTCCGAATGTCTCCCATTACTTGTCCAGAGTTTTACAATAATCTTTCCAAGAAGACTCATCCCTAGGTAGGCATCTGCCTGTAGCTTTTGATCCTCTCCTTGAGAGCAGTGTGAAAGTTCTACTTCTGGTCCATCATCTTCCCCAGTCTCCTAAAATATGTTTTAGTCTATCTTTTGCTTATTCTTAATTGTGGATGTAATAAATGCAAAGTCAAAGAGGATATCATAATAAGATTCTCTTAATATGTCGGAGTATTTCTGATTAAGAGAATATTGGAAGACTATAGGCAATTGCATTAGTTTCCTATTATCTCTAGAACAAGTTAGCATAAATTTAGTAGCTTAAAAAACACAAATTTATTATCTTAAAGCTCTGTAGGTTAGAAATATCACTGGAATAAAATCTAGGTGCTATGGCATGAATGTTTGTGTCCCCCCTCCCCCCCCCAGAATTCATATGTTGAAATCCTAACCTCCATGTGGTAGCATTAGGAGTCAGGAGTCTTTGAGAGATGATTAGTTCATGAGGGCAAAGCTGTCACGCATGGAATTTGTGCCTGTATAAAAGAGGTCCTGGAGAGATCTCTGGCCCCTCCCACCAAGTGAGGTTACAGCAAGATGAATCCTTACTGACACCAAATTGGCCTTGATCTAGGATTTTCCATCCTACAATACTGTGATAAGTAAATTTCAGTTGTTTATAAGCCACCCAGTCTATGGTATTCTGTTATAGCTACTAGAATGCACTAAGACACCAGGTGCTTGCAGGACTTTGTTTCTTTTTGGAGGCTCTAAATGAGAAGCCCTCTCTTCCAATGCTCAGAGAATACCTGCATTCCAAGCTCAGTGACCCTCTTCCTTCATCTTCAAAGTTGACAAAACAGGCTAGAGTGCTTCTCACACAGCGTTACTATGACCTCTCCATCTGTCTCCATATCTTTTCTGACTCTAATGTTTCTGCCTCCTTTTTCCACTTTTAAAAACCATTGTGATTACATTGGACCCACCAGAATAATTCATGATAATCTCCCTATTTTATGGTCAGCTAATTAGCAACCTTTTTTTCCCCTTTGGCATGTAACCTAGCAGGTTGACAGGTTCTGGAGATGGGGACATGGGCATTTCAGCAGGGTCATTATTCTGCCTACCATGGTGCTTTTAAACTGATTTTAAGTTAGGAAGCATTAGTCAAATATTTCCATTTTATAAAAACAAGCATTTCTAACACTGTGTGTATACAATTTGAAAACTGCAGATTGTATAACAATGTAACATAAAGAAAAAAGATTGGAAGCATTTGTTTAAGGAATGCTGCTTAAGGAAACATGGTACTGAGAAAATGATATAATCATTTTATTAGTGTAGTATAAAAAAAGAAAAAATAGTATGTTTGAATTTTGAATGTACATGGTTGTGTGTGAGAGAAAGAAAGAGAGCCAGTGACAGAGAGAAAGAGAGATACTGAACAAGAACAAAAGCAAAAGATGATAAAGAAAATGTGATAGTATGATATTTGTCAAAAAATATTTTTTTTCATGAAATCATTTTCTGTTTAAGATAAAATTTGTTCCTTTAAAAGCTTTCTGAGATTTCTCTGGAAAAGATTTGTTTAGACATGCAATCATTTACACCATTCTTTAATAGCCAATTTACTTTTACTTAAAAGCCACCTTTGCAAATTTCTAACTAAAGATAATGACTGTGCTGAAATTATATAGCTCCCTTCTTTGTCGTTGCATTTTCTCTTTCCTGTCTGTTATGCCATCATGCTATTGAGCTAAAACCAATAATTTTCTTTTACAAAAGTGTTTTTTTTCCAAAAGAATATCAACGTGAACTATTTTCATACTCTCACATTCCTATTCAAATTGATTTACTGTAGTATTCCTATTCCCTTTACAATCCGTTGGCGTGCATCCATTTTTTTCCAAAGAATGTACTGTGCTACACTTTTTAAAAAAAGTTTATTCTGATATTATTCAGAAGATATTCTATCCACATGTTTGTTTATAATGCCCTGAATTTTGCCCTTTCATCATTCCTTTCCTTAATTTCAGAATAGGTGGTATATTATTCATAGTTTCTTTTGAACTATAACAGGTGGCAATACTTCTCTGAACTGAACTTGACAAGATAGAATTAATCATCTCTTGTCCTTCATCTACACCCTCTTTCTTTCATGCTAAAGAAGCTGGATATGTCCAAAATTTCTAGATTATTAATAAAGTTCCAGAGACACCATTGATCAATGTACACTTTGATTCTACCTCCCAATATACAGTCTATGAACCTGTATTTACCATTTCACCCCAAATGTATTAAGACTGAGCATTTTCTACTATAGAATCTTCTAGAGTACATTTAAATCAGATCAGATTTATGTTGTTGCCTTTCACATTTTGAACAATACTTATCACATTTATAACTCAATTTTTATTGGTGTCTTCCCTCCTTCTGAGATTGTGGGCCCATAAAAATACTGTGTCTACTTTTCTAAGCATTTTAACATAGTGCCCAGAATAGAGACAAGCTCAAAACACTTGAAGGTTTAAAAAATGCAAGGTGACTTCCTGTTGCATATTTAACCAGGTTTTGAATAGATATTGTGAGAGTAGAGATTGACAACCCTTTTCATCATTAGATGACTGCCACCCTGATAGAATCTCTTCCCTCATCTCAAAACAGATAGCTTTGCAGTTAACTTGTTCTCCTCTGCAAAGATCTCTACTTCTCAGAGTGGAGAAGGAGAGATCTCATAAATGTGGGTACTCACTGTGATGTTGCTGACAGCTGGACCTCAGACCCTTCAAGGAATGTTCAGGTGCCAGGAGTGGTGGACTAGCTTAGGTAATACCCAGTCCCAGGCCCCTGGATGGCATACTTCAGTCCTGGGGGTACCAGATTGAGACCAAGCTGGAAAATTTGCCTTCACCTCCGTGAGTTAAGGCACTGGCTGTGATAGTGAGGGGTGGGGTGAATACCTGCTATGGAAAAATGCTATGGCAAGAGAAGGGAGGATGCACTATGAGTCTGTGAGAGGAGGGGCAGACCCCTCTTGATGAGATTAGCAGAGGCAGGCAGCTGTGGGATGCAGGAGCCACTCATACCTCTCTCTCTCAGCTATGATGGTCATCTCTGTCCTTTGGAATTCATCATCTTCAAGCACTCCTGAGTAGAAATTCAGCCTTTCAGAAGTGGCTGCCTCACAGCCATGGGTGTGGGCTAGAGGATGAAGGAGGAGAATTCTTCAAATGGTGGGCGGTGTGTGACCAGTCCCCTTTGTCCTAAGGGGGCCTCAGCTGTGCTCCATGTTTCTCTCAGCCAGAAGCAGCTCACTCTGAAAGCACAAGCTCTGGGAGACCCACCGTCCCCCCAGGACCCACTGGTCCTCAATGGCTTCTATGGTCCAAATGGGTTCTGGGGGCCATTGGCTATGGATACAGTGAGGTAGAGACCCAAGGGGTGGGATTCCTGGGTTGGGACAGCTGCTAAAAACTGCCTTCCATGTAGAGAGGAAAGTGAGCTGCTCCCTCTGCGCAGAACCTGTGGACAGTGAGCAGAGTACTATTGGGGATGTGCCCATCCTACAAGCCTGAAACTTGATGTCCCACAGCTCACCTGTGCCAAACCCTCATGTTTGGGAGCAAAGGTGGCTATGTCTGCAGCATTGGGTGGTTGGAGGAGGGGAGGTTCCCATATCCAAATCCCTTTCAGGGCTCCTGTGATGCTTCCCCTCTGTTTTCCCCTACGACTCCTCTCTGCACTCATATCTCCACTATGAAGCATGCTGACAACGTCAGATAATGAGCCAGGGGCTTTGTGGTGCAGGCACGTGTGCATTCCACCTTCGACTGTCCTAAAAAGCATTTGCAGCACTTCCCAGTCCCCTTGGGGCAGCCCACCCTATGAGTCAGAACCTTGGAAATACTACTGCTCTCCTGTGTCTCTCTATTCCTTTGCAGTTGTCACAGTTCAAGCAGGTGGTGGGGAATTGTCATGTGGGATCCATTGGCAGGAAGAGTGAGGGGCTGTGACTTCCCCAGCAGGATAGAGGCACCCAGGGTGTGCACAGGCAAAATGGCGTCCACCATCTCTGGTTTGTGGTGGAGTGAAGTGACCATACACTGGCCTGTGACTTGGTGCTCTGCTCCTAAGAAGCTCTCAGTTCACCGAAGGCAGCAGCAACTGCATTTGTCAGGGTAGAAGGCTCTCCAAAAGATGGGAGTCAGCATATTCCCATAGATGCGAGAAAAAGAAATGTAAGCAATCCTAGCAATTCCTCCAGGCTCCAAATTACTTGGGCTTGGTCTCTGCCAAACTCTTGCTCCTTCTTGTTCTGCTCTTTCCATGGGATCTTAAATAAGGGTATGTTGTGGCACTTCTCTCTCAGTATTTCACCTGGGCTGTGCTTTTTCCCTTAAAACTTTCTTTTTGGGACAATCTCATGATCAACATCTCTAGTTGGCCATCTTGCCCCTGGCTTACAATTTTCTACATCTAATACCTAACTTAGGTCCTCTTTGTAACTGATGTTAATGGTGAGGATGTTATTTACAAAGGTAAAACAATATAGAAACCACCTGTAGATATTTCAAAGTAAGTAGACAATGGGGACTAACTGAAATGTTTTGAGCAAGAAAATATTAGCTAAAGCTTCTAGTTTTAGAATAGTATAAAAGATGGAGTGGTTATTTTGCCCTCGACTTATGATTCCCTACCTGCCTATCTGCTTTGATATATTTGTGTGTTGCTTACATGCATTAGCAAGGTAAACTACACTCCAGGTCTGGCTTCTGACAGTCTCTCTAACCTGTTTGAAATAGAGTAGTCAATAAATCATAGCTGCTTTTCCTATAATTTATCATTATAAAAACAGTAGATATAATCATTTTTGTGAACATAGGTTAGGATAAATTTTATAAATGTTATGAACTATAAAGAGTGGGAGATGACTAAAATTTTTAAACAGATTTGAGCTAAGTTCATCCTGGTAAACTACAGATACATTACTGTTTTTAAAGCTATATGTGGAAGATCCAGATATACCAGTTTGGGGACCATATACATTATTTGTCATAATAAATCCATATTCAGGTTTAGGATCTATGACTTCTATAGTATTTGATACTGTACTGATCTATTCGTGCTTTGAAAATTCCACAACCCATCATAATTATCTAAAAAAAATTTCTATTTGCATATACAGAATAGTTGTATATGGCTGTCATAAATGTGTTGTGTATGTATGTCACTTTAACTGTCATAACCTTTGATAAGAATAAAAACAAAAAGATGAGGAATTATTAGAGGGAAGAATCTGAAGGAGAGAAGAGACTTTCCTCAGAAATGCATGAGAAAATGTGCCCTTGTTTTCTAAAACAGGAACAGGGTAATATTTTATATTTGACCTTTGACAAAACATAAATGCACATATATCTGCAAAAGATTGTTAATCTGATTTAGTTTGAAGTAAACTAGGTCCTTTAGAATATATGAGTGACAGTGATTTCTTACATACCACTTGTTATACAACCTAAAAATATGCTTTGAAATTTGCATGCTGACTTAAGCATCTATCTAAAATTACTAAATATACTCTCAAATATTTCCCAAACAATGTAAGATCCCTGGGAGCATATGCAATAAAAATCTGTGAAAAGAGTAGATATTGTAATTTCTACTTCTATTTTTAAAAATTACCACTTACAGCAGGAGATAAATAAAATATAATAAGTGATAATCAAATGCTTGTTGTTATTGTCAATATTCCTACTATTAAGTCTATAGCATCCAACAAGATGGAGTCCATTGATCTGTATCATTCATGTGTCCTTTGTTATATACCTTGCAACTCCTTCTTATATACTTTTGCACAATGCTATAGTCAAATCAGGGCAAACCGATTGATTCTATGATGTCCTCTCCTAAAGTAGATAATAAAATTATTAATTCTGTTGTGAAGGCTGTAAGATGAAATCATGCATTTATGTGTTGTATATATTTTGAATTCGATATATGTATATTGATTCTATGTATATTATATATAGATACAGCTATACACATATGATACATATATACTTGAATTTCATATTTTAATATATACCACCCGCCTGACATGCACACATAATCTCTAAATTGCTTTTAGTTTATATGGATTCAAGAGGAGGAGGTTTGATACTCCTTTAGCTTGGTGATTCCTTTGTTTTGGGAAACCAATCAAAACATTCATCATCCTATGCAATTTCAATATAAAAACCTTGTTTAAAAATATAAATATTTAAAACATGAAGAATTCTGAGTACTGCTTTCGTCTGGGGTAGTAATTTTTAAAAGTTTCTGAGATAAAATATGGTTACAACTTTTTAGGTTCTGTTATTTTTGGTGAAATGCATTTTATTTCTAGCTAATGGGGTAAAACATATAGAGGAAATAGCTGTGATTCTGCATCATGTCTCATAGCTCTGAATGGGCTCCATTTCCCATAATTGGAGTGAATTATTTTCATCAAGGTCTCTGTACACAGCTACTTCAAGAAAAGATTGCATAGCTTGAAAGAGCAAAACTGATGGCCGTGGCCCTACCTGTGCATGTTATTCTGACCTTCTTTTGTACTGAGAGGATAAATATTTATTTCAAATAGCATTTTTCACACAGTGACAAGTAGTTAATATTTACATACAAGAAATCTAATGAGGTATCTATGTTTCTTTAATCTGTCCACCTTAATATACTCTTATTAATCCATAATATCCTAGAACAGGTTCTGAAGCCTTAGCTTTTACTGTACAACTCCTTTGGATGTCCAGAGACCTGCCTTGTTTTTTAGAAGATGTAGAAACATCCTGAGCCATTGTAAAAGAGGAGATTTTGACACAAGGCCATTTAGGCATAGACAGATAAGGTGACATTTTCTTGAAAGATTCATGGAAATCTTACAGGCAACAATCAGATGTCTGTGTCAAGAAGAACGGCTCATCTGTGTGGACAGCATGTGGTGTTCACAGAAATGAAGATGAGTGAATTTACACTATTGGTTCTACTCCCCACTACTACGTTATAACCCCAGGGGGGTTTTAGAAGCCTGACAATTTTAACTCACTTTCTTTTCAGTTTTATCCTTTAGTTTCTACTATCTTATTTCTACCACCCTCTTCTTCAAGATCACGCACTGTCCTCTCCCTGTCCCTTTTCTTTAGGGGGTGTCTCTAATTTAGCCTTAGTGAGAATGGGAGTAGAGAGGATTATTCTTTCTTTTACTTTTCCTAATTCTATGGTTAAAGCCCCATCTCTGTCCAGCATCCCTCAGAACTTCCTTCAACTTTCTCTGGATAGAATTTTGTCAATCACTGACTCTTTCTTGTTACATCCCAACAATTGATATTTTAATTATTCTAGAGGCTATATTTATGACTTTCAGTGATGAAGAGGAATTACCTCTAAGAGATGAGAAAAGAATAATCCCGAGGACTGATATTTGTATCTACCTTACTAATAAATTATATGCAAATCTTCATGGATTTCTAAGTAAATAATCATACCTCATGCAAATGATGAATGAATTCAAGAGTTTATTTGAAGCAAAATGTCTTATATGAGTTAAAATTTTAATTATGTGATAACTTAATTAAAAGTAATCTGGTTTAACTATATATTATGTTATCAATATATAGGACCTATAATATACTAAGTCTTGTGGGGATAGTATAAAAAGACAATGAAGAGGTCTGCTCCCATCAGGCTTACTTTTTAGTAGAGGATATTAAAGACTAAGTAAATAAAGATTATATGTAACTTCCATAGAAATAAGTATAATGGAGAATATCAAAATTCTCCAGACATGGAATCTCTGATGAAGCAACACTAGAGTTGGAATTTGAATTTGAGAGAAAGTAAAAAATATCTTCTCCCAGCAAAAGAAATAGTAACTAGAAAGACTTCAAGGTAAAAATGAAATTAGCATATATGTTAGTTTGCCAGGGCTGCCATGACAAAGTACCACAAACTGAGTGGCTTAAACAAAAAAATCCATTGTCTCACAGTTCAGGAGGCTGGAAGCCTGAAAACAAGGTGTTTGTAAGGTTGCTTCCTTCTGAAAGCTATGAGGAAGAATCAGTTTCCCGCCTCTCTCCACCTTCTGGTGATTTGATAGCAATTTGTGGCATTCCTTAGCTTTAGAAACATCATCCTGAGCTCTGCCTTCTTGCTTACATAGCATTCTCCTGTGTGCATGTCTGTGTCCAAATTTCTCCTTTGCATAAAGACAGCAGTCATATTGGGTTAAGGGCCCACCCTACTGCGGTATGACCTCACCTTAACTAATTATATCTGCAATGATCCAATTTCCTATTTGTGAATAAGGTCATATTCTGAGGTTCTAGGGATTATAACTTTGGTATATAAATTTTGAGTGGACAGCAATTCAACCCATACAGCTTATGTAACGGTTTTTGCTGCATCATAACAAACTCTCACAAAACTTTGGCTTTAAACAATATTTATTTCATATGTTATTTTCTGGGTTGGCAGTTAGCACCAGAATCAGGGGTTTAGCTGTGTTCAGCTGATGGTCAACTAAGCAACTCTGCTTCTGGAGTTTGGCTAGTTGTTGGTTGAGGTGACAGGTGCAATTAGGCTAGGTTTCTTTTATCATCCACCAGGCTAGCCCAGAGTTGTTCACACATTGACAACAGTTTAGAGGAGCAGTAAAAGAAAACATCCAATATGCAAGTACTTTCCAAACCTTTGTTTTGTACTTGCTAATGTCTCATTGGTCAAAACAAGTCACGGGCAGTTTCAATGCTTAGAAAAATAGTCCCCAGGTCTTGAGGAGATGATCAGCAGCTCTACATTGCAAAAGGCTGGATGCAAGGACATGAAGAATTTGTGGCCACATTTACAATTTACTATAGTTTGTCCGAAGATGAGAAATATGGTTTGTATGTATATCCATATTTCAAGTGAATTAATTTTAACTGGGTAATTTAAAAAGAAATTTATTTTTTTCATTGTATATATGAATAAAAGGGAAAACAGAGAAATGATAACAAAAGCCTAGAATTTAATTCTGCCATCTTCTCTCTCATAACCCCTTTCTCCATGTAGATGATTTTCATGATATGGACATTTTTCTCATTGCAATGAGCATGATGTATATATAATACATGTGGTACCAACCATTTTTCTAGGCCAAGGGAAAGCCAAAGGTTTAGGATTCTAACTCTCAGTACCATGACAGAATTATAGATACAACCAATTATAGTGGCCATAAGTCATGATAGCCCACATCTTGAACAGGTTTTTGCATATTTATCATTATCCTCTTTTAACCTCACTCTATTACCACAAAATAACCTGCTTCTAATTTTTTTTCCTTTTTCTCCAAGGCTATTCCATTAAAATTGGGGTTTTCAAATTTAATTGCCTTAGTTCTTCTATATTTCAGGAAGAGGATTCAAGTTCTCTTTTTACATAGTAACACTTTTCTCTTTTTTTTTAAATTGATAATCTAATATCAGTATAGTGTTAATGCCTTCATATAGATAAGGAGTGAGCAACTTAAACTAGTTCAGTTTGACTCATTGTCTGGACTCTTTCAATCTTGAGATAAATGATTTAATGACAAAGTGAATAAAACAGAAGTTCATTAATTGTGTTGCAAGGTTGTTAGTGGGATTGTCAAAGAATGTTTTCAAGCATAGGCCCCGGAGTTGCCTAATGTTGTCCTTTGCTAAGCCATCTTTCTTTGATTCTGTAAAATACCTAATATTTTTCTCTCTAAATATTTTTCTAATCAAATTAGGCAGAGTAAATTTCTATTACTTGCAACTAAAGACTAACTCATACACTCTTCTAACCTAAATGCTTAGAGATTTTTAATAAAAATTAAATACATATTAAAATTCTACTTGTGTCATGTTGATTAATGCAAAATTATATTTCAATGATGATTAATTTAAAATGAAAGTATACTTATTATATACAATGTAAACATTATCTGACTTTGTTTCTATTTGCAGTCAGATGAAAAATCTGTCCCCACTTGTCTCACCCATTGGTTGGGAAAACTTTAAGGCATATGTTCTAAATTGTCTATTACTGTTTTCTGGCAGGATTAAGAACCAGTAACTTCCTTGATAACACATTGCTATTGGCTGCCCCTACCTTCATTTTCACTTCACCAATTCTCTACCTTTATTTTGGGCTCAAAATAAAGTATATTCATTTGAATCTCTGTCTCAAGAACTGCTTCTGGGAGAACCCAAACTAAGTCCAAAAGAAATTGATGATGCACAGAGAAAAGATAAAGGCCTGGAGGCACTCTGAAATAAATGAACAGGTAGAAGAACATTAGACTACAAAAGGGACAAGTATGATACATAGACCAGTTATCAGTGTAAGGTGGAATCACTTATTCCCATGAAAAGTAAGAAAGCAACAAATTTTATCATTCATTTTATTCCTTTTGGCTATGATAATGGAATTATTTTCAATAGAAGAATTTGAGTAATATGAATAAATGAATATATAATGGGTGAATAAATATGACTAGTACTCTGATTCATATTTTGTAGTTAACAGAAAATTATTAATATATACTGAACCCCCATAAAGGGAAACTTACTGTCAATGACATTTTACTCCTAATAAGAATTTTGTTTTCCAAAATATGTTAACATGGGAAATGGAAAACATTTTTAACATGCTAGCATAGGTCATGGATATGTAAAGAGTAAAAACCTATTGTTTGCATGCTTGACTTTAGAAATCATGTACAGTATATATTTATAAAGAAGTGAGAGGTCTCAGGAAATATATTTTAAATGTGAAGCTTGGGAACTTGAAGTAAAATTCAGAATGTTGGCTATCATTTCCATAGTACTAAAAAAGAGTACCTTCCCTATATCCAAGGCATAAAATGTACCAAGATGACAGACTTACGACTATAGATTTTTAGTTGATATCAGGGCCACTTACGATATCATATCTGTTTTGAAATCATTTATAATGCATATGAACTTGGTATTAATACACAATGTAGGCAGTGCTGAATGACGAAAGTAGCTACAAAAGGGTTCAGTATGAGAGTTTATGTTCAAGGTTATTATATATCGAAAAGGTCCAATGATTCAAAGATCCCTAATATTCATGGATCCATGTCAGATAACAAATTTTCCAATGTATTAATAATATATGGGAGGGTGAAGGGGTAAAAAAAATAATATATGTAATCTCTGCCCATATTTTATGTATTGCTACAAAAAGGAGTCCCCACTTTCTTTTTAAGGTAGAAAAGAGCCATTTGAATATCAAATTATTTTTCATGTCATTTCAAGCTAAAATATTACCTAACAATACAATTAAAGAAGGGGAAATCACATAAAGTCAGGAATAAAAAGTGAATTTTTCATTGCCCATTAAAAATAGCTTCTTCTTCTTAAGCTCCAATATTTGGTTCCTATTTCCTTATTTTGTAATAGAAATTTTTTAAAAAAATATATTTTATAATATATTGCATATCCCAATATTTAAATAAATATACTATTTCAATTCAGAGAACATGTACTAGAGTGTTTATTTATATATATTTACATAGAGAGTCCTTCAAATAATTTCTGAATAGTATAGCAAATTGGACACTATTTATAAGGTTGTAAGACATCAAAACCCCTGGATCTGAACAAGAGAGGAAAGAAAATTGTTAAATAGATGTAGAGAGTCATATTGTGGAAAACAATTTGACCTTTGGTTGAGCTTTAATCAGTGGGAAGCTACCTCAGGCACAGGCTTTGAATAAACCCCTTGGTCTCATCTCCTGCTTTGGCTACCCTTTGGCCAAACACAATCAAATGTAAAATACCCGACACAATGCAGTTTAAGTGTCTTGTGAATTAAAGATGTAGGAAATTTGCATCTCTCTTTACTTTATTGAATAATGATTATTTCTGGTCACTTTCCAGCATTAGATAATTGTAAGGCTGGTGGTGGGCCACCCTCCCCTCCCTAGATCAAAAGAAGAAAAGACTCATGAGACCAGACCCGCCAAGGACAAAACTGCCAGGCCCACTGAGAGGAACCGCACCCAGATGTCCACC
>VBSM01003039.1:17565724-17589586 GCA_008086735.1 Cheirogaleus medius
TTCTTTTTTTTTTCCTTCCTATTATAATTCCCCTAGATTTATTTGTGAACTTGAAAGAATGCTCTGTCCAAGACGTTTTCTGAAGTGGCATTTTTATTTTACTTGGCAAAGAATCTTACCTGATTACCTTAGCAGCTACACAGCTGTCTGCTAAGCAGTAGTAGAATCAATAAAATTTGTCTTCCTTAAATGACAAAGTCACAGTCATCCCAAAAATCAAAGTATTTTTGTCTATTTATTTTTAGCAAGTGTGTGAGTGAGAAGGGTACCCTTCAAGTTCCTAAGGTAATCAAGTTAGAATTATTTAGAGAAATTATGTGAATTGGAACAAAATTTTCTGGGTCCTTGGCACTAACTTACTGACATAACTCCAACACTCCTCAGTCATACAGTAACCAGTTTAAAATCAGCCTACAGAATGGTTTTTTCTTCCCCAAATCTACAGTATAAAATAAATAATGCTTAGAAGACTGTGCCATTTACCTACGTAGTTCACTGGAAATTAGTGCCTGACCATGTTGGTTAATTGGGACAAACTCTAGCACAAACATAGTTTAATAAGCTCTTGTATTAGTATATGCCAGGAAGGGGTACCCTTTGCAATTTGTCCAAAGATGCAATTCCCTTCTTTTCATAATCGGAAAGAGAACATCATGTTTTTTTTTTAATCTGTAAAAAGTCATAAATAACATGGACTAGCAGTAGTTTTGCCAGGAATAAGTGAAAACTAATGGAATCAAAAAATAGAGTAGGAGAGAATGCCTGCCTATTATAATAGTGAAGAAAAAAAAAAAAAGTAGATTTACAATGTCTGAAGCCTGCAAGGCAGACAAACTAACTTCTCAATTGTGAATGCAACACTTACAATATCTAGCAACTCAGCAAACAAATATAAGATATTTAAAAAAATTACATCAGTTTCTGAAATTAAAGATAAGAGAAACTATGATACCAGAAAATGAAAATATTTCCTATCCAAGTCTAAGCTCCTCATCTTAAGGCCAAGAAAAAGGAAATGAGTGCAACGAAGTGAGACTCTGAAGAAAAGTCAGGTTATTACTTCTTCCAAAGCTTCAGGTTACTTATAATCAAAAAGTACATCTATTTGGAGATTTTAAAAAAAAACAACACTCACCCACGTATTCAATGAGATACAGCAGGACCATTCTATTTAAGATAGTCTTAATGACATGGAAAACTATAAGGTAAAACTCCCCTGATTTTATCATTATTTTGTTTATTATTACTATGTACTGTTACTTTGTTCTAATATATTCCTTCTTGGTAGTCTGTTAATGAGTTTACGTTATGCTTGGATCTCCTACAATCTAGTGTTCATGTTTATTTGTGAACTGCATTTGATTTTTAACTTAACAAAAACAGATTAGAAGAATATAAAATATAAAATGTCTCAAGACTCGAGACCACATTAACCTCATACTTCTGCTTCCTCAGTCTCACTTTCAGGTCAGGACACTCATTAGAAAGAAAAAAAAATCCTTCCCAAGAACTAAAAGATATTTTGAAATTTCTTTTCACATAAATTATTTTTTAGTCAAATTTAACATTTAAGAAAATTTTAATTGAGTTATATTGTGCTAAAAATTGACTCAGTATGTGATGAAATTGAATTAAATGATTGTACTTAATTAAAAAGAAAACGTGTCTGAAAGATACTTTACAAAAACATCTTAGTTTTCTAACTGCATGGTAAGATAACTTTACAAATTGATCCAGGAAAAATAAATGGAGATGTGCATTTCTAACCAACCAATTTTTAGTTATCCGTAATATTTAAATATATTTTATCCTTAATAATGATCTAAATTTCCTAAATTGAAAATTAGTATTAATATGTTGATATCTTGATAACTGATCTTAATTAATAGGTAGGAGAAAATTAAATATTTAATATAGTTGGAAAGAACATAGAAGGTACTTGTAGTAACTCTTTCTCAAAAACATAACTTTTCTAGTTAAATGAAAATGACCTAAATTTTATAATATTTTTTTGTAATTTATAAAAAGCAGCACACAAAATCAGTAAAAAAATGAATTGAAATTTGATCAAAATGTAGTTACAGATAGTGTTAGGTAGATAGTGAGGCATTCTGGGTCTCCTAGGGATGAAAGTGGGTGCCGTTGCCCTCATCCTGGTCCTGCCCAACCCTAATTCTCCATACCTGGTGGAGGAGGGAATATCCTAGTGATATCCTACTAATCAGAACTTGGCACACCACCTGCAAATGAATGCAGAGGACTCACTAGGCCACATTTGTCTTGGGAAAGGAGAAAATCTTTCATCAGTTTTTCAAAGGGATTTGTGATGAGAAGGAAAAAAATGCAGAAGGGCTTCACTTAAAGACTTGTATTAGGCAGTCTCAAAGGAGCAAAAAAGCAAGCTCAAAGGTCCAAAGCACTTATCCACATTGCTTTCTGGGAGAAACACAGATCGAGACAGAAATTAAGCAAGCACTTCTCATTTCACAAATAACTAATACATTAGTTCAAAATCCCTCTGGAATTAACACTGGCATGCTCAATATTAATGTCGTTTAATTGTAATTCAGAAGCAATTGCCTATGGTGTAGATTTTTTTTATTTCTATAAATTTGGCTTTTTCCTATGAAGGGACTGTTTATTTGACAGTAAATTAATTTCTTATCCACAAAAGGCCCATTAATATTTGCTTCTCTTATGCTCATATGATTTAATAATGATGGTTGTTATCTTCAGAATTCTCTAGTCTCCTGTCAAAAAGACCATGTCTATCATGTTGATTTGTTTCTAACAACCAGAGGTTAATGAACAGAGGTACCATAGGCAATACAAATTCTAGTATCTTGTGTTGCAACTATTTTCATTGAGGACTACTTAGCAACAAAGATCTTGTCAATTTGAGTTGCGTGTAAATACATAACTCATTATTCTTCAATTGACTAAAGTCATTTGGGAAAATTTACAAAGATAAAGCCTGGCAAAATGATTGATTACCCTTTTTCATGGAGAAGACTTGTGGATGTATTTAATGAACAGAGTTTATGTATATTTTATAAGCACATTTGTGATTTAAAAATATCTTTTTGATTTTTTTTGAATGGCACTAATTTATTTTTAATTAAAAACCTAAATTATTAATAGTTTTTGAAGCCTTGAAACCTGTATGCATACAAAGTTCATAATACATAAATGTAAATAGACACATGAAAGCCTAGTTAGGACATTTTATATTATTACATAAAGCTTATTCAAATAAGTTTGAATAAATGGGTGTTTTAGCAAAGCTCAATACATTGAATAATTTTTACTAAGAGAGTTTTCTTATTTAATTTGGTGAAAATTAGATATAGACTTTTTCTAAATTTGTAAATGACAAATCAGAAAACATTGGTGAAAATGCATTCAGCATGTGAGGCATCTTGGGGGTATGATTTGGTTATTTTATGACTCACTATATTATTTTGTTCATTTCTACCATTCTTATAATGTATCCCTATCTCCTAAAATATGACATTCATGACATATTCCATACCTGATATAATAGCAACACACTTTATCATTTTTAATCTAAAGAAAAAAATGAAACTAATTTTTAAAGTTTTATGTGCCAAGCACTGTACCATATAATATTAAGCTTAAGAAGAAGCTAGAAATATGGGCTCTATCAAAATTTAACAGACTCAGCTTTAGAATGATGCATTTATTTGAGATTTAGGGAAATTATTCTTATACTCAATAGTTTTACATGCATTTATCTCAACTTTTAAAAATATGATCTCTGTTCAACATGATTGTCTGAGTTATGGTATGATAATAAAGAAATCTCTAAATTTAGTAACTTTGAAAACTAAAGTTTACATAGTGTATATACTACATGCCCTTCCCAAGTCAGACCAGGACTCAGCTTATTGAAATTACTGAAGGATCAAGGCTGATGGGGCTGCAAGTAGACATAGGCTTCAATGATCACAGAGCGGGGAGTAAAAGGACACAGTGATCTGTAAGCTTGCTCATAAGGATACTGTCCATAAGTAATATATTTCACCACTGCACATATTTCATTGACTAAAACTAGATATGTGGTCAAGTAGGCAAAGATGAATACATTTCTCTAAGAAAGGAACATTGAGTAATTTTTTAACAGATATATAGTTCACCTCAGATAAATTACTAGAAAAAATGATCAAATTCCTCCTACTTAATTAAAATGGTAAGCTTCTCTTTTCCCACTACTAAGAAAAGACACTGTGATGAATCCCATAAATACTTATCTATAGTGAAGAATGTGAATAGAGTTGCAAAGTGGACTTATAAAATAGTCACTGAACATCATGTACCATTCCCTAGTTTGTGTCATAATTATTAATAAACCACATGGTTTTGGAAAACCTGAGTTATATTCTGTAATTCTTGTTTTTCTTATCTCTAATATGGAAGTATTTGTATTGATCTCATACGGTTGTTGGGAAGACAAAATGAAGTGATGTTTACAAAGCTAGAAACTCTAAAGAAGTATTACATAAATTTGAGAAGTAATGGTATATTTTACTACTCAGATAATATCTCTCTCTATATATGTGGGTATACATGCATATATATATAAATATATATATGGGTGGGTGCATGTATATATACACATACATATATACATATATACATACATCCCCACATATATATATATGCACCAATTTAGTTTGAGAAAATTGAGAATATTTATTGAATCCTATCAGAAAAATTAAAACTTACATTTCCACTCATATTTGAAATATATTAAAGAGAAACAGTTTATTTCATCTTCAATGTGGACATGGTGTGGTCCATAAATGATTGCCTGATGTCATATAAGAGCATAACCAGTCATTATTCTACCAGCTTGTTTCTCTACAGGGGCTAAAATCCTGATGAAAGAAGTATTCTGAATTTCATAATGGAATGATTAGAAGCCCTGAAGACTCAAAACAGCACAGAATGATAAAGAACAAAGAAACAACTAAAGCAATGAAGAAAGTGCTTCAGAGAATAGATGTAATATTTCTTTATGTCAGTGGATAATCACTTCAGTGAGATGCATCACTTCCATACCAGTGGAAATTCTAGAGATAACGAATAGAAAAAAATGAGTCCTGTAGAAACATTTTCAGGCATACAGTATGAAAGATACTTCAGCTTTTTCTTCAGAGTGAAAACAATCAAGTAATTTTAAAAAAACTATTAAAAAATTCTGTGGGTACAGGAATGCCAATAGATGTGTTAGGGATAGCAATTGCCATTAAAGATCTTAAACTCTAAATGTGGAAATAAGGTTTAAATACTTACAGATTTAAAAGAAATGCAATAGTGACCTTAAAGAGTTGCTCTAATGCACTGCTAATTCCTACATAAGTGGTGTATATGCATAATATGTATTTATATATGAAATATATCACTTCGAAAGTGAGGGTTCTTTCAGTTACATATTACTTCAACAAATATTTTTGCATGCCTGCTAGATACAAGTAATTGTGCAGGCTTTGAGACTATTGAGAGAAAAAGAGTAGGCAATGTCTTTGTTGAACATGTAGGCTAATGGGTAATACAGTTAAAATAAGAAATATGCAAATGAATAAAGTAATTATAAATCTGATTAAGAACTAAACTTAAACAAAAAAATGCAAGTAACATGAGAATAAAAAAAATCATTAAACAAGGTAGTATACTAGCAAACTTTTTTTGCAGTTACAGATCCTCTCCATGGATACAATCACAAATGCTTACCTCCTACTCATGAGTCTTCCACGTGGCAGTGGCTCTACTTGGCTCTTCTCATTACATCTTCATATCTTGGATTTCAGGCTGAAGAAACAGCCCCCATCTGGTACATCGTGCTCTGATGGCAGAAAACAAGAAAAAAAAAAAAAAGACCAAACCAATACACAGAGGCACATTGAACACTTTAGATATGAAATACACATAATCCACCAAGAAAAGAATGACACATACCATGGTCAACGATGGGCATGTCAAAGGTGTGATATAAAATGCTCTTATAGGGGAAGAAGAAGATAATTGGAGAAAATCATACAATATACCAGTCTGGTTTTTTATAACTAAAGATCCATTCCTCTCCCACATGAACATGTAATCTTTTCTTCTGCAGGAATTAACCTGAACAATCTCATCCAGTCATGATATGAGGCTCAAAGCCCAGGAATTTTTATTATACCTCAGTTACAGATGCAAATCCTCCTGTTCTTATCTGGATAACCACTAAAAATATGTTACCTAACTCTCCTCAAGCACAACATACAATAATGCAGAATAGCCAAAATGAACACATTCAGAAGAACATCACACATTGGTTACTGATCCATAGCAATTCTGAAATACCCCTGGGAAAAAATATTGTGAGTTTCCTTTATTTATAAACAGGGAATGTTTACTGTTTAGACCCTAGGGTTACCTAGGGGCACACACTCTGTCCACCATTCTCTGTGGCTCTTGCTCTTGTTTGTGGCAAGTCCTCCCTTTTTCATTCATCTTCTTGGCCACATCTGAAGTTTGGAGACTGTGTTATCTCTGGAAGCTGAACAAACATTTTTAGTTGAACTTCTCGTAGGTAGAAAGTAATGAAAATAAAATACTGTTTTTTGGTTTTTTACACAAAGACTTTCTTAATCTGATGGCAGTGTGGAATATATGCAAAGGTGTCAAAAGTTTTGTTGGTTTTTAAAAATTCAACAATTTTCTAAAAATCTCTTTGATTCCATTCAGCTCAGTATACCAATAGTCACATCTGTGATTCTTTTTGAGAATCTGTCCCCATGTCTATTTCTGTTTTTCTGTCAATTTAGGTGGAAGCATGTTGACCATATCAGGTTTCAATGGAGCTAGTGTTTATATTTCCCGGAGCTATTTTGTTCACGTGAAGTATTTACTGGGGGCTACATTAAGATAATCAAGTATCTGAAAAAGGGGCTTAGTAGCCATTCTTTTGAATTCTTCTTTATCCTGAGTCTTAGTCTAATTCTGAATCTAATAAGCCTTTGTAGAAGATAGCACTTTTCAAATTATTTATTTATGATTTATGACAATCAGTTCATTTTTCCATTCTTACAATTCCAGAATTTCTAGGATCTATCTTTACTTTTCTTTAAATCCATGCTTTCAAGTAGGCCAATTATTTTTTAATTCACATTTTTTTGTAGCACTTCCTCCCATAAAGTGAAGAGAAGTTGGTTAATGGGCTCAAAAATACAGTTAGATAGAAGGAATAAGTTCTAGTGTTTGACAGCACAATAAGGTGACCATAGTTAAGAATTTATGGTATATTTCAAAATAGCCAAAAGAATAGACTTGGAATGTTCCCAATATAAAGAAATGACAAATGTTTAAGTTAATTGATATGTCAATTACCCTAACTTGATTATTACACAAAGGGGCAATGGACTGACAGTTTGTGCCCACACAAAATCCATATCTTGAATTTTATTGTGATGGTATTTGGAGGTTAGGTCTTTAGAATTTAATTTGGTCATAAGAACAGAGGACTTACAAGTGGGATTAGTGCCCTTATAAGAAGAGTCCTGAGAGTTACTGTACTCTCCGTCTGCTGTGAGAGGATATAAGATGGAGGCTTTCTGCAACCCAGAAGAGGGCCCTCACCAGAACCCAGCCATGTGACACCCTCATCTCAAACTTTCAGGCTCCAGAACTGTGAGAAATAAATGTTTGTTATTCATAAGCCACCCAGTCTGTGACACTTTGTTATAGCAACCTGAGCTGACTAAGATAGGAGGCATGACGAGGATCCAAATGAAAAATAAAAAGAGTCACTGGAAACAATAACACAATTTACCCCAGAAGTACTCAGGGTGGGATGTTATATGCTATGCGGAATGAAGAGGCAAGAAAAAAAAACAGCATAATGATAGGCCTTGAGTTGAGAAAAAGGTTTGATGGGTTTAATCATCACACAAAACACCATTGCTGAAATGCAGTGAGAGAGAATGGGAGGTGGGATGGTGAAGAAAAATGGAATAAGCTGCAGCCAGAACTTTTAGCAGCACAGGCTGGAGTGCTGAATTTAAATCTTTACTCTATATGCAACGAGAAGCCATAAAGTGTATTTAGTAAGGGGAAGGAAATCATTTATGTTTCAGTTTAATACACATTTACACTGTCTTTGGTTGTGTTTACCAGAAGCAATATCTAAAATGACAATTGGTGTATAATTGATCAATTAATAGAGTGTTTCCAAGGGAAACAGGTAAAGGACAGGAGAAGCAGGAAAAGGAAGCAGAAGGTCAAGCAAGGCAACATCCACTTGATCCATATGAAGTATTAACTGGGAGTCAGAATTCCAAAATAAATACTTCTAAATTTCATCAAGGTAAAATAAAATGGAGTTTGATTCCAACGATAAATATTTTTTCTTCTCCTCCCAAATTCAGAGCCAATTGAGAAATAAGACAAAAAAAAGCCAGACCAATGAATACAAAATATCATTTTTAATATGGATAAACATAATGGAAAAGTCTATCTCCAGATCTTCAGCCACATGTTTTGTTAAAACTTACCAAATTATAGGAGCAACAATTCTATCCTGCATGAAACAGAAGAGGATGACTCTAAAAATAAAGAGAAGAGGGACAAAAATTCCTAAGTTCAGTACTTCTGTCAAATTTCTGTCTTGGAGAAGATTGTTGGGGTGGGGAGTAAAAAGAATCTGGAAAGTCTCCTTATACTGTCACTCCAGGTAAGTGGAAAAATCACACAGCTATAGAAGTATGGGCATAAAATATATGTTCCTCCCTAACCACAATGTTGTATTAGGAAGAAAAGAATTATGTCTAAAAAAGGAAAAACAACCTAGTAAATAAATTATATAAATTCTATTTCTGTAACGATAAATGTGCAAATCATTCTTTGTGCTTTACATAGTATGGTAATTACATATAAACTAAATTACCTGTATTACTATGGATTTTAAAAATTTATACCAATTGGAATAACATTACTAAAAATCTAATACATTCTAAAAAATGTTAGCATGTTAGGTAAATATTATGTGGCTTTACATTTCATATTTAAAATAAAATGTGTTAAAAGTGTATTATCTGAATAAGTTAAAAACTAGAAAAGAAGAAAATGGTACATGGAAACATTAATATAGACCTTGTATATAAGGCAATGGATTGACATTGCAGGTTTAATTTTGTGTTGATGGTTTTATCTTCACATTAAGTCAATCTAATTTTCTTGGTTGAGAAGATAGCCAAAGACAACTGAGCCACAAACTTGCTAATTTGATTGTCCTAATCATTGTTTTCAATTGAAATTAAACTAAATGGCTGGAATAGAAATTTGAAATGGATACTAACCATGGGTACTGCTATTTCTAATCCTATAAAGAGAAAGAATGGGGCTCAATTTCTCTTAATATAGCCAACAAATAAGAACTTATTCTCCCTTTTAGATGTATTACTGCACAGAAAGCATTCAAATGTTGACTTACAGCTTATCTATTGCATACCATTAATTAGGACTTAATGTGCAAGTTCATTAAGAAAAGGCAACCACTAGATTTATTTTGGTTTTTATTTTAATAGCAGTAGCTATAATATAAAATATATTATCCTGCCTTTTTAATTACAATATACCCTTATGTAGTTCAAATTTAAAAATGATCGAGAATGCATATAGGTTTCTTAATTGTCATGACTTATTTTGCAAATCTGTTATTATCTCACATATTCTTAAAGGTAGGTTCCTATTTTAGATATGTTAGATCTCATTAAATTAAAAATGGAAAGGCAAAAAACTATCAACCGAGAATAATGATTTTTATTCTCTAGTTTCATCTTGATAACAGACATTTATTGTTTACTTTCTGTTTTAAATTATAGTGTGCTGACTTGAATATTACAATAGGCGTCATTTAATTTAGTTATGTGTTACCAGGGGTTACCTATAGGTACATTCTTTAGTACCTACTCACACAGTTCCTCATGTGATGAAACTTGTATTTTTAGATCAGTACATTGTAGGTCAGGTTCTCATGCAGAGGTCTTAAAAAGGCAAATTTAAAAAAAAAATTTCTTATTGGAATTCAGGCAAAACAATGTTGCTCAATTCTAACTGCATATAAACAAGCAACATTAAAATGCAATCTGGCAAAGTGGGATAATTATATGAAGAAAGACTACTCTTCTGTTATATTGATTCCTATCAACTTTGACACTAGATGATAAACTTTAATTAAAGGGCAATCATTGTCAGTCACTTTGTTTCCTAGTTTTAAACAAGTAAGTGTATTAGCATTTTCAATTAAGTTCATATTATTCATTGTCAAGAGCACCTTTGGATGACAATAAATCTACATCTCTCATATTCCCTTTCTGGGAGTCAAAAGGATGAGTAAAGTCATGGGAGCTGCTCTATCAAGGTCACTCTGAATAGGGCACAGCCTTGGGATTACTGAGTGTTGGAGGAAATTTAAAAAAATTATAGGGGTTAAAAACTTTTGGCTCTTTTGTCATTTCATCTAGTAGATTTAACTAAAATAAGGGGCGGGGGAAAGCAAAATAATGAAATACTGTTAAAAGTAAGCAAAGTGTCATCAAGTGCCAGGATAAAATACAGAAAAGGTTGTGAAATATATTGATATGGAAAAATTGATTTAGTGTAGGGTAGAAAAATGATTATTTAAAATGAAGTTTAAATGGAAATAAATATAATTCAGAAAGCAACGCTTTTTAAGGGACTTTCAAGATTACAAAACACGTCCAACCACTCCATTTTTTAGACAGTGAAACTAAAACTTAGAATTTAAGACAGATATGTTAATATCAATGTTCTTTCTACCATAGCATACACTAGCAACATATAAAGAGGATGTTCATCTACTCTATATTAATGATAAATTATACCCTGGCCAATATCATTTTGTTAATAAATAATATTTGCTTATAATATTTTCTTTCTTTGAAAGTCTTGAGTTTGTGTAAATAATTGCGGGTGGATGAGGAAAGGCATAATGGAGCCTTTACACACACACACGTGCACGTGAGCACACACACACAGACACATGATTTACAGTACTAAATTCTATTTTCTATTTACAAAATTCCTCTGCTGGTCCTTAAGTTTGGAGGGATCGATGTTACATTTAAGTGGATGTGGGGTAGAATTTTTAGATCGATTGACCCAGATAAACATTAGAAGTATTCTTATATCTGAAAATGAGTAGACAAATTTAGAGTCCACCCTGGACTTAAGGGTTGGGGAAAGGAAAGAGTAAGGCACAGTGCATGTTAAAAGGCAGCAATTAGAGAAAACTACATCTGTTTGTCATACTGCCCTGCACTTAGTCTGTTACATACGTCATTTATATTTCTATAGACAATCTTATAATGGTTATTGTTGTTCAGTGAGCCAATATACCCAAAGAAGAAATATAAACATTGTCTCTCTCTTTTCATTTTATAGAGATATATTTTCACCTAGAGCATTGCTAAATTAGTGACTTTTATAATTACCCATGTTCTTTGGATAGGAAAGATTAATAAGCAAACTTCTGGGGAGAAAAGAAAGAAAAAAAATAGTTCAAGGCAGCAAAAGTCCAGCCTTCTTTTCATAGTTGGGGTCTGGTCAGGTGGTATTATAGAAGGAAGATAAAGCAATCTTTTCCTTTTTTCCTTGATTCCTCCTGTTCCTAGGCAAAGTGTTGCTTGCCATGGGGAACTAACTGTGGGACAATAATTCAAAGAGAAACTGCTGTTCTAATGATCCAAATGAAAGGTCCTTTATTTCAACCAGCTTCAGATTATCTTTGTCAGGTATCACACTTTGCTATCAATATGTTATAAATGAGGCCCTGTCTTTATTAGTATAAGTCCTTCTGGAAGCTTTATCTAAAGAATTGTAACTGGCTACATATTTTTGAACCCCTATATGTTTTTTATAATCCCCTGCTTTAGTTAACTACTTGACCTTTTGAGTTGTTTCCCAGACATGATGGACTCGAACTCCTGGCCTCAAGTGATCCTCCTGCCTTGGGCCTCCCGAAGTGCTGGGACTGTAGGCATAAACCACCACATCTGACCTAAAATGATGGATTTTCTACATGACAAAGGAGTTGAGAATCTGAAGATCCCTGGGCAGACTTCCTGACTCCAAGATTCACCATGCCCCACAACCTGCCCCCAATGCATGTAGCCCCTTGTGAGATACACCAAGACCTGCCTCAAGGCACATGGTCCCTCCTTTCAAAGCCCATGATGTCCCTTAGTCAGAGAGACAGATGAGGAAGCTTCTCCTGTTTTTCTGGAAATATGCCTGTCATAATAAAAATTCCTTTTTTCCTAGGCAATCCTTGTCTCAATAATTGGATCTTTATGTGATGAGTAACTGGACATAGACTGAAACCCTCTTGTGGTCTCAACAACAGAATTACATTCTTTGGATTATTTTGGCGTTCAGCTGGTTGTTCCATTCGAGCTTCTGGACACTGATACCATGGGGATTCAGGCTGTGATAATTTTAGAATCTTCTATGAGTCAGACTTTTGCTAGTTCCTCTCATTAAAGCTCCACTTTTACTTGGATGAAATAAATAAGCAGACATTATTATGCTTTTATAGTAAAAGTATCAAAACTTAAAACTTCTATTGATATAATTACATATACATTCTATATTGATTCTTTACTAACAGATAGCTAGATTGTAAGAGTTAATTTAGCCTAGTTTAAATTGATATACTTCATTCAGTTTTCACATATTTTTAATTCACGTGTTATGTAATAAAAATTATTCTAGTTAATGATACTAAAAACTAAAAAGGTTTTCTGATTAATGTATAATATGCACATGTCTTAATGCTTCATGCATTAAATATTGAGGCGTTGCTTTCAATCATCTGTATTTGTTGATTGTTCAATCCCTTATGTGAACATGTATCTCCATAAACATGGAAAAAGATTATGAATTTTGCACTTTATTAAAATCTTCCTTTATTATCTATTTGAAAAAAATAGACCTGAACAAAACTATTTTGTAAGCAGCATTGATTATCTACAACACAATTCTCTTTTCTATTTTGAATTTTCTATTTTAATTTATAATTTATCTCTACTGGACATGCACAAGTTTTCCTTTAAAATCAATGACCCTCACTAAGGGGATGCTCTTTTCTCTTCTACATACCTATATTATGCTCATTTCCACATAATTTCACCCTTTGCTAAACATGAACTTTATAAGGCTTTGAAACCTTGAATTAACATGTAGTAAATAATTATTTTGTATTTGATAACGTATTGCTTCATTCCAATTAAAATAGACAAACTATTACTTCATGCAATGTGGTAGACAGGGCATGATATGGAATCTGACAAAGTACTCTGTCTCTGGTTGAACCTCTCCACTTTGGGCTGTAAGGCTATCTTACATATATGGCAATTTTTCTGAAAAACATAATTCTATATGTTTTATTTTTAGTTTTTTGTTATTTCAATAGATTTAGGGGAACAAATGGTTTTTGGTTACATGGATAAATTGTATAGTGGTGAAGTCTGGGCTTTTAGTGTACCAGTCACCCAAATAATATATGTTGTACCCAATAGGTAATATTTCTTCCCTCATCCCCTCGCACCCTCCCGCTTCTTAGTCTAACAAAGTCCTCTTTACCACTCTGTACGCCTGTGTGTCCAAGCTTAGCTCCCACTATAAGAGAGAACATGTGGTATTTGGTTTTCCATTCCTGAGTTACTTCACTTTATATAATGGCCTCCAGTTCCATACAAGTTGCTGCAAGAGACATAATTTCATTCCCTTTTTATGGCTGTATTCCATGGTATATACATACCACATTTTCTTTATACAATCGTCAGTTGATGGGTACTTAGGTTGATTCCCTATCTTTGCTATTGTGAATTGTGCTGCCATAGTCATATGAGTACAGGTGTATTTTTGATACAACGACTTCTTTTTCTCTGGATATATACCCAGTAGTGGGATGGTGGATCTACTTTTAGTTCTTTGAGCGATCTCCATACTATTTTCCATAAAGGTTGCTCTGATGAACAAAATTCATTATTCTCAAAATAAGCAATTTACATTCCCACCAACCGTATATGACCATTCCCTTTTCACCATATCCAGGCCAATATTGTTTTTTTGTTTTTTTACTAATGGCCATTCTGAGTGGGGTAAGGTGGTAACTCATCGTGGTTTTAATTTGATGACTGGCGATGCGAGCATTTTTCACACATTTTTTGGCCATTTGTGTACCTTCCTTTGAAAAATTTCTATTCATGTCATTTGTCTTGTCATTTTTTAATATTTTTAATTTTTTAAATTCAGGATCTTATGAGGATATAAACATTTGGGTTACATGAAATGTGTTTGCCTTGCTCAGGCCAGGGCTACAAGTGTGTCCTTCCCCCATACAGTGTGCCCTGTTTCATTTTTAATGAGATTTTTTATTTTCTTTTGCTTTATTTTAGTTTCTTTTAGATTCTAGATGTTAGTTTTTTGTCAGATGTATAATATTCAAATATTTTCTCCTATTCTGTAGGTTGTATATTTGCTATGTTGATTATTTCTTCTGCTATGCAGAAGCTTTTTAGTTTATGGTCATTTTCACAATATTGATTCTTCTAATTTATGAGCATGGGTTTTTTTTGTTTGTTTGTTTGTGTAATCTAAAATTTATTTCATCAGTGCTGTATAGTTCTTTTTATACTTATCTTTACCTCCTTGGTTAAGTACATTCCTAGGTATTTTATTTATTTATTTTTTTGCAGCTATTGTAAATGGGTTTGAGTTCTTGATTTGATTCTTAGCTTGGTCATCATTATTGCTGTATAGCAATGCTACTGATTTGCATACATTGATTTTGTAATCTGAGACTTACTGAATTCATTTATCAAACTTAAGAGTCTTTTGGCAAAATCTTTAGAGTTTTCTATGTAAAAGATCATGTCATTGGCAAACAGATAGTTTGACATCTCCTTTCCTGATTTGGATGCCCTTTATTTCTTTCTCTTGCCTGATTGCTCTGGCCAGGACTTCCAGAAATTCTTTATGTTATATAATCACAATTCCACAAATATTTTAATCTTGCCAGTGTGACCTGTCTCTTCAAAGTTGTCACACCCTCTCTGTTAGAAATGTCATATTCTATAATTATGTCTATAATAAATTTAACAAAGTGCTACCTTTACACCTAGAGATTAAGATAGTGACTGTTCACAACATTTAGATTCTTAAAGAAATGAAAAAGGAGGCAAGTAGGATCACAAAATTATAATCAATTCTGTAAAATACAGAAGGCATGGATTTTTACACATTGTATTAATGCATGAGTTTTCCTGAGTGCTTCTTACATATACTTAAGTGGATTTTGCATCATCTGTAACATTTACAATTACTTTCAGTAGCAATATCATATATTTACATTATTCAGAGCACCTTTTCATTTTGTTTTATATAGTGTGTTTGTATCTGTGTATTTGTGTTTTGTGTGCCTGTGTTTATGTCCAAGTGTACATGTTTGTCTGGGTGTGTGTTAGTGTCTGTGTGTATATTAGAATTACTTGAAATAGATGCCAGAAAGGGGTGTGCACAATTACTGAAAGAGAAAAAATACAATATTAATGCTCAAAAATAAAAAAATTCTCAAAAATAAATTTTAAAATGCTCTAAAATAAAAATATTTGTATTCTTAAATCCCTTTGTATAAAATATTCCCATATTAACTGCATTTCTCTTTTTTGTTACTCTTGTATATTTCTTGGCAGTTGTTTAATTTCCTTAGAATATGTCAAATGATACTTTCCTCAGAGTCTTTTGGAAAGTGAAAATCAAATATTGATACTTTGTGAATATCTCCATCTCATCACACAGTTATGTTTTTCTTTTCCTTTCACCTTGAACATTGTATGGAAAATGAAAGCCTGAAAACTAATGGGATTTTCACTGTGTTTGATACCCCAGAGCATTGCTTTTAGAATTGACACTTTGTAAGAAATGGAGCAAAAACTCATTATGAAACAAATTATACAATTAAATGAAAAAGTAGCAGCTGGGCAATGCAAAGATATTATATGAAAATCATACAAATATTGCTTAACTTTATGGAACCAGATTTGCAATGGATTTGTTTTCTCCTGTGGAGGATTCACAGGAGCAGCTCAATTATTACTATTCAGGGATCTTGCATTTCTGCAATACTTTTCTCATCATCTCAATTATGATAAAGCAGTAGGACAAAGCCATTCATTTGGGAAAAATTTATAGTATAACCTGATAAGGCACATTCTAAAAATGCACCAATTGTTATCTATTAGAATTTAAGCAGTACATTATACATGATTTTAAAATTTGATACATTCAAACTGTTCATTGTTAAAATGGCATTTAAATGTAAACATTTACTTAAGATAAATTAAGTATGTAATATACACTTCATATATTTGCATATGTGTAAATTATTACAAATATAGCACATCTCTATGATAGAGTTATTTGTGATATTTCATATCAATGTTGTTATAAGTATTTATTTTCTAATAACATGAACTGCTTTTCTTTTATTTGAAAAGATAACATATAGTGTTATATTCTATATTGGTTGAAAAAGCTCATTTGTTTTTTGTTTTTACAATCCTCTGGTAGTAATAATACATTGATTCTAAAACAACCATTTTTCATGTTTGAACATTTCTGAAATCTGAATCTGCTTGAAATCAGTTGCTTATAACAATTATAATTGTTGATGCTTCTTTTTAATCCTTTCTTGTTGTAAAATGATGATATACTATAACAAAATATTGTTAGTTTTCTTATTATAAACATGGTAAAATAATAACATATTTGAAAACACTTTGACATGCATTATCTTTCATTTCATTCAGCAGCTATCTCCTGATTATCTAATAATACATACTTTGTATCAAGGATAACAATAAATTGGGCAGAGGCCCAGCTTTTATGGAACTCTGAAACTAATGAGAAAATTACTTAAGATAACTGTTTCATATAATCCAATGTTATAATCCAATATAATCCAATAGAGTTTGTGGTTTCATCTATACCCTGCATGGATGATCAGAAAATAATTTTTAGGGGAGAAGATAAACAGTTTAGTCCTCAGAGATGATTATGTATTAGCAAGTTAGGGCTTGACAATGTTGATATTCCAAAGAGAAAGATTAATTAGTCCAATCATTTACTTGAAATTTGATAAGCAAGCAGATTTTAAGTGTTCTTACCACACACATACACACACACAGACAAAATGGTAACTATGGGTAGTGATGGATTTGTTAGTTAATTTGACTGCAGTAATCAGTACACAATGTATTCGTATATCTAGTCATCATTTTGTATGCCTTGACTTATACAGTTTATTTTATTTATTTTAATTGACAAATTGTATATACTTACGTGCACAATGTAATGTTTTATATTTATACATTGTGAAATGACTAAATCAAGCTAATTATCATGTGCATTATCTCATATACTTATCTTTTTTGTATTGAGAACACTTAATATCTATTCTCATAGCAATTTTCAAGTATACATTATATTTTTTTTTAACTACAGTCACCATAATATACATTGATATCTTGACCATATTTCCCTGACTAACTGAATTTTTTGTCAATTAACATTTAATTTTTTTTAAAGGCTTGGAAGTGAGAAAGATGATTTTACTCAAAGCAGTATGGAATAACTAAAGTTAAGGGAAAAAGAAGAGATAACACCAGAAAGGAAAGAAAGAAACACAGCAGGAAGAGTACTGCAGGTCTGACAAAGTGCTTGGACTTGACACTTCTGACAGCTGGGAGCTGCAAAGCTAGTCACTTTGTTCACATGACAAATTTTACTGGATTTTTGTCCCTCAACGAATTTTTCAGTCTTATCTCATACCCTTTAATGAGATGAGAAAGTCAATGAATCCAGTCTCATAGGGCCTTCTGTCTCTGGAATCTATGTTCTTCAATTTTTGCTAAAAAGCTAGCCAATTCTTGTCTGTGCTCATGTCTATGTTGTAATGACCAAAAATAGTCACTATATACTATTATTTTCATTTTTTTAAAATCACTTCACTGATATATAGAGGCTGTGGTTTTACCAACTTTTTAATTTTTTTTTTCAACTTCCTAACATGAATCTCCAACTTTTCAAATTCCAGTTTGAGGTTGTTTCCTGTCTTTCATCTCCCGTCTCCCATACATTATACTGTATATATTAGGGTTTGTGTTATAGATGAATCCAATGGCATTCTGGTAAATATTCAACAAATTTTTGAATATTCAAAAATATTTTGATAGATGTCAAAAAAGCCCTGATTTGTAGCATTTCGTTATTTCTTTGGTGTAGATATTCTCATCATAGGTGATTTGAGGCTACCAACTTTCTACCAATGAATGTAGATAGAATTGGGGTTTCTTGAACCAGCAAAATGAAGCTCAGTGAAGGACACTACATTCTGTATGAGTTAAGGTAATGATAAAATACTTAATTTCTCCTCCAGATGGCATTAATAGATTGAAAATGGTCCTACTTTGTCCATGTCCTTCAAGATACACTTTTAATAAAGCTTTGCAGGTTTTCCCATGAAGATAGGTGTCTTTTTCTCAGCAACTTGAATTCAGACTGGTCCTGCCACCTGCTTAGCTTAATGGAATGTGGCAGAAGTTACCCTATGCTGATTCTGGTTTTAAGTCTAGAGCTCAAGTATCTTTGCAGGTGTCCATCCTTTACTACTCTGCCTTCATTTTGAGAGTGAGCCCAGACTAGCCAGCTGAGGGATATTAGAGACCGCAGAAGAAGAGTTGAGTTATAAGACAAGAATGAGCATAAACAGCCAGCTCCCAGGAAGCTCACCACCCTGAAGCCATAGTAAGGCTAGCTGGGACCAGCCTAACCTGGACCAGGTTAGCAGAACCACACAACCATTCTATTCACTATTGAAAAATCATAATAGTGGTTATCTTAAACCAATAAATTCCAAAGTGGTGTTTTATGCAGCAATGGTCCCAATATTAATTGCCTCCATTCCCAAGTGTGATATCCCTATCTCACATGACATTGGTCCTGAATTGAAGATTAAATTTTTTCTTACTTGCTTTCTCTACACACACACACACACACACACATACACACACACTCCCCGCACTCCTTAAGCACTTTGTTGACAATTTGGGGAAAATTAATGACTTTTAAAAGTGATCTATCAACCATTTCTATTAAAGTTTTGAAGGACATCCTTACCAGGTTTGCTATTTGTTTAACAGAAGTATTTCTCACCAACTCCCTGGCTCTTCTTTTATTTCCTTGCCACCTCTTGGTTTTTCTCATAACCTTCTTCTGCGACATTCAAATGATCTTTCCCAAATACGCAAGAAAATTCATTACTGAAAGCCCATCATCTCGTTTACCCCTTCAGGTTGAGTTTGCAGGTGCTCAGCAAATAAACAAAAAACAAATATACAAACCTCCCTTTAGAAGAAATCCCCCCTCTAAGATGCACCTGTAGATATAAATAGGTTTTTCTCTTCATGTAATTCAAGCAAATTTTCTTGCTATTTAAAATAAAATTAGTAAATGACTTTCATTAATAACCACTACAGATATGCTGGCAGGGTTGTGTAAGAATAATGAAGAGAGTAGATGGTGTATAGTGAAGGTACAAATGGGTGGGAGTGATGAATAAAGAGATGGGAGCAACAGATACACACAGCTTTCTGCTTAGGCATAAAACAGTCACCCACATACCAGTTGTTGCTCTGTTTATTATGGTAGATGTTTGACACCACCCACACCCTTTAGAATACTACTTCTTTTGAAAAAGTAATTATAAGATTGACTGACTGTCACAAATCTAGTCATCTCTCCATCTGACTATAGATAAATAGATAACAGAGAAGTATTAAGGTAGTTGTTTCCAGGACTTCTATCAATATATACTTAAATAGTTTAGATGCAAGCAGATTATTCTTAATATTTTTAGCAGATTATTCTTAATGAATTATTCCACTTTGTAAGTAGCACACAATGAAATATGTTATATGTGGTTGCTCAGCAAAATTTTTATATCTAAATCTAAATTAAAAATAAATGAGTTCCACTAAAGTCTCTTAAAATAGTTGTATACTAATCTCTGAAGATTGTTAAATGGCCTAAGAACTGGATCTGTAGAATGTAGTGATCAGACTCTAAGGTAATTCTTGCCTCTAGTATTTGCACCATTTCTTGTCTCATTCCCTCCCTTTGACTGAGCCAGATTTGTGGCTTATTTTAGCCAAAAGAACATGCAAATGTGATGGAATTTCACTCCTTTGATTAATTCATTGGTTGCTGATATAGGTGATTGGAGGTAATTCCTATGGTTACCTTATATAAGATTCGGTCTTGTTAGCAGATTCACACTAATTCTCTCTCTCTCTCTCTCTCTCTCTCTCTCTCTCTCTCTCTCTGTATTTCTATCTATCTCCCTCCCTTCTTATTATCTTTGAAGAAAAAGCAGCCATATATTCTACAATCACAAAGACCTGAATGCTGCTAACAACCATGTGAAAGAAAAGAGGCTTATTCCCTGGTAGAGCCTTCAAATGGGAACCTAGCTATGGTTAACCCCTTGGTGACAGCCTTCTGAGACTGCAAGCAAAGGACACAGCTAAGCCATGACCAGATTTCTAATTTACAACAACTGTGAGATAATAATGGGAGATGTTCAAAACTTCTAACACTGAAGCAATTTGTTATGCATCAAGGAAAAATAATTGGAGCATGTCTCTTCCCAGAGGTTGAAGAAGAATATATTTTAGTGAACTTTTGAGAAATGTCAGAAAACAATTATCAGACCAACATCTTCTCGTATACTCACATTCTTCTAATTTTCCATGATTTCTTTAATTGTCTTGATTTAATTATTTCTTCAAGGAGTTTTTTCCTTTATATTTCTGATATATCAAATATTTTGGTTTGTTATTAAAAGTTTATAAAACTTTGTTTTTTAAGACTCATTTTGTAATAAAATGCTTTATTATTAATACTTTAACTAGTATATGAAATTTTAAATTTCATTTTACAAATTATAATTCTAGATTGGATTTCCTTTTAGTTGTTGGTGTAGCCACAAAAGTTAGTATAAATATTATTTTTAATTTTCTTCTCATATAGATTATATAAAATAATATATGTAGTCATTCATTAGTATATATATGAGTATGTGTATGTTTGTATAATAGCACAGCTAGATTGAACCTAAGTCTAACTCCAAAACTCCTGGTGTTTGAAATTAATGCTACTTAATCACCTTTATATTCATATTCTGTTGTTTTGAGTATAACAAAATTAGTTATCTGTTAGTATTTTTTAAACTACATTCAACAATGTCAATTTGTTAAAATAATACTTGTTCATTTAAATACTATTAATATTTATTAAGCACCTACTATATCCAAGGCATTGTGTTAATAGAGTGCTAGGTATGAATTGGTAAGCAAAGAAGATTGGCTCTCTGCTTTTGCAAAGCTTAATGCTGAAGAGGGACAAAAGTTACGCATTAATCAAATAATCATTCTAAAAAATGGTTTTAAAGATTAAGATATAAAAGCCAAAAAGTACAAAAGGGAAAAATTTGTGCTCCAGTGGGAAACCGTGTACTGTTTAGAACACATTCTTAGTTGTCTGATTCTGTATCTGTGAAAGCTACGGGCTTTCATTGCCTTTGAGCTACTTTATCATTCGGTAAGTTGTAGATAACTAGTAATAATGCCTATAATTCTTATCTGTAGACATCCAAATCAATTCTGTGCAGTGGAGAAACTACTTTTTTCTCCCCATGCCCTGCTCTAGACTCCCTACCCTGATTAAAAAAAAAAAAAAAAGTTTTGCATCTACCCATTTGCAAATTTATTTCAGTAAAGTTGATCTATAAAAATCTCTGCTTTTTTGACATGTGTTCATTTCATATCCATGTAAGGATTTTGGCTTTAACTTTCTTTATTTTTATTTTTATTTATTTATTTGTTTGTTTTGAGACAGAGTCTCACTCTCGTTGCCCCGCTTGAGTGCTGTGGCATCAGCCTAACTCACAGAAACCGCAAACTCCTGGGCTCAGGCGATCCTTCTGCCTCAGCCTCCCAAGTAGCTGGGACTACAGGCATGTGCCACCATGCCCGGCTAATTTTTTGTATATATTTTTAGTTGGCCAATTAATTTCTTTCTATTTTTAGTAGAGATGGGGTCTTGCTCTTGCTCAGGCTGGTCTCAAACTCCTGAGCTCAAAGGATCCGCCTGTCTAGGCCTCCCAGAGTGCTAGGATTACAGGCATGAGCCACCGCGCCCGGCTGGTTTTAACTTTTTTGAAAGTACCTTTTAACAAAGTGGATTACAAAGTAGCTGAACTTATATGGTTGGGAGAAGGCCAGTTAAGGCAGGATTTCCTGAGAATATGATACTTGATCTGAAATATAAAGCTTAGCAGGTGATAATTAATGTCAAAGTGGAATAGGACTAGCTGGACACTTGTTAAAGGCAGCAAGACAGATTTTATTTAGACTACTGCAGTGGCGGAGAAATTCCAGTATAAACCCAACGCGACTCCCACTGAGACAAAAGTAACTCAGGTTTTTAAAGGGAGATCAGAGAGAGAACAAAAAGGGTCCATGGGGAGGCAAAAAGGAGGAAAATAAAGGGACTGGAAGGCTATGGGGAACCAGACAGTGATTATGAAAAAATTAAAAAAATTACAGAAGAGGAGTAAGCGTAACAGTGGAATGGAGGCTTAATATAACTAGCTACATTTTTATTTTGTCCTGTGTGATAATATCCTTTAGGTTAAAAGCTTCTGGTTAGTTATACATGTAGTCTAGGAAAAAGATGATAACTGTCTCTTTCCCAAAACTAACTCCTGGGGAGATAAAAAAAAAAGTATACATAAAATTAACAATGCTATATTAACGATTTATAGGAACATTGTGACCTGTCCTACTTATCCAAAGTTATCTGACCAAGAACAACAAAGTTTTGCAAGTTTCTCCGACCCTCACTGACACCCAGATGTCTGGGGTCCTTGGTTAGCTCTTGTGATCCCCCCCACCTTAACATAAAAAAGATCCTAAATTGCATACTAACTTAAGGTGGTTCTTCAGGATGCTAGTCCTGCATCTTCTCAGTCTGCTGGAATAAAAGTCGTTTTCCTTGCCCCAACACCTTGTGTCTCCACTTATTGGCTGTCATATGGAGAGTGGTATAAGCTTAGACTCAGTTACGTAAGTAGAAAATTACTGGAAATGGTTTGTCAATGTGGGTTGAGACAAAGTATATTTTATGCTTTGTCTGTATTGTGTTTCTTGAGCGAAAACTCAACACAGGGGCTAGGATCGCCTTTAGTGACACTTCCTAGTACAGGTGGAAGCCAGGCTAAAGTTTGGTCAAGTCTCAGCACAATGTTAAAAATGCCTTTTGCACCTCACAGGAGTTCATAGTTCAGATTAAACACATTCATGGTGTATGCTTTCTTGGAAAGAAGGAGACAAATGTGTAAAGGCTCTGTGGTTAGAGGACCATATGTATTTAAGGAAATAAAGTAACACCAGCTTCACTGGAGCAAGGAAAATAATGGAATGACTGGAGATGGTGCTGGGGATGTGGACAGTAGTCACAGCATAAACTTGTTTGTAGCGTATGCTACAGGTTTCTGGTCTGATGACTTAGAATTAAGTTCTGATATTTATTCTATGAAGTATTAAAAACTATTAAACCATTTGGGTTGAGATTCCCATTTGTGTTTTAAAAAAGAATCAACAAGAAAAAATCAAACAGCTTCATCAATAAATGGGCAATGGAAATGAACAGAAACTT
>VBSM01003039.1:17589686-17617098 GCA_008086735.1 Cheirogaleus medius
ACACTATGGTGCTCAAATGGTGGTGGTGTTCACCAGGGATTAGGAGGTTGGGGGGTAGACTCACAACTGTGGGAGGCAGTGAGCATTGTGGAGGGGAGGGGCATACCTCTAACTCTTGCTAGGGAGAGGCAAAGATAAAAAGTAATCAAAATGTTTGTACTTTCATATTTTCCTGAAATAAAAGAAAAATCAAGCAAATGAAATCCATAAAAGAGAAAGTTTGGAAGTGTGTAGAATGGAGGAAAGAAGACCAGTTAGAAAGCTGCTGCAATTCTCTAAGGAAGAATAAAATGGTTGTACTTTGACTAATGTCAAGACTATAAAATTGCAGGGAATGAAAAGATTTGAAATGTCAAAGAGGTAAAACCAACAGACTTTGGTGATAGCTTGAATTTGGGAAGGATATGGAATAAAAGGTATTCTGGCATAAACAAATGATGTGACAGTTGTGTTTTTCTCAGCTAGGGGAAAATATAAAAGGACACATTTACAAAGTAAAGATTATGAATTCATTCTTAAACATTTTGAGACACCAATATTTGAGACCTCAAGTATTTAGATCCAATACTTAAATGACAAGTGGAGATGGCGATAGAAAACTGTGCAAGTCTGCATGTCAGAGTTGAGTCCTGGGGTGGGGATATGAATTGGGGATTTATTCATGTAGGTGATAACAGAAGCTTGTGTAGGATTGTGAATAACTGAGGCTTCTCAAGAAGATGGTATAGAAGCAAAAGAGATGAATTCTGCCATTGGAGGAACCTCAAAATGTGAAGACTAGTAGAGAAGGATAAGATTGAAAAAAGAACTTGATAAAGAGCAGACAGAGGTAGAAAGAAAAGGATGAATGTGTTATCAAAGGAGATAAATAAGAGACCATAATAAGGAGAAGAACATTGACAACAGTGTCAGAGAGAAACATTTTAAAATATTCAATAAGACCGTGGTTCTCAAAGTATGGTGCCGAGACCAGCAGCATCAAAAACTTCTTAGAAATGCCAATCTCAGTCCCCAGCCTAGACCTACTGAATCAGAAACTCTGGAAGTGTGTTTGGATAATCTGTGTTTATCAATCCCTCCTAATGATTCTGATGAACAGCAAAGTTTGGGAAAAATTGTATAGGTGTTAGAGGATGCAGGGGAGCTTCGCATTGCTTTGGTGGGAAGATGGAAATGGAAGCCAGATTATACTGAGTGGAAGGGTTAATGGAAAGTGATAACATGGATGTCAGGAATAAAGAAAATTTAAATTATTTTGTCTTGAAAGGAGAGAAGATAATTATGATAGCTACAGGAGTATATATCGTCAAGGGATGGTTGGTTGGTGAGTTGATTGGTGGTGGGTGTTGATATTTTTATATTTGAGATACTTGAGAACAGTTAGAAGGCAAGAGGAAGGATGCAGACTGAATAAAAAGTCTGAATGTAAAATAAAATATAAATGAATTATAAATTCAAAAAGTCCTTGAAAGTCTGATAAAGATAAAAGTACAAAGCAAATATTTTGAAGCTCAGCATTAGAGGAGAATTGTTGGTTGCTTTACTGCAGAGTTGGCAAACATTTTCTGTGAAGGAACTGTGCAAATATTTTTGGCTTTGAGAGATATGCAATCTCTGTTATAACCATTCAACTTTGTGATTTAAATGGGAAAGCAGACACCAACAGCAGGTAAAAGAATGGACACTGCTGTGCTCCAATATAACTCTATTTGCCAAATCGGGCAGCCAGGCATATCTCACCAGTGGGCTACAGTTTGCAATCTTTGCTTTAGTGAGATAGCAAAACAGGAGTGGAGGGTGTTGCAACTGCAACTGCAACTGTAGGGTATGCTTTTGTGTTGTACATTCTTTGAATGAGGAGAGGAAGGGTTGGCTTTTTCTGATTGTTAGTACAATATCTGTAATTTAGGAGACAATAATCTGTTGAATGTGTGTACTTGGGGAGCATGATTCAAGGATAATAAGACATTTTTAAAAAGTAATTTAAAAGCATGAGTTGATCTCAGAAAATGAATAGAATCCTTTGATGTGTTGGAGCCCATCTGAGTTTTATGATCAATTTTGCTCTGTTAAATCTTTCTTCAGAACCTCTGGAGAAAAGAGAAAGTTGAGATCAGCCAATGTTAGGATATTGGCAGTCAAGAGAAAAAACAAAAGCATAAACAAAGGCGCAAGAAAGTTCACATGTTTTCAGTATTGTTATTGAGCTCATGATCTGTAAAATCTAATTTAGACATAAAAAGAAAGGGAGAAAACTCTGCTGCATTGAGAAGTGTAGAATGTCAGTAGATGTGAGGTCCCCACGAAGCAGAGCCGTCCTAGTAATAAACCTGGTGTAAGGCGAACAGCTCTGGCTGCCAGACAAATTCTTGAAGGCCAAAAAGTTTTCTATAAAGGTTTTAATATAATTCATTTTTATTTGGCAAATAAATTAAAATTCATTTTGAGTGTATTTTAAATGTTTTAAGTAACTGCTTTTTAACCAAATGCTGGCAAGCTGTCTTTGTATCATTTGATACGTGCTGCTGATTGGGCTGGCACCTTCGAATAGCAGTACCACAAGGGAAAAATCAGTCAGACTTAGTTCATGAATGAAGTCTTTGCAATGAGTGAAGTCCAGGTGATACAAGGTTATGCTGCACTAAGGGAAGTCTCGCAGAAGTTGCAATGCAGAAAACGAGAAGGAAAACTGAGAAATCACACATTAGACTAGACTTTAATTAACTCAAAATAATCTGATCCTTATCAATAAGTTATATTTAATTAAGTTACATAAACCACCATATTAACTTATAATTTTAATTTAAAAAAATCATTGTTTTAGTAGTTTTGTTTGTATTACTGTGATTACTTATTTAAATATTACCATGTCCTGACGGTGTTATGGCTAAGAAATCGTTACTACAATTACTATTATTGTGCTTACACATATCACAGTGACATAATTAAAATAATTTCACTAAAGAAGAGGGGTCAGGTTTGAATAATGGTGTTATAGCTAATGGAAACATTTTAGATAATTTAGAGATGTTAAATAACAGTTCAAATGACAATTACAAGTCATATGGTGAGATGAATATTTGTATATGAATTAGAAAATAAACTCTAAAGTAATTCAGGCTAGTTTTGTTTGGTGAGTTCCACCATTCTTAGCTATGCTCAAATCCCTTTGGAATGCAAAAAGCCCTAATGAAAGCTATGATTAGCTAGTTACATTTTCATAACCGAGGTCTAATTATAAGTTTAGGCATTTCCCTGCCTAACAAAGAAAAAGCACTGCTGCTGACAGCTGCACAAGCTATAAAAGCTGGGAACTGACTAAGTAAGGGAATTTAGAACAGCTGTGACATTGTCAGGGTACAGCCTTGCCATTTCTCTTATGTGAGGTTAGAGAAGATGTATCATTAAGCACACAACAAAACACATCTTTATGTAAGGATTCACCAGTCCTCATAGGTTGTAAAATTATAACTGCCAATTTTTTTTTTTAAACAAAGACTTAAAAAATATTGGAGTTTTAAATAGAACAAGAAGTATTGCAATCACAAAACATTCACAAAACTTTTCTGGGAAAAAATTGTCTTCATACTGTTTTGATTTCTTTGTATAATACAACTAGATTCTTCTGGCTTGCAAAGAGAGCTTCAGGAGCAGAATTCAGAGGTATCCCTGTGGCATTTTGCTAAAGTAAAAATATTTTATAATATTAAACATTAGTAATTAAATTTCAAAATTTTGATTGAAAAACTGCAATGGGCTGAATATTGGTATCCCACCCCCAAAAATGCATATGTTGAAACTCTAATCCCAATGTGATGGTGTGTGGAGGTGGGGCCTTTGGGAGGAAATTAGGTCATGAGGTTGGAGCCCTCATGAATGGGATTAGCACCCTTATAAGAAGTGACTAGGAAGCTGGCTCGCTGTCTTTTCTCTATGAGAGGATCCAGAAGTAGGCTGTCAGCACAAAAGAGGGTCCTCACAAGAATGTAACCAGACCAACACCAAATCTTAAACTTCCAACCTTTGAACTGTAAGAAATAAATTTCTGTTATTTATAATGCACAGTCTATGGTATTTTTTTATATAGGTGCCAAAGTAAGACAGAAATTGATACCAAGAAGTGGGGTGCTGCTGTAACAAAGATATAAATTTGTGGAAGCAGCTTTAAAATAGCATAATGGGTAGAAGCTGGAAGAATTTGTGAAGTGCATGCTACAAAAAGCTAAGACTATCCTTTGTCTAGCTCTGTTGCCCTGGGCTAGAGTGCCTGCTGTCAGCCTACCTCACAGCAACCTCAAACTCCTGGGCTCAAGTTATCCTCTTGTCTCAGCCTCCCAGGTAGCTGGGACTACAGGTGCACTCCACCAAGCCCAGACAGGGTCTCCCTCTTGCTCAGGCCAGTCTCGAATTCCTGAGCTCAAGCAATCCTCCCTCTTTGGCCTCCCAGAGTGGTAGGATTACAGGCATGAGCCACCAGCCTGGCCCAAGATTATCTTTGAAGGGACTGCAAAAAAGTGATTCTGGGGAAGGCTAAGAAAGAAAAACGGAGCTATTAAAAAAATATTCTCTATTTTTAAATAATATATAAATAATCATGTGCAGAATGTTGGTAGAAATATGGACAGTAAAGGCCATTCCGGTGATATCTCAAACAGAAGTTGGGAACACGTTACCCGACAATGGAGAAAGAGTAATAATCTTTGTTACAAAGTGGTAAAGAACTTGGCTGAATTCTGTGCATGTCCTAGTGTTTTTTGGAAACTGGAAACTTAGTTGAGAAGATATCTAGACAAAGTGTTGAAGAAACTTAGTTCCTCCTGACCCCTTATAGCAAAATGTGAAAAGAGAGAAATTACTTAAAGTCAGAATTAATTAGCAAAACAAAGAAACAAACAAAAAACAAAAAACTAGAACTTAAAAGATTTGGAAAATTCTGAGCATGTGTTTATTGCCGAAAGTCAGAAAGCATGTTAAAAAGTAAACACTAAATGTGTGACTAAGTGGCCACTTGATAAGGAGATTAGCATGGGTGTGAACCACAGGCTTAATCTGCCACCCCAGCAGGAAAACTGCCAGTTTGAACCAACCCAATGGGTACTATGAACACTATCTGGATGACAGGGACAGCTGTAGCCAGGACTCAAGCATTACAAAAACAATCCATGTAACCTAAAATATGTGTGCACACCTTAATATTTTGAAATTAAAAAAAAAAGGAAGGAGATAGGAAAAAAATGAAGAAAGATTATCAGACTTCCTGAATTTTATAGGAGAGGACCAAAGATCAATTCTGCTGCAAATAAAAGTGTTTTGGTCTTCAGGACAAGGCAGACAGCCTGTTGTGGGACCTTCTCATAATTATGTGAGATAATTTCCCTAATAAATCCCCTCCCATTATTAATCTATCTATTTACCCTCCAATCATCTATTCTATTGGTTCTGTCTCTCTGGAGAACCTTGACTAATACATCCGATTTTACATGTTCACAGCTACAGAGGAATTTTGTTTCAGGATGAATTGTACCTCAGATCTCAGCTATATGTAATTTAGATGATGCTTAGATGAGATTTTAGACTTTAGAGTTGATATTGGAACAAGTTAAGAATTTGGGGCCTATTGTGATAGAATGAATGTATTTTGCATGTGAGAAGGACATGATTTTGGGGAGTCTAGAAGTGGAACACAGTGAACTGAATGTTTGTGCCCTTCCCCCCATTTATATGTTGAAACTTTAATCCCAGTGTGATGGTATTTGAGGGTAGAGACTTTGGAAGGTAATTAGGCCACTGCCACTAGGGTGGAAGCCTCATGAATGAGATTAGTGCCCTTATGAGAAGAGGCCAGAGAGCTAACTTCCTCTCTTTCTACCACGAGAAGACAGGAGAAGATGGCCTTCTGTATGCTAGAAGGAGAGCCCTCACCAAAAATCCAGCCCTGCTGGGACTCTGATCTCAGACTTCCAGCCACCAAAACTGTGAGAGATACATGTTTGTTGTTTAAGTTACCTAGTCCACAGTAATTTGTTATAGCAGCCTGAACTAACATAAAGCCATATGGTGAAATTTAATAAAATGGTAGTAAACATATATATTATACTTGACTTTTTGTTATTCATATTAAAACATTTTCATGAGTGGATTAACAAAATGTGGTATATGTATACCATGGAGTACTATTCAGCTTTAAGAAACAATGGTGATATAGCACCTCTTGTATATTCCTGGATACAGCTGGAACCCATTCTACTAAGTGAAGTATCTCAAGAATGAAAAAAAAAGCACCACATGTACTCACCAGCATACTGGTATTGACGGAACAACACCTAAGTGGACATATAGGAATAACATTTGTCGGGTGTTGGGCGGGTGGGAGCGGGGAGGAGGGGATGGGTATATACAAACATAATGAGTGAGATGTGCAACATTTGGGGGATGGTCATGCTTGAGGCTCTGCCTTGAGGGGGAGGGGGGCATGGGCAATATACGTAACCGTAATATTTGTACCCCCATAATATGCTGAAATAAAAAAATAATTTTTTTCATTAAAAAATTGAATTTTTTCTATAAAAACCAAGAGTCCTAAGATTGAAATGGTTTTGTTTTAACTAGTGGCTTTACTAATATCACTGTAAGAAATAAATCCAAATATGGGGAATTTTTCCATTATGTGGCTTTACTTATACATTTATTCAACAAATGTATATGGAACAGCCAATAATACATCAGGCATTACTGTAGCCTGTGTCTCGGTGAACAAAATAGACACAACTTTATGTAATCTTCAGTTCAAAGGGAAAGCTAGCCCATAAAAAATTAAATAAAAGACATCCTTTACTTTACCAATCCTAACGTAAATATTTTTTCAATTTACATTTTAACATCTCTGAATTTAGTATTCATCACCTAAGAGCCCATTCCTGTTGTGTGGTCCAGACGGCAGTCTTTTAGCAGAAATAGTTGTTATTGTCTGCCTACGTATCTGTGTTCAGGCTGCTCACATGTCAACAAAGCAGTGGAGTTTGGTGTTTTATTTGACAAAATGTCCCAACCCTTAGGGCCTTAGGGGACAGGAATTCACAGACACAGCAGTACCTCTAAAATGTGTGTGTGTGTATAAAAAAATAGTAAAATAAAGGACAGGGAATTTCCCTTCAATTTATAAATGAGGAAAAGAGATATCCACAGGGTTTAGGGTAAGAGAAGGCTGATCTGGCTAAAATTTATAGGAAGTAGAAGTGATGAGGCTGGCCTATTTGATATAGACAGAGGAGACAACAATTAAAGAATAAGTTCATGTAAAAGTCTGTCTGCTTGTTATTCTTGGTGTTAGTTCTGGAAAGCTACATCTATTGGCATTTCTGTACACAAGATATTTCAGGACTATCTGAAGAAGGAATAGAAGCCCAGAATCTTAACAACTTCTGCGGAGATTAAGAAAGTGCCAACACCAAAACTTGCAATATATGTGCTAGTGGCTTAGTTTCTAAAATTTGGAAAATAATGGCAAAGCAATCTGTGAATAAAATTCTTTCTTTATTTCTCTGCATTCGCCAATTCCCTTAGCAGCATGAAGGACAATATTGCATGGAAAACACGAACAGCAACAACTATGAATAAAAATACAACTTAGAAAAGTCGAACTCTGAATTCAAGGAAGGTGTAGGCACACCTTAATCATTTATTTTGCATATAATGACATTTTTTTTCTATGTACAAGAGTGATAAGTGTTGACTAAGATTCAAAGTATTCTTTTTTAAAATCTAAAATAAAAATTATGAGTGATAAAACCAATATATCATTGTTTAGCAATGTTGTGGCTTTCCTAGCAGTATGCAAAATAATTTCAGGTGATCCAATCAGATATAAGTTTAATGAAATATATGGCAATTAAAATAGCTGTTTGAAGGAAACTGGGTAAGGGATAAGATTCTATAAGATGGAGAATGCTTTTCAAAGCATTTTCAGGCAAGGTTTCTGATGAAGCGACGTTTATTTTGAGAACCGAAGAATAAGAATATTTTAATACTTGTCTTTGCAATAATAGGTTTGCTATAAAATTTGTCCAGATGGAGCCATTTCTGAGGAAAAAGAGCACATTCTTAATATGTTGGATTTTTACCTAGAAAATCGATGAGTATGGTAATGCTAAACAAAGTTTAGGTGAAGACTGTACAGGCAGAGGAAAATGTGAAATAATGAGAAACATTTGGCATGTGGGAATATCTTCAAACCGTTTGTATGGAACATAATAGAAAAGGGGAGAGTGCTATTGAGGTGAAGTCCAAATGATAAATGGAACAAACCAAGAAGAGATCTTAATAGCCTAAGGTAAAGAACTCATATTTTATTTTAAGTGCAAAAGGAAATTATTTTAGATTGAAATAAATTTATTTGATTCTTAATGTAGAAGTATTTATTATTCTGCCTACTCTATGGAGAATGGATAAGAAGGATCATGAGAGATGTTCTGAAGATGAGTTCAGAGGTTATTGAAATAAGCCCAATGAAAGGTCAACCAGGGTGGTGACAGCCGATATCAGACAAAGTTGATAGATTATAGATAAAATAATAAAATATAAGAAAGACCTAAACTCGAATATAATGGTTTAGGTAGCATAAGAAGTAGAAAATGGCTCCAATTTTTCTTGCATGAATGACTAAAAGAATTCTGGCACCATTTTTTGATACATAGTAGGTACACGGAGAAATAGAATTGGAGAGGGAAATCAGGATTTCTGCTCAGTACATATTTACAATGCATGAGACATACACATGAGGATATCAAGTAAGAACTTAGACATATGAGACTAGAGCTCCAAGGAAAATTCTAGGCTAAAGAGGTAAAATTAGAAAGTATCAGCATAACGTGTTGACTCAAGGAACATGATGCTTATTTCACCTAAGGAGATAGTAGGAAAAGATAAGAAAATTGAAGATCTGAGGTGTGCTGATGAGAATATGAAATTGAGGAAAAATTCCTGGCAAAGAAAAGTGAACCAAACATATACATAGAAAACTAAAGAGCTTTATGTCGGGGAACCCAAGAGAGATTAATTCAATAAGAATAGTTGAATATATCAATTGCTATTGGAATATTTAATAAGATGAGGTAAAAAGAATGTCCAGTTGATCTGGCAATATGATATTAAAAGAGCATGTGTGTGTGTTTGTGTGTGTGTGTGTATGTGTAGTATTAATAGAAGCTGAACAGAAAGTAAATGGCAGCTGAACAGATAAGTAAATGGCAGATTTCAAAGTTAATGTACATTGTGCAACAATCTCAAGAAGTATATCAATAAAGAGAATCAGAGAAATGAGGTATGAGATGAAAATCAATTCAGTATCAAGAGGGATAATTATATTTATTATGATTATTATTATTTTAATGCAAATATCATAGCATGAATCTATATTCCTGGATGGGAGGGAGGGAAAGATATACTAGAAAGGGAGAACTTGATTTAATATAAGATAACAAGAAGCAAAGTCATAGAGGAACTAAGAAAACTCTAAGTGTAAGAACAGAAATTGCTTGTAGGCTATGGAGACCCTAGTGTGATGGGGAGAATGCATCTCGCAGACCTCCAACTGCAAAAACCAGAATTTACCAAGTGCCCCAGCTGCTGAGCTCTGATGCTCATCACTGCATTTTCACTAAGGCTATACTTCTTGGGGGTTCTTTCCAGGCACTAAGTTCCAACTCTATAGTAATGCCCATGCAAGCCCCTTCCTGCCAGATGTGGAGTTCCTCAGGCAGTGGACTTTGGCATAAGGACCCCTCAATGGTTTTTGCCAAACTTTCCTTAGTCTGAAAGTTAGTCCTGGAGACTTCAACCTAACTTTCCTTTCCTTTTCCTCACTTAGGGTCAGACTTGCTTTTGTTGCTTAGCAACTCCCCCACTATCACCCATCTTCTCATTTTCTCTCACAAAGGTGATTCCAGTTTCCTTTAATTAAATCCTTAGATAAAGTCTAATAAAATCCCTATCTTGTGCTTCACAGACACAGAGGCTGTGGACTGATCAAGCAGTACTGAGAAGGGTCTGAGAAAAAAAGCAGTGAAGTGTGGATCTCAAGTTCAGTCCCTAGACCTATGTATCCTGTTATGGACACGGCACCAAATAGAGGCCCCTGACTTAATAAACTCAGTGGTCCTGAAGAAAGACACCTCATTCTTTCAGAATTTTTTCTTTGAACTGATATTTCAACTTTTCCTTGAGAAGGTTGTTGAAGTATTCTGTGAGGGCATCTTTCTCTGAATGATAAAGGCAAAATTTGGAAAAAGGAAAAAAAAAAGAAAAATATATATGTAAAAATTTTAAAAATATATTTCAGGTTTCTGCATAAATAATGCATGAATTCTAGGTACCTGACATTGCTAAGAGCTGAACATAACGAATAGCTTTAAAATGTTTGAGAAATTAATGTTATCAGTGAAGACTAAAAGATTTTGGGTATCCCTAATCATTGGAAGGGTGGTTCTCAAAAAATGATGTATATATGTGTGAGGGTGATGGGTGCTGGGAGGGGAGTTTTTAGTGAACATAAGTCAATGTCAGTAACAAGTTGTGACTCAAGCTAAATATTCCTCTTCTCTGGCTATTTCAGATGCTATAAAGAAGGTTTTGCATCTACCTGTCACTCTTTCTACCAATGCCCTCCCCAGTTCTCACTCCTCAGGGAGATGGAATCGAGGAATTATCCATCCATTATGTCTTCACAAGTTGAAGTACAGAGTTTCTCCCATAACCTATCTCAATAATATTAGGAAACAAAATGAATTTGGGGTATCTACATGCTAATTAATATCTGAAACAATTAATGTCCAATATTACAATATAGCTGGAAGAACTATCAAATGTGAAGGAAGGAAGTTGAAAGAGAGGGTAAGCATTTTAGAAGGCTTTCCAAATAATGCAACCTCACTCCTCATCCCTGAACAGCTTAGAGTACTTTTCGTAGTTTATCTCATAGAGAGCAATAAGCCTTTCTTACCAAATTACACTTATTGCTACTGTCAAGGTGAATAATTTTCAAATGCTACACTCCAATAGGCTAATAGAATATTTGACACAGTACTATCTACTATCTTTCATTAATTTTTTAATTTAATACTCCTATCATATACACAAGTACACTAATCTGCTACTGCCTAGCTAAAACTTTTGTAGAATGGTAAAGATAATCCTTCCTTAATAGACACAGAATTGTCCCATTGGCCATAGTATGGGCACTTGTCACAAATTGATTGAGTCAGTAGAGATTGGATCTGATTCAGTGGTTAAGACTGAAATAACCAGAAAATTGCAAAGTTAATTCAATTAATTTAACAATCCTAATGACTAAATCAGATTGCATTAACTTACATTGGTTGAGGATAATCTAATTCAAAGCAGTTGGCTATTACTTTTGTTTAAATATGGAAATTAATCAGTTGTAGAAGATCATACAAATAGCCCTATTGAGCTAGTTGAAATTGAATCTGGCACTCTACAAAATTAACTGTTGGATTTTCTCTAATTCAGAAAGTTGAATTGTGGTGAGGGAACAATATAGAGTTTTGAAAATGTTATATTAATATTTTATGGGTAACAGGAAAGCATTCAGAGAATTTGGTTTTGTGGAAAGGTTCTTAGAGTGTTTATTGCCTGGAAATAAGACAGTCATGCAGAAAGATATTTTTCCTGATGTTTTCAATCAGCTGCTCTCAGTATCATAATAAAATCAATCAGTAATGATTGTTGTGTGTACAAATAAAGCTCCACAAATCGTGATCATGAAAATAAATATTGACTTATCAAACTGCAGGCCATGTGACCATAGGTGACATTGGGAGACTGACTACATGAAACTCAATGAACTAAAATTTAATTGGAAATATGATTAAACTTTATTATATTTTACAAATATTTTGGACTGATAATGATACAGCCTTTTGACCTAACCAGAATTAAACTATAACAGCTGTGATATCTCAATCCCAACCATGTTGAATGAGCCCAGCACTTAGAACATCTGTTCTGCAATAAAAGAAGGCTAATTACTGCAATCTCAATGACATTCGAGTAGAATTGCCAGATTCTAACAGAGAAAAAGAAAAAGTAAGTTGGAAGAATTTTGCATCTACTAATGTAAAAGTCCTTGTTTTTTTCTAAATTAAAAAAATAAAAAGTTTATGGTGAATTCTTTCATAATTTTAAGATGTTTAAACATATTTGGAGTATTTATGCTCTAAATAAATACAAGTATAAATGAATGGATAAATAAATAAACCAACAAAACTTCTGGAATTCCTCATAATGAAATTAGAGGGCTGAGTCACAAGCACCTTTGGCAATTTTATGCCACTTTTCTAAAGGAAATATTGTACTCAGAAAATAATTTTAAGACATTCACTTATTCTGAAATCCTCATCCTCATGTATGTAAGGGTAAAACATCTGTTTTATAATTCAGGTTTTATTTTTTGTATGTGTTAATGTTAAGAAACAAAAAAAATGATGAATAAAAAATAGCATAATATCTATAATTGAAATTAATACATTATACATTAAAATATTTAATTATAATTGAGAGGCAAAAATAGAGAAAGTAATTAATGAGAACCTTGAGAAAGATGGACATTTTCATTTACAACTCTCAAAGAAAGTAAAAATCCATCATAAGCCATATTTATGACATATATTATAGGAAGTATGCTTCATACTATCACAAACATCTTTGTAAAAATTTCTACTTAAAGTCATTAAAACTTTGGTGCTTTGAAATTCAAGGATAAATCAGATATGTTGGTAGGTATGTTAGAAGAAGACATTGGATGTTGAAATAAACAGATATGAAGTAAGTAAACATCAAAAGAGAAAAGAAAGAAAATATCTGTGGCACAGCATGTGAATAAAACATGAACAAAAAGAGAAGGCAACAAACATTTAAGAAAAATTTTAAGTGAAACAAGTCAGAAACAGAAAGACAAATATTGCATGTTCTCACTTATAAATGGTACCTAAATAATGTGTACATGCGGACAGAGAGAGTGGATGAAGGATGGAAAATGAAAATTGCTTTATGGGTATAATGTATTTTATTCAGGTGATGGATACATAGATTACATGTAACAAAATTGCACTGTACCCCATAAACGTGGACAAAAATTTTATTATTTTTAAAAAATAATAAAAATAAGCAGGTAAATAAAAAAACATTATTTTAGTACTTATTAAGCATTGATTTTATGATAAAACAATTTTGATGATTTAATGGTGAATATGATTCTTCAGTTCCCTCCTTGTCATCTATATAATTGCCTCCCAGATACTGGCCTGATTCTGCATTGCATTTTGTGTGCTCACCACCAACACCTTGGTCAGTGACACCATACCTTGGACTTGGCCTTCCCTGGCTGCCTTCTAACTAATTTCTCAACCTTCATTCTTGTTCCATAATTTGAGAGGAAATTGAGTTTTCTACTCCATCTTGTTAACTTATCCCACTCATTTGAAAAAATATAATTCTCAGTCTTATTTTAATGATTTTTGAAATCCACATAAAATCATATATTTTGTCTGAATACAAACTCAAAGACATTAGGACAAATTTTTCTTTGTTTTCAATCTATTTGTATTACAACAAATCTTATCTCTGATATAAGGGATCACTAGCCTTCAGAAAAAAAAATGAAAAGTCTTCAGCCTGACCTACGAATCCTCTGTGATCTAGTCTAGGCAGCCCATTTCAGATTAATTTCTTGCAGCATGTCATATTACAATGTGTAGTTCCTTAATTCTGAACTTCTTATCATTGTCGTGAAGATATTATACTGTTTCTTTGTTCCATGTTTTCCTCTAAAGTCTCTTTGTCTGAATATCTTCTTTTCTATGCACAAAATGATATACAAATCTTTCAACACTTACTGCAAAAAGAATGCTCCTCAACCTTTTTTTCCCAAAGCCTGGTTATAGGCATTCACATCTTTTATTCCATGTACATATGACTAAAATTTAGCATTTACCATTCTCTATTGTAATTACATGCAATAATTACTTCTCTCTCACCCAGTTAGCTATAATCTCTTCTCAGCAGAAACTGTGTGATATTCTACTGTGTAACTCAGGCACCTAGCAGAAAACTGTGCACCCAGCAGGTGTTGACTACATGAATTAATTCAATTGAGAGGAATCCTGATGTGGTGAAAAGAGCCTAGGCGCTTTGGTGTTAGATCATTCTGGATTAAAATTTCTAGCTATCAGTTAGCAGTTCTGTGGCATTAGGTGAGGAAGATAAGCTTTCTGTGTCACAAATATTTACTCATCTGTGAAACTAGTCTAATGTTGAATATAACTTTGTAAGATTGTTATTGATAATCATGATATGTAATGTGAAAAATAATACCTAAAACATGGAGAAAATAAGTAAATATTCATTTCCCTTTATTCCCATTACCAGGGTCATATCAATGAACTGAAATAAAAAAAAAAACTTTAAAGGAAGGTTTGACCCCTCAAAAATTAATAGATTTAATTAGGTAACCAGTCTCTATCCTCAGTAGCCTTATGTGGTTATTCAATAACTGCTCTGGACTCTGGTAAAATGGCAGTTATATTAGGTCATTAAGTGTGAAATGTTCAATATCAAATCAAAAGTTTAGTTTATCATATCTCAAACAAGAAGCGGTACAATTAATCAAAGTATGTGCCTAAACTATCAACACAGTTTTGACATACATCTTAATGGTAGCTTGTTCATACCAGTATGGAGCGAAGAAGCCTGGAGAGTGAGTAGCAATGAAATCGCTAATGGCCTTTTACACAGCTTGTTGAGAATTGAATATTTTTCCTTGCAAGAAGTGGTCCAAAGCCTGGAAGAAGTGGTAGTCAGTTGGTGCAAGGTCTGGTGAATACTGTGGATGACAGAGTGTTTCCAAGTCCAGCCTCTATAGGTTGAGCATATTTGTTTGTGTGACATGTGATTCAGTGATGTCTTGCAAGAGGATTGGCCTGTCTCTGTTGAGCAATCTCAGCTGCTTAATTAAAAGCATCCTCATCATTTCATCCAACTGGTTGCAGCAGACATCTTTTGGAATCTACTGGTCAGGTTTCATGCAGCTGTAGTGGATAATACCAGCACTGGACCACCAAACAGACATCGTTAGCTTTTTTGGATGAATATTCAGTTTTGGACTGTGTTTCTGCACTTCATCTTTATTCAACCATGGTGCTGAATGTTTATGATTGTCAAAAGTATCCACTTTTCATCACATGTAACAATATGGTGTAGAAATGGTTCACCTTTATGTCATGACAGTAAAGGAAAGCAAGCTTGGAGACAATTTCTCTTCTGAAGCTCCTTTTTAATTTTTTTTAAATTTCTATTCTTTTTTAAATTTTAGCATATTATGGGGGCACAAATGTTTAGGTTACATATATTGTCAGAGCTTCAAGACTATCCAACCCCCAGATGGTGCTCACCACACCCATTAGGTGTGAATATACCTCCTTCCCCTTCCCACCTGTGTGACACCCAATGAATGTCACTACTATATGTGCACTTAAGAATTCATCAGTTAATGCCAATTTGATGGTGTGCACATGTGGTGCTTGTTTTTCCATTATTGTTATACTTCACTTAGTAGAATGGGCTCTAGCTCTACCCAGGATAATACAAGAAGTGCTAGATCACCATTGTTTTCCGTGGCTGAGTAGATCTCCATGGTACACATATACCACGTTTGATTATGTGGGCCCTATCTATAGTTTCTTTACCTTGCCCATTTGTTTCTCCAATATTGTTGGAATAGTAACATCGAACATTGCTGCTAATTCACACATAGGTTGAGATGGATTCTCTTCCACTACAACTTTCAGCTCATCATGATCCACCTTGGTCTCAGGTCGCTCATGTGGCTCATTTTCAAGATTAAAATCACCAGAATGGAAATTCTCAAACCAACAACATACTGTGTTTTCATTCACCACATCTTTCCCAAACACTTCCTTGATATTTTGAGCTGTCTGCTTTACACTGATTCCAATAACAGGAATTTTTGACTTTTTCATGGTTTCACAAAAATTGCTCTAAAAATTTTTTTGAAAGGTAACCCAAGCCAAACTGTGCACTTGAAAGAATGAGGTTGTACCTTCACGATAAAAATAAAACAAGACGTGTCAAAGTGAAATGTCAGAGATATCAACTGTCAAACTTAGTACTTAAGGAAATAGGATATTTCATACTTAATATCCTCTTAATTATTTCTTATTTAATAGAACTACACAAAAATCATGGTTTGTAGTAGCATTATATTTTGCAGTGAAAAAGTAAAAGTATTTTTTAGTTTCTAACTTTAAGAGAGTTTCTCTAAAATGCTTTTAAACTTACAAATATTGAAAAATGTAAGTTCTTTTGATTTATATATTCAAGAGACTTTAAGAAACTAGAATACACAAACACAATGGCATAAAATATGAGTTTGTTTTTATGAGGGAAAAACTAACTTTAAAATTGAATTTGGTAAGAATTGATCAAGAATGTAAAATTTTTGTCATAATAACATTTTCCCAATACTTTTAAAGTTTGAAGCAATATAAAACTTTGGTCTAGCATATAATGTGGCTGTTTATAAATAATTTTCCTCACTGTTGGGTGCCAATAGACTCAGGGCCACTCAGCCAAAAAATTACAAAATTACTACCTTATGTGATCATTTTTTGTCATTTAGGTTTTCAGAGAATCTGCAGTAAGTGCAAATGCTATTTTGCAAAAAAAAATGTGTGTTTGGCAGAAGCCACCATCTTAAATTTGAAACTCAGAGTTTCTGAGTTGATTTTTCCCCTTTTTTTATAATTTCAAAAGTAGATCATAATTGCTCTGGATGCTTTTTGAAAACAAAATTATTCTGTAGAATTTTACAAAGAGTAGTTTTGTTTTTCTGTAGTTTTACTCATAGAAATATATGTCTCTGCTAAATATAGAGTTAACATATGAACTAACAATTTCCCTCCTTGATATCTACCCAAGACAAATAAAAACATGTATATACAAAATGTGTACACAAATGTTCATAGAAGCAATTATTCATAATTGTCAAAGAATGGGAAAACCCAACTATCTATCAACTGATGAGTAAAATGTAATATATTCACACAAAGGGATAGTATTTGGAAAAAAAGGAATGGTGTACTGAGGCATGCTGCAATATTATGCTATGTGAAAGTACCCAGTCACTGAAAACAACACACTGTATAACTCTACCTTTAAAAAATTTCCAGAATTGACAAATCTGTAGAGACAGAATGTAAAGTCATGATTGTCAGGGTTTGAGGGATTGAAGGGGGAAGAAAGGAGTGACTATTAATAGGCATAATTTCCTTATGGGAGTGATGGAAATGTTCTAAATTAAATTATGCTAATGATGGCATAATTCTGTAAATATAATTAAAAGCATTGAATTGTATAATTAAAACAGGTGAACTTTGATATGTAAATTATATCTCAATAAAACTGCTTAAAATACATTTAAGTATATATATCTTTCAAAGATTAAAGGGAATATAGTGAGTAGTAAAATTATTTTATATTGTATCAAATATACATTGAAAAATAAATATTATCTTCCAATGATAATAGTAAGTTATCTGCTTAGACATCTTTATTCTCAAATATTCAAGGTTTAATATTTTCATGGACCTACTCTTATGTATATTAAAATATAACTATGATAAATAAAAACTAGAGACTAGTTTGAAAGACATAAATGTTAAATGCTTTAAATATTACCTAAATCTTCCTGTTAATATATTTAGATTTTCTTTTCCATTTTAATATATAACAAGGTAGTTTATAAATAGGCTTTGACTTTATTGGAATAATTTATCAAAATAAACTAATAAAATTTAAAGAAATGTAATTGGCTATCAAAGAGATTGTCTACTTTTTAAAAATTTTTGCTTGCCAAAATAACTTGTATCCAACCACATTTCTGTGAAAATTTTTGCTAACTCTATCACATCATTTTTTAATTCTTTATTCTATGGCAAATTGGCCTCACCACTATCACAATCCTAAAGTTTGTAGCTATGTACTCATGGACTATAGATTCTTCTAGGTCTTTTCATTTCCAGTTGAGATATCTTTGCATCATCTCTGGCAGGTTCTGTGAAATAACTTTCATTTCTGATAAGGTCATCATTTATGAATACAGCTTAGTTCTACTTGTTAATAATCTGAGGAAAGCTCAATTTCGAGCTTAACTTGTGAATTATATTCAGTTTGAACACTGAGTAGCATCTGTCCTTCTGATCTTATAGATTTCTAATCCCATGTGAGAATTGTCCCTCCAAAAACCAGCGATATTAGGAAAATCAAGTTGATGTCTTCTTTTCCAATTTTAATCCATTAACCAAAGGTTTCCTTTTATGCCCCTACAACACAATTGTCACTACGAATATTCTTTCTACAGCTGATCTCCCATGCAGCCACTTCACTCTGTTCGTAATTCTTTTCCTACTGTTCACCTTTTTCATCTAAAATATATTTTATAGGTAATTGTTGTCATACTAGGATTACAAATGACTGAAATATCCTGAAATCTGGTACATAGGCCTCCTGGGTTATCATAACCAAATAACTTTGTAAGAAGGTTTTTTTCTAACAGAATCTTTGTGCAAAGCTTGATCTATAAAGTTTCACTGAGATTTCAGGAGAAGGGACTCTGTAGTACAAAGCTGGCTTTGATTTATGATTAAATTTTGGCTGACCACTCTACTGATTTTCATACAGAATGCAATATCATATAAAAAGCAAAAATGTTTAAACTTTTTTTGAGCAATCTCTGGGAAACTGGAAGCACAATCTTTTGAAATACTTTGAATCCTTTCAAACTGAGTGTACCTTATCTCTTTAATCATGCTATTAATAATACATCATTAGGGAAGAATGTGATGGTGGCTTTGGAGATTATGATGCAGAGTAGTGAAAGTTTGGTGGGTAGATACAAGCATACCTTGGAGATAGTACAGGTTCAGTTCCAGACGATCTCAATAAAGCAAATATCACAATAAAGCAAGTCATGAAATTCTTTTTGGTTTTCCAGTGCATATAAAATTTATGTTTAGGCTATACTGTAGTCTATTATGTGTGCAATAGCATTACATCTAAAAAATGTGCATATCTAAATTAAAAAACACTTTATTGTTAAAACGTGCTAATGATCTTCTGAGCCTTCAGAGAGTCAATCTGTTTGGTACATGTTGCCTAGCTTTCAGCCTGTCTCAGCTTTTGCCATGCCTTTCTCATTAAGCTTAATCATTTTTAGCTTTTTATTTAAGGTAAGAGATGTGAAACTTTTCCTTTCCTTTGAACACTTAGAGGACCTTGTAGGGTTATTATTTGGCCTAATCTCAGTACTGTTGTGTCTCAGGGAATAGGAAAGCCTGAGGAGAGGGAGAGAGATGGGGGAATAACCCATCATTGGTCATTGACAAAATTTTATGACCTCTTGGTCATTACTACTCATTTCCTTAGCATTCCACAAGTGTCTTTCTCTCCAAATAAATAACACCACCATCTTGTCTTTATGCAATTTAGTGGTTATTTCGATAATTTATCTGTTTTAATCACTTTTTTGTTAAAGTAAGAAATAATCTCAAAACCTCAGGTACTTAAAACAATACAACTCCTTTTTCTTTTGAAATTTCCAATGAGTTATGGCTTTTCTGAACCCTCCTCCTCCCTAATGAGTTCTTATTCTCGCACCCAAGCTCAAAGAGCTGCCCCCATCTGGGATATGCTATCCTCATGATTGAGTGCAGGAACAAAGTAAGGCAGAGCCAAATCACACAAGTGTATTGAATGCTTTTGCATAGATGTGGAGAAAGATATGTCTACTCATACACCATTGGCCAAAAACAAATCATAGGGTTAAGCCCAAAGTCAGGAACATAAACTCAACCTTCGATGAAGCATGGCAATGGCTGGGAACTGTGAAAAATTAATACATCCTACCAAAGTCAAAAACATTTGCTTTCCTCTAACACAATTTCACTCACCTCCTCTGATGGACTGAAAAGCTTCACTCAAAATTGGAGGTGCATTTTGATCTGTGTCGGGTTCAGATGCAGCTGCATTTGACTGAAAATATGTAATCGGAAGGGATATTATATCTACTTCCTATAATCAATTTATCTCTCTCTCTCTATCTCTCTCTCTCTCTCTCTCACTCTCTCTCTCTCTCTCACACACACACACACACACACACAGACAAATACACACCCAGAACATGGAATGGTGGAACACTAACAAGGCAATTACAATAAACTCTCAAATTCTCACATTTGGAAAGGAGAAAATAGTAGACACATACAGATCACTTGTCAACAGCAGTTCTGAAAACCAGGCAAAAGTTGTAAAGTCCTCCTATTCTTGAGAAATAAAGCAGTCTTTGTTTATGCTCTTTTTCATCCTAGAAGATGCTTTCTGAGGCGTTGTTCTCTATGGCTCTTGACTCTGTCCTGCAAGGAGTTACTTCTTTTCTATCAGACTTCTTGTCTATTTCCAAAGAAAATATAAGAATATTCACTTTGGGGGAGGAAGATTAAGAAGTTTGCTAACCCTGTTTCTTGTACCTAGCAACTTGGGATCCCAAAGGTCACTTTTTTTATCTTGACCAGTCACAATATTCCTCAAACTAGAAGTGTACTACTTTAAGCAACAAAACACACTCAAAATTTTTTCAAAATCTTTTTCTAGTTGATTACAATCAGCTCCAATTTCCCATGGCTGCATGCCTCTCTATATATTATTAGAGATATTTTGAGCTTCTCAAAATTCCATGAGATAATATCCTTGCTCTCTTTCCTGGAGCCATTGTGTTTAATTGAATAGGTTGCAAAGTGAAACATTAATTCAATCAGATATTTTAACAAAGGATATGATCATCCTTGATTTTTTTAAATTTTGAGAATATTTTATTGGTTATAATTGAGAAGCAGTTGTTTCTTCAGGTACTTATAAGTCCTGATAGTCTAGATTCTTTCAATTTCTTTTTTAACCCTGATTAGAAAAATACTTTTTTCCAAGTTAATTTTTGTAGTATTTATCAAATTCAGCTAATAATAATCAACTCATGCTACCAATATTCTATGTTGGGTATAACTTCATTATCCAAAGCCATAGATTTATTTGACACAGTTTCACCTTCCGAGTTATTACAGATGTTAGTTATACCCAATATTTTTATGATACATAATAAGGGTTGACATTTTATTAAATTTTCAGTAACCTTTTCCTTGATACTTGGTTTTCAGAACCAAAGCTTATGCTATATATTTTATATGTTTGCTGTGACCACTCTCTAATGGCTGCAGATTAAATGTCACTCAGCTGAGTTCTGCTAGCACTGCTTGTCATCACAAGCCTTGTTATTCCAGAATGCATGCTGAAGAAGTAACCTTGGTATAGGACATGCTGTATTCATAGCAGAGGGCAAAATTTCAAGAGACAGAGGCAGAACGTGTAAGTGCATTGAAAGGTTATAATTTGCTATGTAGCATATTTCATCTTCAAACATCCCATTGGCTGGTGAAGTCTCATGGCCAAAGTCAAAGTCAAATGGCAGTATATTCAACCTACAGTGAAGCGTGGCAAATTGCAGACGCAAGATATACTTGTGAACCATCATATGCATAATATTTCTCAGCATCTGTTATGGGCTGAATTATTCCCCCCTCCAATTCATACATTGAAGTTCTAACCCATAGTTGTTGGAAAGGCCATTCTTGCATAGCTTGACAACTCTTGCATGGTTGCATAAGAGTGTGACAAGGGCCTGGAAATTTATTTAAAATGGAAATATAAGCCTTCAGAGCCTGTGCTAGGCATATCTCCTTATTTGCAAATATCTTTCTCTTCATTGGATTTGATGTGTACTTCTTTGCTATGCTTAAAGTGTGTGCATCATACAGCACCTTGTCAACCCCACTACTATGTCTCTTCCTGGTGATGGGGTACCCATGCTCACTGTTGAAGCTGATTTTGCTGTCTCTTCTCTATGTGAGTAGAGCATTGTTCCATCCAATGCCTGTGTAAGTCATGTCTTTTGTGGAAACCCTGACACCTACACATCATGTGCTGGGTTAACAACATGGAACTGCTGTTCCTCTTGAAAGATATTGTTATGCTTTTTGTCATCCTCTTCTCAGTGAGACTCCTCCCCTGGAGATGGTAACATGTGTCACTTGCTCAAGACCACAACATTAGAAAATGACCATACTTGGAGATAGCATGTTTTAAAAAGTAATTAATTTAAAATGAGGTCATTAAGGTGAGCCCCAATCCAATATGACTGGTGACTGTATAAGAAGAGTAAAATTGGACACAGACACACCTACAGAAAGAATGCCCAATAAATGTACAGGGAGAAAGGTCTATCTGCAAGCCAAGGACAGAGGCCTGGATCAGAGCCCTGCTGTCACCTTGATCTTGGATGTCTAGCCTCCATCTCTCTGAGAAAATAAATTTCTGTTTTTTAAGCCACCTAGTCTTTGGTAACTTTTTAGGGCAGCCTTAGAAAACTAATACACCACCTCAATCCTCTCCCTCTCCTCTGTCACAGTCATAGTTCTTCAGTGACTATTCCTCTATGCAGAGCCAAGATACTGTTACCACATGATACAGCTCTAAGTTGAAATACTACGCATGAATGTACAGCCTCTAACAAAAAGTTTATGTTCCTCCAGCTCTATTTCTCCATAATTTTCATCAAACTCAACCTGCTTTACTATCTTTGGAGACCTCCATGGACTGAATATTTGTGGCTCTCTGAAATGCATATGTTGAAATCCCAACCCCTCCCCCCACCAAGGTGATGGTATTAGATGGTGGAGCCTTTGGGGGATGATTAGGTCATAAAGGCAGAGCTCTTAAGAATGGGATTAGTGACCTTATTAAGGGAGCCAAGAAAGCTTCCCTTTTCCCTTCTGCCTTATGAGGGTGTAGGGACAGGAAGGTCTTCTATGAACCAGGAAGTGGGCCTCCACCAGACACCAATCAGCTGGGCAACTAGGTATTCAATGTCCCAGTTTCTAACACTGTAAAAAATAAATTTTAAATTTCTGTTGTTTATAAGCCACTCAGTCTACAGTATTTTTTTATAGGAGCCAATGCAGACTAATAAAAATATCTCCAGGACCTTGATTTTTTGTTAATGCATGTAAAACACCGAATGCATATGTATTAACTTTCTTTTTAAATTAAGCAAATTGCTTTAATGCAACATCAATGAAAGGAAACATCCAGTGTCTTTCTCCCTTGTCTTTCCATCACATCTGTCCCTAATATACCAATATAGTTTAATTCTCTTAATGACTGATTGACTATTTCTAAGACTAGAATTGTACTGAAATTAATTTAAATAAAAGGGTATGATCTAAAGAATGTCATATCATGTGGGAAGTAGAGTACTATCTTACCCAGACTGAAGTTGAGAGCTAGCCACCTAAATTAGAATTGCCATATGCTCCCTACTAACTCATATTTCCCTCCTCTAATTATTTGTTTTCTCTTGGATCATATTATCACCTAACATTAGAATATTAGACTCATCAAAGCAGGAGTGTTTCTGTTTCGTTCACTGTTGTATCCTCTGTTCCTAGAACTTCACAAGGAACATAGTATATACTCAGTATAAAGCAACACAGGGACTGAATAATGAATGGCTAGCCACAAACATGATCCCTGGAAAATATAATTGAAAATTGCCAGTGGAGAGAAAAAGTCAATGTTGACAATCAGCCAAAGAGAGGCTGAAGTCATCTTGCTCCTAGACCCACCAGGTAATAGTATTTTATCCACATTTTTTTATAATTTCAGAATATCATGGGGGTACAAACATTTTGATTACATATACTGCCTTTGCACTGCCCAAACCAGAGCTACAAGCATGCCCATTCCCCAGTGAGCTCTGCATCCATTAATCTTGAATTTACCTATCCCCTCCACCTACCTCCCAACTTATTGCTCCTCTTGCTTTTGCCTTGCACTTAGCAAGCTAAATAAATAAGAGAAATACTAGGTGTAGAGAGTAGTACCTTTCCTCAACTTTCCCCAGTGCAAGAAGCCAATGTATGGTGTTGGATAAATATAATTAAAAACAAAATCCCCTCTCCACCTGGAAAACTTAACCACAAAGGTAGAAGAGAAAGAAAATGATTTTATTATTGAATAAACATTAAACCAGAATGCAAATCACAAGCAATCTGTTAAGAGATTGCAAAGACATAACAAAATCTCACCCATTGATTATCAAAGCAGATACCACAAAGTACATACATGTTATGACTGCTATATTTCGTTAGTAAAAATCAGCTTAATAATGTCCTCTTTAATTTCAGTGTTGTCTGCTAATTTAGTTTCAGATTCTATAAATAAAGACCTTTTTAAATCTTGTTCCCTATGGTAATAAGTTCTAGTTTAGTGTCTCTCATATAGTAGTTTAGTAAATATGTTGACTTAATGAATGAATAGTCCTATAAAATTGACAATGTCAACTCTAAAGATAATTTTGAAGATAATAAGAAAGTCCCAGGAGCATATTTCTTTCTGAATTTCACACCAAGAATTCTGGCTTTACATAGTTGGCATAATTAATTACATAGTTAATGAAGTTTTCTGTTTTAAGTTGGATTCTCTGAAGATTAGAGTTGGACATGTGGTTCATGCATGAAATATAATTGTAGTCACCTTATTGATGTACCTTAAACTTCTCCTTTGTTTTTCTTTTCTAAATTTTTTCATAGAAATTCTCACATGACTCAAGTTGAATTATCTTGACATTTATAAATATTACATATCATCACAAAGCACCTGAAATTCATTTTGGAAAAACAAAACAAGAGTGTGCATATGTATATTTAAGACAGAGCTTAACTTACTTTTCCATTTGTAATTTATAATCAATAACAGTTGCCAATCCAAATCTTGCTAAGTGTTATATGTTTAGCATTGCCTGAATACTTTCCCAAACTCCTTTTAATCATTTAAATAACCCAGATTTCAGCATGATTGTAAACTAGAACTGTCATAGAATCACTATGTGCAAAGGCACATTCAACAACATTAGGCCAATTATTTAATTAATCATATGTTTGTTCAAAGGCATTGTCCCATCTGCCTTTATTGGTTCCTTTTTTAGCTTTCTTGTCCTTTGGCCAGTTTAAAAAACACTTGTACTAATTATTATGTATAGTACTACATATTTTCCAGGAATATTACCTATGTAATCATTGAAAGCCTAAAAATATATTTAGTGGATTAATATATAACTAGTTTTAAAATTTAGAAAAGCTATATTATAAGAAATATATTTCAGTTTTTTCATACAATAAAATCAAAGATTTCTTCTTCTTAAAAATTAGAATAATTTGTATAGGATTTTATTTTATTCTAAGGCATTTTATTTTAGACCGTCAAACTATATTACAATTTCTAGATTTCACATTTCTATATACATGCAAGATTATTTGGTATTAAACAATATGATTCTTTGGTTATATTCAGAAAAATATTTGAAATTAAAACTGGATAAAAGTTAACATTGACTTTTTAATGACATGGGCTAATTATAAGCTGTTTTTGCTGATAAGAGGAGAACATATAATCCTTTTGCTCAACTAAATTTTGTTCTTTAGGTATAAACTAGAACTTCTCTAAATCTTAGCTGGCTAGGGAATATATACAGTCCATTAAAATATGTGTTCATATGAATATTCCTAACTTAACTTGCAAATTAAGTTGTTAAAAAATGCATGCACATAAAAGTTTAAAAAGTGTCAAAGGTCAGCTAATGAACTAGATGCCAATTTCCCACCTCTTTAAACTCTAAATGGTATGCATATTATTTTTAAGCTGAAATGTTTCTTGAGTTTTAATGACATTTATTGATTCAGTCCTCTTTGATACAATCTTTCCCATCTTTATCATAATTGCTATATATGATCCAGTACAAAGTGATTCTTGGAACATGTCAAGACAAACTCCTATCCTAAATAATCCTGCACCATTAGCTAAAACATAGAAAAAATACAAAAATATTGTTTTGCCATACTTTATATTGTAACAAAGGATAGACTCCTTGGTTTTTTGTACCTTTATAGGAAGTTTAAAGTGATTAATAGCATGTGTGTATTATGTATGTAGTCATGTCTGTGCGTGTTTGTACAGATTATATAGGTATGGATGTAGAAATAGATAGGTTGTTGATAATCCCACAAGTCGCTTAAGTATTTTGGTGTTACTAATCATCATGACAAAAAGTACACTTGTTTTTCTCCATTTTGCTTGCTTCCAGATGTTATACCTCATCTTAGGAAGTAAGAAATCTCCAATGACAGTATTCACCATAACGCACAATAGCCTCCCTGACCTCAGAAATAATACAAATTCCAAAATTGAAATCACACTTTATTGCTTGTATTACCTTTGAGGAAATTTTTAATAGCTGTTGCTTTATTTAATTATTTATATAATTTCTGTGTTGGGCCATAGAGTGTGCAATGGAAGATAGTAAGAAAAACACTTATTAATAACATTTTTTCAGGCTGAAAGTATCTTCTTATTTAAAACAATCTGTCAACAAGTGACCTCCCATTGCCTAGTTACTATGGATAGCAAAATGGTAAAAATCAGTTACATTACACCACCATATCACCTAGCATGCATGCATAATAGCTCTTCCCTTCATATAAGATATTTATATGACTATGCATTAGGCTAAAACCATTTATTTATTTATTTCATTCTTATCAATGACATCAAAAAATGTCCCTAGTATCAACAAGCACATCTCACAGCCAAATCTTGTTTTCAATACCATTCTACAATAAAAGGAACTAGGACTCTTAGAAAAATAGGTGATTCTAGAATTAGGGCAGGAAATACATAAGATGAACATAGACGATCTCCTACTGCCAATAAGTTAAAATGTGCTTAAACACATACACTCACATAATAATGGAGACATATCAAAGAGTCATAGGAAGCGACTCAAAGAGCTCCCACTGGCCAAAGATGAAATGACTTGAATCTCACCATTGATAAAACAGTGTTGATTATAACTCTTTATCAGTGTGCTTGGGCGCTATAACAATATACTACAAACTGGGTGACTTGAACAACGGAAATTTTTTTTTTCTCATAGTTCTGGAAGCTAGAAGTCCCAAATTGAGATTCAGGTAGGGTTGGTTTTTGTGGAGGCCTTTCCTTCTGGCTTGTAGGTGGTCACCTTCTTGCTGTGTGCTCACATTTGCAGAGAGAGAGAAAAAAAAATTCTGGTGTCACTTGCTCTTTTTAAAAAGACATAAGTCCTGTTTTATTAGGGATCACCCTACAACCTCATTTACCTGTTTTTTTTTTCTTTTCTTTTTTT
>VBSM01003039.1:17632198-17670315 GCA_008086735.1 Cheirogaleus medius
GCCCCACGTTAATAGGGGCCTGGAGGCCACACAATAAGCACATTGTTCCTATTACTGTTGCTTGGCCCTGTAAGATGGCTGGATAGTCAGTGATGGGTAAGATTCCTCAGGGAGGAACAACCTAAGACAGGCACAGCTGCCAGGGGGCCAGCCAAGAGGAACTGGGGATGGAAAGTGCCCCCTGTGGCTGCCTTGCTTAACCTTTGCTTATCTCAGCCTCTGACCTATGCTTTGAGCAACTGCCTGGAAACCTTGAGTCAGGGGATATCTGTGTCCTTAGGCTATGTGTTCCAAAATTTATGGCCATTGCTGCAATGCCAGGGTGGTCACGTATAAGGAAGTAATTTGATTTTTAGGGTATAAAAATAAAACGACTGGTGCGTTTGGCGCTGCAGTCTTGCACCGTCTTTATGTGTGTCTGTGTCTTTCTTTGTGTGTTTCTTTGTGTTTTGTGTTCATCCCTTGTCCTGCAAATGGGCCACGACATAATGCAGATCCATTAATTGTATGTTTGGCATATTTATATCTCATCTATTTGTTTTCAAGATGAATATTCAAGATGAATATGTGTGTGTAATGATTATATCCAATTCATGCTGTTTCTTTGAATAATCTTGACTAAAAGACTTTTAAGAATTTTAAGTTTTTTTCTTCTTTCAAGTGCTTATTTATTAAGTACATATTTGATATTTAGGGATGAGTCTAAATATTTGGAAAATTATTTGCTTTTGGAAAGATACTATGCTGAACGAAATTGAAAAATGGTGAGTATTTGGCTTTGGAATTAAATTTAGTCATAGTTATATTTTATTGTAGCTGACTACATATATGTTCTATTTTTCAATTATTATCTTTTCTTTAGGAATTATTTATTAATTCATGAATCTAATTTGTAAGAGGTTTATTAAAATGACTGACTATAGTTATAATTTATTAATATTTTACATCTTTATTATTTCACTTCATACATTTAGCCTATGTGGTTTTGTGCATATATGACAGGATGCATACCTTCTTTGTGAAGTATTGTGCCTTTTATAGTTATGCAATGTCTTTTTGGCCATGCCCCTTGTTTTTATTCTTTCTTTAGCATTTCATTTTATTAAATTTCTTGGAAACAATGTATAACTTACTGTTTTAGAAACTAAACTGACATTTTTATTTTTTAGGAGAATTTACTAATGAATACTTAAATAAATCTTATGTAACATTATTCTGTTTTTATTTTACTTTAGATTTATTATTTATTTCAAACTATTGTCTCCTGTTATTATTTTCTATTATTAATTTGATCAACTTAATATTAATTTATTTAATCATTATATATATTGCTAAATGCTGATGGACTTTCTAGTTTTATATAAATTTATTTTTCCAATAATTATAATTAAATGTAGATTTATTTATTGTTACAGGCAAAAAAAGATATCTACTATCTTCCCCTACTTTTTCTCTCCCCATCATACCAAAAGCCATCATTTAAAATGAGATATTTAAAATGTTTTCTCTCCAACACTCACTTTACATTCCAAAAAGATTTTTAATTTTTCTTTCATTTTTTTTCCACTTTCATATTTTAAACCTCCGAAGTTTTACTAAATAATGTCTCTAACATTTAGCTCCAAGCCTTGATTAGGTTTTACTTTAAGTCTTTTCTGAGTACTCACTGATGGTTGGGAAAATGGTGGAATAAAGTTGATCTCCTGGCTCTCTGCTCCCAGAGAGAGAAGTGAAGAACTCGATCTGCTCTGCATGAATGGATCACTCTCCAGCAAGATCAGTGTTGTGAAACTGCAGAGAAATAGCATAGGACACACAACACAGGAAAAAAAAAGGTGAATGAGAGATAGGATTGCGAAGTCTGGGAAGTGCAAGATAAACAATAGAGAATAGAGCGTGATATGGCTGCGCCCACCTGGCCAGAAAGTGAAGTGGGATCAGACTCATAGGAGAACGTCTTGCTTCCCCACTGACCTCCACACCCACTCAGACTGGGATCTGCCTCATGGCAGGAGCCACTGGGCTCTGTGGAGAGGAGAGAATAGTGGGAAGTATCTTGAACTCCCCAGACCTCTGTGCTAGGACTGAACTGGGCAGGGGAGGGACTGGTCTGAGTTACCACTGGAGGGAGTTAGGAGACAGGCACCTCACCTTTGGTGGGCAGCAGAACAAGAACAACGGAAGTGAACACTGAAAAGGGGGCTCTACCCTAGAAACCACTGTTTATGGTGGGTCAGAAAGTGTAATACCTCCTGCTGGACAGGTGCAAGATTGTGGAAAGATGACACAGAGAAACAGTGGGCATTCTGTTGACTCATCCAACAACTCCTGAAAAGTCACCCCTAGGGCTAGTGCTCTGTAGGTGGGCAGCTGCCATTTTGGGGGTCCACAACCCAGATGCTGTGGCATGCTATAGTTTTGGGCGGCACCCTTGCCCCAGCCCAGGGACTCTCACAACAGGCTCCTCCCTTCTGCCGACCTTTTGTCAACTAGCTGGGCCATTTTGATGGGTGAATTTTGAGTGTTTCCTCAGTGGTGAAAGGCTGGCACCTATGGGATTCACAGGTACTGGGGTGCTGGAGGTGGACTTGGGCATTACCCCGCACCTTAGCACTGTGACTTTCATGCTGAAAGTGGTAAGCTCCATCCCTGGAGGTAGGGAGAGGCAAGATAAGCCACTTTACCTGTGCCACTGGCATGAATTTGCAGGGCCTTGGTGCAAATCAATAGTTGGCAGCCCAGTGACTTGGCCTCTCAGACTGGCTTAGGGCATCTGGTAGGTTCATAACTCTGGTTCCTGATCTTCGTGTCCTGGTGGTTGCCAACAGTGGGGTTCAATGTCAGGGAAAGAATATACTGGCCAGAGGCCACAGAAAGTGCACCAAGTAACCTCTCCCATCAGCAGCAGCCTTGCAAGTGTGATGGAAGAACCCTGAATAACATATTAGTGGCTCCCTCTAGTGGCAGATCAAACAACCATAGAAGCACACACATCCAGGCTGGTAGACAGCAGCTGCAATATCTGTCTTGCTCCTACCACCACTTTAAGGGTGTATAGGGTCAAGTAACCCTTAAGAGTGGCAAGATCTATCCTAACAATTGGGACATTAATAGTCCTCACCTGCAAACCAGAAAGCAAAACAGAGGCATCAGATTACCTTGATAATTGGCTCCTCCACATAAACTACAACTAATGACAGAAAGGGTAACCCCACATCTCAAAACAGTGCCTTCTATCTCAAACTACTAGAGGGCAGTGAGGTTATACACACAGTTGGGTTTCACCACATGGGAGCATAAGCTGGGAGACCAAATTCATTAATCTCCACTGGCAAGAGGTGAAGACAACAAGTCAGAGGTAACCCAACTTGTCAAGATACCTCTAAGGCAATACGAGACCAGAATGCCTCCTCCCACCACTGTTAAGGAACGTCTCTTGGGGGCTTGAAGATAAGGGCACAAACCAGTCCTAGCATTCCCAGTTCTCAATCAATTACCCTGATGAGAAAGAACCAGAGAAAGAACACAGGAAATATAAAAGAGCAGAGAGAAATTCACACCCCCAAAAGAAATCATGACACCCTCAAAATCAGGTACTAATTTAAATGAAATGATTAAATTGATGGAGGAGTTCTGAATATGGATTGTAAGGAAACTCAATGGAATTGAAGAAAAAATAGAAACCCAACACAAAGAAACCACGAGAACAATTCAGGAAATTAATGAAAAATTTTCTAAAGAAATTGAAATATTACAACAAAATGAAACAGAAATTTTGGAAATGAAGGAAGCATTCAAGAAACTTTAAAACACAGTGGAAAGCCCTAAAAATACAATGGATCATGCAGAGGAGAGAATCTCAGAGCTTGAAGTTAATACCTATCTGCTAAAAATATCAGATGAAGAAAAAGAACACAGAGGCAAGAGACAAGAGCAGAACATACAAGGAATGTGGGATTATGTAAAGAAACCAAATATAATAATTATAGGCATCCAAGAGAGAGAAGAAGAAAATACACAAGGATGGAAAACATATTTCTTGGAATACTGGAGGAAAATATGCCTGGCCTGGCCAGAAACCTAGATATCCAGATACAAGAAGCACACAGAACTCCTTGGAGACTTAACATGAAGAGGCAAACACCATGGCACATAATTATCAGGCTGGCCAAAGTAAACACAAAAGAGTCAATCCTTCAAGCAGTCTGATGAAAATGACAGATAACCTACAAAGGAAAACCTATCAGACTAACTACAGACTTCTCGAATGAAATTCTACAAGCCAGAAGAGACTGGGGACCCATTATTAATCTTCTTAAACAGAACAATGGCCAACCTAGAATTTTTACCTGGCAAAAATGAGCTTCTTCTACAAGGGAGAAATAAAGACCATCCCAAAGAAGCAATAACTAATAGAATTTGCAAAGACCCGACCTGTTCTGTAGGATGTACTCAGACCTTCATTACACACTGAAGAGCACAATAGACACCCACCAAATTAAAAACACTCAGAGATTAAAGCCCAGAACCTAGGTTAAGCAATGGCTCAAGAGGTAAAACAAAACAATAAGAACTTACCCAACAATATGAACAGAAATCTAGTCCAAATATCAATCCTCTCAATAAATATGAATGGCTTCAAATGTCTTTTGAAGAGACATAGACTGGCAAAGTGGATAAAACATTATGAGCCAAGTATCTGCTGTCTCCAGGAAATGCATCTAACCCACAAAGATGCTTTCAGACTCAAGGTCAAGGATTTGAAAACAAATTTTCAGGCAAGTGGAAACCAAAAGAGAGTGGGGGTAGGGATTCTGTTTTCAGACAGCATAAATAGCCAAATAAAGAAAGTAGCAAATAATAAAATAGCAAATATAGCAAATAATATAGCAAATAATAAAATAAAGTAGCAAATAAATAAAATAGCAAAAGTAAATAAAAACAAAGATGGTCATTATATAATGGTGAAAGGAAAAAAAAAAACAAGAAGACTTAACAATTCTTAATATCTTTGCACCCAACACAGGATCACCCAGATATATAAAGCAAACCCTGTATGAAATAAATAGCATGATAAACAGTAATGCCATAGTAGCGGAGGATTTCAACACCCCACTGTCTGAAATGGACAGATGCTCAGAAAAAAAAAATAAGCAAAGCAATAATGTATTTAAACAGAGCTCTAGGACAAATGGATCTAACAGACATCTACAGGACATTCCACTCAAATAAAACCGAATATACATTCTTCTTATCAACTCAAGGAACTTTCTCCAAAATTGACCACATCCTAGCCACAAATCAGACCTCAACAAATTAAAAAAAATTGAAATTGTACCATGTATCTTCTCAGACCATAGTGGTATAAAACTAGAGACCAATTCCAACAGAAACACTCACTGCTTCACAAAGTCATGGAAATAAAACAATCTATTGCTATATGACTGCTGGGTGAAAGAAGAGATTCAGATGGAGATCAAAAAATTCTTTGAATTAAATCATAATGGGGACACAAACTTTCAAAACCTGTGGGATATAGCAAAAGCATTCCTGAGAGGAAAACTGATAGCATTAAATGCTCACATCCAAAAGATAGAAAGCTCACAAATCAACAAACCAATAAACCATCTCAAGGAACTGAAAAAGGAAGAGCAAATTAATTCTAAACCTAGTAGAAGAAAGTAAATAACTAAGATTAAAGCAGAACTAAATGAAATCATGAGCAAAAGAGCTATACAGAAGATAAAAAAACCAAAAGCTGATTTTTCAAAAAGATAAATAAAATTGACATCCCTGTTGCTAGAATTGACAACCAATATAAAGGAAAGGACTTTAATAAACTCAATCAGAAATGAAAGAGGAGAAGTCACTTCAGGCTTCATCAAAACACAAAACATTATCTATGAATACTCTAAAAATCTATATGCCCAAATGCTACAAAATGTGGAGGAAATAGACAAATTCTTGGAAACACACAACCTCCTTAAGCTCAATCAAGAAGAAATAGAATTCCTGAACAGACCAATATCAAGTGCAGAAATTGGAGCAGCAATAAAAAATCTCCGCCACGCCCCCAAAAAAGTTCCAGACCAGATGAGTTCACTTCCAAATTATACCAAACATACAAAGAAGAATTCATACCTATACTGCAGAAATTATTCCAAATCATTGAGAAGAATGGTATCCTCCCCAACTCCTTCTACAAAGCTAATATCACCTTCATACCAAAGCCAGGAAAGGATGTAGCAAAAAAAGAAAACTACAAGCTAATATCCCTCATGAATATAGATACAAAAATTCTCAACAAAATTTTAGCAAACCCAATCCAATACCTCATCAAAAAAATAATTCACCACAACCAGGTGGGCTTTATCCCAGGGATGCAAGGCTGGTTCGACATACACAAATCTAAAATGTAATTCACCACATAAATAAAAGCAAAAACAAAGACCATATGATTCTCTCAAAAGATACATAAAAAGCATTTGATAAAATATAGCACAGCACAATACAGGTTTTTTAATGATAAAAACTCTTAATAAATTAGGCATAGATGGGACTTTCCTTAAAATTATTAAGGCCACATATGACAAACTCACAGCCAATATCATATTGAATGGGGAAAAATTGAAAGCATTCCCACTTAGAACTGGAACCAGACAAGGCTGCCAACTATCCCCACTTCTATTCAATATAGTGCTGGAAATCCTTGTCAGAGCAATCAGACAGGAGAAGGGAATTAAGGCTGTCTGAATGGGGGCAAAAGAGGTCAAACTCTCACTCTTTGCTCATGATATGCTATTATACCTAGAAAATCCCTAGGATTCAGCCAAGAGACTCCTGGAATTGATACACGAATTCAGTAAAGTCTCAGCATACAAAATTAATGCACACAAATCAGTGACGTTCATGTACATAAATAACAACCAAGCCAAAAGTCAAATCAAAGACACAACACTTTTCACCATAGCATCAATGAAATTTAAATATTTAGGAATATACTTAATGAAGCAGATGATAGATATTTATAGTGAGAACTACGAATCAATGAGAAAAATTGTAGACAATGTGTACAGATGGAAATTCTTACCATGCTCATGGATTGGTAGAATCAATATTGTTAAAATGTCCATTCTTAATGTAATCCCTATCAAAATTCCACCATCATTCTTTACAGATTGAGAAAAAATAATTCTACGTTTCATATGGAATCAGAGAAGACCTCATATAGCCAAAGCAATCTTAAGCAAAAAGGAAAAATTGGGAGGCATCAGTCTTCCAGACTTCAATCATTACTATAAGGCTATAGTATCCAAAACAGCATGGCACTGACACAAAAACAGAGATATAGACCTTTGGAATAGGATGGAGATCCCAGATATAAAACCATCCTCATATTGTCATCTAATTTTCCACAAAACAGAAAAACGTATACATTGAGGAAAAGGATCTCTATTCAATAAGTCGTCCTGGAAAAACTGGATATCCACAGGCAGAAGATTAAAACTGGATCCCCACCTCTCACCTCTCACAAAAATCAACTCATGTTAGATAACAGACTTAAACCTAAAGTGTGAAACCTTAAGTATTCTAGAAGATGTTCAGAAGACCCTTTCAGACAATAGCCTAGGCAAAGAATTTATGAATAAGACCCCCAAAGCAATCACAGCAGCAACAAAAATAAATGAATGGGACCTGATCAAATTAAAAAGCTTCTGCACAGCCAAGGAAACTGTCCCTAGAGTGAATAGACAGCCTACAGAATGGGAGAAAATATTTGCTCTCTACATATCCAATAAAGGGCTGGTAACAAGAATCTATAAAGAACTTAAGAAAATCAACAAGAAAACTTAAAACAACCCTATCAATAAATTGGCAAAGGACATGAACAGAAACTTTTCAAAAGAAGACAGACTGATGACCAGAAAATATAAAAAAGTGCTCAACATCTCTAATCATTAGGGAAATGTAAATCAAAACTACAATGAGATATCACCTAACTCCAGTGAGAATGGCCTCTATAAAAAAGTTCCAAAATAACAAATGCTGGCTGGATGTGGAGAGATTGGAACACTCTTATACTGCTGTTGGGACTGCAAATTAGTACAACTCCTTGTGGAAAGTAATTTGGTGATAACCTCAAAGAGCTAAAAATAGAAATACCATTTGATCCAGCAATACCACTACTAGGCATATATCCAAAGAAAAAAAGGACATTCTATAATAAAGATATCTGCATTCAAATATTTATAACAACACAATTTACAATGGCAAAGATGTGGGAACAACTCAAATACCCATCAATCTATGAGTGGATTCATAAAATGTGGTATATGTATACCATGGAGTACTATTCAGCTCTAAGAAACAATGGTGATCTAGCACCTCTTATATTATCCTGGATAGAAATTGAGGCCATCCTTCAAAGTGAGATATCATAGGATAGAAAAACATGCACCATATGTACTCGCCATCATATTGGTACTAATTGATCAACACTAAGATGCTCACGTTCTAGTAATACTCATTGTGTTCCAGTCAAGTAAGGGGGGTAGGGGGGTGGGGGGGTGGGAGGTAGAGAGGGTGGGGTGAGTAAAACTACAGCTAATGGAGACGGGGTGCACTGTATGGAAGAAGAACACACTTGTGGCCCTGGCTTGAGCGAGGCAAATGCATTTCATGTAACTAAAATGTTTGTACCCCCATAATATCCTGAATTAAAAAAAAAAGATTTGTCTTTTCTTTTTCAAATGTTTTTATTAGCACTAATTACTCAGTTAATTACTTCATTCTACTCTTTCTAGCACTTCCCATTTAAAGTGCCTTTGTTATTATGGATTGAACATTTGTGTTCCCATACACCAAATTCATATGTTCATATGTTGAAGTTCTAACCTCCAGGGTGGCTCTAATTGGAGAGGGGGCCTCTGAGAAAGTTGTTAAGGTCATAATGAGGTCATAAGGGTGGGACCCTAATTTGATAGTATTAGTGTCCTTATAATATGAGCTATCAGAACTCTCTCTCTCTCTCTCTCTCTCTCTCTCCCCATGTACCAAGAAAGGTCACTTGATGACACATGATACAATTAGAAGGCAGCCAACCATCTGCATGTCAGGAAAAGCGGTCTCACCAGAGAACGGCCCTGTCATACCTTGATTTGAGACTTCCAACTTCTAGAATTATGATAAAATTAATTTCTCTTGTTTAATCCACCCTATTTATAATATATTGTTACAGCAGTCCTAGGAAAATAACACATCAGTGTTCCAGGCAGAAAGAAAGAAAGAAAGAAAGAGAGAGAGAGAGAGAGAGAGAGAGAAAGAAAGAAAGAAAGAAAGAAAGAAAGAAAGAAAGAAAGAAAGAAAAAGGAAGGAAGGAAGGAAGGAAGGAAGGAAGGAAGGAAGGAAGGAAGGAAGGAAGGAAGGAAAGAAGGAAGGATCTCTATTCTCATGGAGTAATGTTCAATATTATACTGTCAGTGCTAATAAAAAGAGCAGGGATATTCTTTCATATAGATGTTGAGTAACTCCTCTCTGATATGGTAATATCTGAACAGAGATTTAATGGAAGTGGAGTGACCAGCTGTGCATTTCCCAGGTGAAGAGTAGTCCAGAGAGAGAGAGCAGTAAGTGCGAAGGTTCTGAGGCAGAAGAGATGTCGGCATACACGGATACCAGTAGAAAAGGGTAGGTGAAGATGGCATGAAAGTAGAGATCAGAGAGATTGTTCAGGACCAGAGCATGGAAGAGATTTGAAGGCATTAAAATTTGGACTTTATTCTGAGTAAAATGGTAAGAAAATGGGTGGTTTGGGGTGAAGCAATGACTTTATTTTACTGGTAATTTCTAAGATCTCCAGCTATTATATGGAGATTATCAAAGCAGGGCTCAAAGGAGAGAGATACAGAATATTTTCTGGATATCTTCTAAAAATAATATATTTTCCCACATATTATATTAGTGAAATAATACCTTAAACTTTGCACTGCACAAATATGTTCAGTGTTTGCTCTATCAAAGGATTGCTAATTTGATACAGGATTCTTGGCATTTAATCCTTTATTCCCTTTATCTCTTAGCTTCAGATGTTCCACTCCTTTAAAATTTCCATTTGGGATAGATAATATTATACGTCACCTTGAGGAGGCTAAGAGAGCCCAGATAGCTGGTAAGACATTATTTCTGAGTATATTGATGTTAGGGAAATTATGAACAGAAATAAAAATGAAATCTATTCTGGAAAGCCAGAATTTCATTTAACTTTTGTGTTAGTTATGCCATATAGTATTTACCCTTTTAAATAAATTATTTTCTCATGTCTTGATTTGTACAAACTGAAAGAGAAAAGATGGGATTATATGATAGATCTTTTTTTCTGCCTAGAAACATTGAAAGTATGAGATCAAAAAGAGAAATATTGAAAATAGAATTCATAAAAAATAGAATTAATAGTGCCATTTTCCCCATAAACTAGAGAATAACAAACTCTTTTTAAATGTTGTAAAGTGCTTAGTGGTTTTAAAAATAAAGTGACAACTAAATCATGTTGGCTTCATAGCCTGCAGTGAAAACACACTGAGCCTTAAATATTAACATTTGGTGGCATTTCATGTCCTATTAATGTTACAATGAAGACCAACTTCAACTAATCTGTCTTCACACAGTTCAATTTCACAGTATAATTCCAGACAAATGGTCTGAAATGAGCTAAATATTCTGTACAATATCTTCTTCTCAGCCATGATTTATTTCCCTAATAAAAAGTAACCAATATTCTTTATTTTCAACAATAATATAAACTACAGAAAATGAATAAGAAGAAAAAAGTCCAACATATCATATATAGAAAATAACTTTAGTATCATAGGTCTAAGAATCCAAGGACCTGAAGTTCATTTCAATCTACACTTGGGTGAATTGGCCCAAGAACCCTGAAGGTAAAGCAAAAACCTATTATTGCAAGAAAATAGAATTGGCTGCACTATTTCATTTTAGTGAGAGTTTGTTAGACATGATAAACTATACACCATAAACAATTGCACTATCTTGATTATGAAGACTGCAGTTCTGGTTGTTCTTTAAAACTTTTGAACAAACAGAATCATGCATCCCTTCAATTCAATAACATTTCTGCTAAAACATCAGTATTAAATGTGGATTAATCTCAGAAAGCTTTGCATTATCATGCATTTTGCATTGTCACAAATAATATAAGCAAAACAGAAGTAGGATGTGTGACAATTTGTATCAGTCAGCATTCATGTTTTAATTAGTATTTTCCTTTGTCTACCATTTAGAATATCATAAGCATAACATGTTGTTCAGAAAAATAACCTAAATACAAGCATATTAATTTTCTATTGCAGCCATAACAAATTACCACACATTTAGCAGCTTAAAATAATACATACTTATTATCTCATAGTTCTGACACAGTGTCACTCTGCTAAAATCAAAGTGTTGGCAAGGCTGTATTCTTTTCTGGAGGCTCCAGAGAAGAATCTATTTATTCGATCATTTAGATTATTGGCAGAATATAATTTCTTGAAGTTGTAGGACTCAGGTTATTATTTCTTTGCTGGGTGTCCCAGGTGAAGGCCATTCCCAGCTTCCAGAGGCCATCCCCATTCCTTGGCTTGTGGCTTCCCTTTTTCATCTTCACACAGCAATGGTGAGTTAAATTCTAACACTTCTAATCTTTCCTGCCTCTTTTTCCATCCTTATATTTCTCTTACTAAAGCTTCTGCATTCCTCTTCCTCTTTTACTGTCCCATGAGATTATTTACATTGGACCCACCCAAATAATCCAGAATAGTCTTCTATTTTAAAGTAACCTTATTTCCACTTGGAAAATTTCTTTTGTCATTTCAAGTAACATATGCACACGTTCCAGGGATTGGAGTGTGGAGAGTTGTAGAGATGTTATTCTGCCTACCACAGCAAGTCTCTTGAAGTATTAAGACTTCTGTAGAATCTAGCCATTAGGGTAAGAATAAGTGGTCTTTTAACATCTTTTAATAAACAATTTGAGTGAGTTGCTTACTTTTTCAGCTGCTAAATTTGCAGGCTGATATAGACTGCCATCTACACCAGTGTTGCCTTCAGGGTCCCTGGTGGTCCTGGTAGACTAACTTCTCCAGGAGTGAATTTTCCCCTTCAGTCTGATTCTTGTCAAAGATGAGTCTCAGACACTGTCGGATGTCCAGTCTACTCTGGTAGTGTTGTCACAAGATGGAAAGCATGGGCCAGACACAGTCTAGGGTCTTACCTGCTTGGGAGAGTCTCCATTAGAGACCATTCAGAGAACTTGGGGGATTCTTTCCCCTTTCTTATTCCTGTATTCAGTCTGGGTCAGCTATCAGATGTTTCTTTCATAAAGGAAGTTTAAGGCATTCTCATAAGGGTAAGCTTTGTTTTAAAGTTCATGAACGTTGCATCTATGCTGATGTGGCCTTGTCTCTATGGCAACAAGGATTTTTAAGTCCTGTTGTCATAGAGACCTGGTAATCCCTGTGCCAGGGTCAGAAATCCCTAGGTCAGGTTACATCATACAGCTAAGTGACACAAAGTATAGACCCTGTGAGATATCTGAGTGGATCTTATGGCTCTCATTGACCTTATAGCCATGCTATATCTCTCATACTCCACCCATAATATGGGATTTAATATATTAAGTATTTGTAAAGTCCTAGCACAGTAGGTCAGGGCAGAGAAAAAAGGAGGATTTCATCTGCACCTTCCTCTATCTTTTCCTTTATTTATTCCTTAATATTTTTTGTGCCTACAAAGTAGCCTTTTTCTTTCCTCTTCTTTACTCTAACAAATCTCTCTGTCTAAATTCATTAACTCCAAAAACTGATTGACATGAACTAGATCTCCTACAAGTAGGTAAAATTTACATACTTTTAATTTAACACATATTTTTAATCCCTATCTTTCCACTTTTACTTACCTCCTGGACTTCCTACTTGGTGATCGGCTTTCATCCCAGTGACCACAGCTGACCTCAGGAACTATCCCTGACCTTTTCCTCTTCCTCCCTAGCCTCAATTATTCATTAAAGTCCCATTCAGATCAACAGATTAACTCTTTCAAATCTTCCCATGTTTTATATTGGGCTTTTTATTCTGGTTCTCTAAGCTCCTATATTGCTCATTAGCAAGAGTCAGTTCAAAGGATGCATTTAAATACTTAAACTGCTGATCTTTCAGGAGTATTCAACAATTTTGAAAACTCTTTTCGTCAAACACTCATTCTTGGCCTCTGTGGACCAAGATATCTTGTTTCCTTCTTCTGTCATCATGTGCTTTTGTGATGTGTCAACTTGGCTAGATTGTAGTGCCCAGTTATTTTGCCAAACACCAGCCTAGATGCTGCTGTAAATATATTTTTAGATGGAATTAACATTGACAATCAGTTGACTTTTAAGTAAAGCAGATTACCCTCCATAATATGGGTGGGCCTCATTCAATCAGTTGAAGGCCTCCAGAGCAGAGAGTGAGGTTCACCCCCCACCCCCCAAAAAAAGGAATTTTGTCTCCAGACAGCAATATAGAAATTTTGTCTGAATTTACAGCCTTGAACTCAAGATTGCAGCATCAACTCCTACCTGAATCTACAGCCTGTTGGACACACTGAAGATGTCAAATTTGTCAACCTCCATAATCACTTAAGCCAATTTCTTTAGATTCCTATCTCTCTGTGTGTCTGTCTGTCTCTCTCTCTGTATGTATATAAATATATCTTCCATTATTTCTATTTTTCTACTGAACCTTTGGGAATGTCTATTCTTTTGTCCTGCATGTTTAAGGCTGGAGGCATTTTTAGACTTCAGTGTTTTCTCTGAGGCCCTTTTTCTTTGTGATTTGAGGTGTTTTTTCTAATTAATCTAAACCTTTCAATTACAAAAAATACATATATAACATTCTTCTCAACTCTTCTAGTTTATGTAACACCTCTCAGCTTAGCTATCTCACACTCAGCATGTTTAAAGCTGAGCTCTTCATCCCTCTTGTTGCCATGTCAACACGATTCATCTGCTCCTTCACTAATACCCAACCCAGAGTGAGAGAAGTCAATCTCTAACATGCTCCCATTTCAAACAATCACTAATTCTCATTCCTGTTGATTTTAATATCAAAATGTTTTTAGCTCTTTCCATTACTTCTGACAAAATCATTATCTAACCTAGCCCAAGCTTTTAACAAACTACTGTATATTCATTTACTTTCCTCTCCTTTAATTTTTCCTCCCTTTACCAGTATTTCTTTGACTTTAGGAAAAATTCTAAGTTCTTCCCAGCCTATATCTCTGGTCTCATTCCCTTCTATAACCCTCTCTCACAATATGATTCTGTGGCTGCTACTCACTTCTCTCCTTAAGGTCTTCTCTTATGCTATACCTTTTGCCTAGGACACTCTTCTTTCCTTGCACTTGGTCTACTTCTAGCTACATGTATATCTCACTGTATAATTCTTTTGTATCTGAAGATAGGTTTCTAAATTATTCTGTCATACTCTCTTTGAGTTCTTTGTTTCCACTTGTTTTTAGCATTCATTAGACTTAATCTCACTAGTTCACTATTTTTCTTCTCTTCTGGACCACAGCACTCATAAGGATGGAGATTCAGTTTGTCTTATTCATAGCTGTATCACTGGGGCTGGCACAGATTCTCAAATATTTCTAATGCTCAAGACATCTTTGTTCAAGAATGAGTTAATGGATGCATCAATGAACGTCTCTCTATTTGTTCTATGTTGATTGATTCTCCTCAATGCTGCCTTTACTTAGTTGTTAGATTCACTATCCTAAAATATAACATACCATTCTTCTGCTTGAAATCACCCTTTGGCTCTCCATTAATATAAAGATAAAGTTCACATACCTTGGTATGGTGTACTTGACCCTTCTTTGCCTAAATTAGGAAAAAAAAATGTATTTAAATAATGGAGAGCCATAGAACTCCATTTACCCCCTGTAATCCTAATACTGATAATGAAGGCAAAATAATAGAATTAAAATCAGAAGTGGTTTGTTTTCTTAATTTATTATTCTGAACTCCAACAACTTCCCAGGGCATTAAGGAGCCTGAAAAGTTCCCGGATCTGAGGAATCAAAAGGCAGAAGACTTTATTTTGTTTTATTTCCCTTGTCTTTGCCTATCTACCTCTACTCTCCACAGCTACATTCATTTTCAGATTCATGGAGAGGCAACCATGGAGGAGGAAACACAGCCCTGAATATTTACATACCATTACATCCTGCCTTCTATTATTGTGCTACCGCCTGAACACTGCAGAGTTAGCTTTAGTCCCTGGTACCCCTTCTTAAGCAGTATGAAATTAATTACACCTACTCAAATTCACCATATTCTGACATTCATACAACAAATATTAATTCAACACCTATCATGTGTCAGGCAATTTTCTATGATTGAGATACTTCAGTAAATAAAAGAGATCTCAACTATGTTATAAAGCTTACATTTCAGTATCATGCCTTTGTACTTTAGAAAGGCTAATATCTCTCTCTGTAAAATACAGTTTGCTCATTTCTGTATGAATAACCCAATGCTACCTTCAAACTCATTTATTTTTCCTGTTTATGGTTCCTGACAAGGTAAGAGTCAAAGTAAGGAATGCACTCTAAACTCATTTTAAACATTATCTCTTATGGGAAATCTTCCACATCTGAACCATCAATCCTATGCAGAGCACAATTATATCACATAATATGCAAAACTCTAATTACTGAGTTACTTTTCCATCAAGACTATGATCACCTTCATATGGATGAAGTGTGGATACTCTGTCATCATCACCTTTATATCCACAAGCTCTATCCATGCTTTAGATGGAATTTTTAATTGAAATAATAGACAACACTAAATGTCACTTTGAAATGCTATGTTTATATCTGATAAAGGTAATGGGGAAAAGAGCATGGTGCAGATCGATCTGGGTTATGGACTACCAAGGGAAATACAAGTGTGTTTCTGGCTTAAAGGATAATAGTAACGGACGTGTCTTTGATACGACTGAGTACAGCCTGTACCACAACCGTGCTTGTTCTAGTCTTATTCTGGCTGCACAGTTATGTCTCTGAGGAAGTGAGGCCAATTCCATTAGATCGACTTGCTTTTTGGTTAGAGTTAATGATTTCCAGTCTCTCTTATGCCCCTGATGACAGAATCATACTAGCGTAAGTTTAGGTTCCCATCTAGGTTCTTCTATAGATGTCCAGATACAGAGGTAAGAGTAGTACATACCTTCTGCAGGAGACGAAGCTCATATCTTTTCCTTTATCACTCTCCAAGCCTAATGAAACTGAGCATTCTGGATGCTCAAATTACTAGATCAGACTTTAGTTTTGGCAAATAATGAAGCAGCATGCGTTCTTAATGAACGTAATTTGAACAGACCTCAATTTGAGACCGTAAGGAAATTTCCTCCTACTCCTCATCCCCCGGTAGGATATCTTTATAATTAGAGTTGGTTTTTGTTTCTTTTCACTTAATGCTTATGTTATTATTCTTATCATGGAGTATTAGCCCATCTGGACTGGACTCTGTTGCAATTTCTTCTTAAGTGTTTGAAGGCTAAATGAAAGACTAACTCTTTAGACATTTCCCTAATAAGCAGGGAGATATATACATAAAATTCTGCTTTAGCTGCCTCAGTTCTCTAAGTTCACATCTTTATTCTATGCTCTCTGCTCTCACAGGTTAAGTTCTAAATCAGCATAATAGAGGGGACAGAAAGCTGATGGATGATTTCAAGAGAATTTCACTTTTATCTTTCCCAGTGGTCAAATGTACTCATTCATCACTGGCTAAATTTTCTGTATTTACTATCACAATGTGGTTCAGCTGGTAGGCCTAATTCATATGACCCATATTTCAGAATCTAGGGAAACTGTATAAAGTAAAGGAATCTAACCATTTAATCATTCCAGTTCACTATAGCACATCAATATCCATGGCTTGAGATCATCTTTGTCACTTCCTGTTTTGTGCAAAATGAAAAAAATTAATTGGCCAACTATTTCGCCACCATCTAGTGAAAGTAAACTGATAGTGCTAGTGCTTTGCCCTGTTGATTATCCATCTCCAATTAAATGCATGGCTGAGTAAAACTGTTGATCTATTGTTACTAAGACTATATATACATCAGAAAATGGTATAGCTGCTAAAAACACAAATTGTAGAGTCACACTGACTAGGTTCAAAGCCTGGTTCCACCCCATGCAGGTCACAGGACTTTGTGCACATCACTTAGTTTCCTTAGGTTTCATTTCTTCACCTATAAAATGGTGGGAATAATAGAAATTCTATTGCAGAGTGGGGTAAGGATTAAATGAAATAATTGATGGGAAGTTTACAACACAATGCTTGACACAGAAAATGCACAATAAATATACAACTTTATGCCTTATGCAATTAATATTAAATCAGAATTAAAGCGAACTTGTACAGGGATAAATAAGAAACATTGAATCTGCCTAATGCTCTTATATATATTGAAGATATGACATCTCCTTTAAAATATTTTTCATTTACAAACTTCTCTATTAAGAACCCAATACTCATTGATATAAAAATATTTGTATGAGATCCTTTAGAGTAAAAAGCAAATCTTATTGATTGTTATATAATTTGGAGGTTATAAGTAGTATGATTTTACGTTCTTATCTGTCTAATAGAATCTCAATTTATACCTGTCATGGTGTGATAATACCATCCTCTTAACGGTCTTAAAATGGTTTGTTTTGTGCAACAAATTATATGATCATGCTAATTTTAAAATATGTAGAATCAGATAAACACTAAATAAACACTATCCAGGCCCTTGATTAATTTCATTTTTGCTCAATTATATATTTCACAGGTAGATTGAAACAAAGTATAAGAAACATATATGTTTATTTACTAATCTTCAGTTCAATCAGTCTATGTGGCCAGTTAGGTTTTCTTGACTATAAATTATGATCTATTACATTATATTGGCAATCTAATTTTCATAGGAGATTCCAAATCAAATATTCAGAGTCAACATGCTTCCAACTCATGAACCCACAATGTATAACAAAAATTCCATTGAATTCTGAAAATATTACACCAATAAGGTAAGTATATTTTTGTATAGTGTGAGATTCCTAGAAGGGAGGTGGATATTTCTAAATCACATTTCTATGATAACCAGGCTGACATGTACATTAAATAGAAAAAGTCTTATATCTACGGTTGTTTTTTTTTTTTTTTTTTTTTTTTTTTTTTTCCTGTTGCTGTTGCCATGTCAATCTTCTGGCGTTCTTTTAAATTTTTTTTAAATTTTTAATTTTAGCATATTATGGGGGTACAAATGTTTAGGTTACATAAATTGCCTTTCTCCACCCAAGTCAGAGCTACAAGTGTGCCCATCCTCCAGACGGTGCACACTGCACCCATTAGGTGTGAATATCCCCATGCCTTCCTTCCCTCTCCCATCTGCCCCATGCCTGATGAATGTTACTACCATATGTGCACATTTAGGGTTGTTTTAAAATTTGTTATATTACTATTGCTCTCCATCAAATCTTCATTTTTTTAAAAAAATTAAGCGATTGTGTTATGTATTTACATGCATAAGCACACGTTTCATGTTTCAAACTGAAGAGCAATAGGACTATAATCTATATTGGGAGGCAATTTTCCATGGGCCTCTTGCATTTCTGCACTTCATGTGAGCAGAAACACTGATAGCTTTTCCCTGTACTATCTTTTCATGAATATTTGAATTTTCAGAATACAAAGAATCTTAGAGACTATTCAGGGGTTACTCCAATGATCTTTAATTCCTACTCAAAATAATGTTTAAATATATTCATATTTGACCACGGTCATTTCAATCTCTTATTTGTGAGGCTTTTCCCTTTTTCATATGTCCTATTTTTCTTGACCCTTCACCTCTTGAAGCAGATTTATTCTGAAGTGAAATGATCCTAGCAACGTGGTCACATTTTATTAAAATATGCGAGTGTAAAATATTTTAACCACAATTATTTAAGGATACTGCTTCTAGTCTGCATGGTTTCCCTCTTGTGGGTGATTTTGGAATGGCTACAGTTATTTTTGAGATCCAGCTATGGGAAGATGATTTGGGACACATTTAGTTAGAATTCAGGATAATATATTTATGTTCAGAGTAACTTCTATATATTTTTAAGTTATTGTCAACTTTCCTGATGTAATGTCTTCCAGAAATACTTCTATGGCCTAGGCTTCTGACTCACACGAAGTCGTGACACCAAGGATTTGTACAATATGTGCTTGGACAGCTCATTCTCTTAATCTAATCAGGGGAAAAGCTTCCGTCACAGTACCTAAATTTGTTGGCTCTTGTTAACTTGCAATTTCTTATATATTCTTATTTAAAGTTCATCTAGCTGCCAATTTGAATTTTTTTAAGTGTAATGAGATAATCTGCCCACTATAAAGCTGTTCATGCTTTGCAATATGGGTATAAAACCATTTTAAGCATTCTAAAACATATTTTCAAAATCTCAGAGGTGGAATGCAAACACAAATAATAGGCTAAATTTTATTCAAAAAGTTGATATGGCTCAAATATATCATTCAATTGCAATTTTAAGACATTTTATAGTGTTTTAATAGAATACAAGAAATAACAGATGACTAATTTGGACACTTATCAGAGTTTACTTACTGTTGTATTAATATTGAAGAACTGACAAAAAATTGAGAAACAATAAATGGAATGCAAAACAATAACAATAAATACAAGTGATAGAATCCATAGAAAATATTTTGATATTACGAAGCAAATTGTAACCAATAATTCCTGGTAATATTAAATGTTATAATTCATTAAGAGGAAGAGATGAATTTCAAGAATAATCAGTGCATAATGTTTTGAATTTTGTTAATCCATTTATCACAAAGAATTAACCAGAAGAACATATCTCAAAAATGTACATTTTGTTCATTTGACATATAATATAATGTCAGTGGAGGGAACATAAAAGTAATAAATGTTATTTCAATAAGGATGTTAAAGACAAAGTAGTTGATGAGTAAATACTTAAGAGTAGTCACCGAATTTTAAAATACCCTGAAATGTTATAGGTCATATATTAAGAACATTGGATAGAATTTTCCTAACATATAACAACACTTCTAAAAAGTTATATGACATAACAAATGCACTAAGTCCCAAAGATACTTTTCTAAATAATCAGTAATAATAATAAAAATATATTAACTATACTATAGAAGAGACAAATATTTTTCTTTTCTTTAAAAAAATTACAGCATATTTTTGTATTAGAATATGATCAGAGAATATGGTCAAAAATTGGCAAAAATGTCATATAGAAGTTAATAAATAAAAATATTCTATTTTTTGGCTTTGGAATTTGTGAACCTTTTAAAATTTGTACTGTGCTGTGATTTATTTTCTCATTTTAAATCTATAGTCACTTTCATAATTTATTTTGTAGTCTTTTTTTCTTACAATGGGTCCCTCAAATTGTATCACTTTGATGTGGGGAGTGGAAAAGAGTGTTTATCATATAACTACATGTCTTCTATAGTGAACGGTTGGGGATGTTTTCATATCCAGACTTTGAGTAGATATGGTTAGTGGTAAGGACATCCAGTTTAGGATTCATACATCCTTTGAGACAGAGCAACTCTATTCTCGAGCCATAACATTACACAAAAACCTGGAACAATTCTTTAATAGATTTGTTTCTCAAGGGAACTTAGGAAGTTTTCAATCTTCCATCTTTTACAATAATGTAAATGAAAATGGATGATGAGTGTGACTTAAGTTACTTGAGTATAATGCTTAACAGTCCCTGTTTGGGTCTCTTCTCTTCTCTTCTCTTCTCTTCTCTTCTCTTCTCTTCTCTTCTCTTCTCTTCTCTTCTCTTCCTCTCCCCTCCCCTCCCCTCCCCTCCTTTCCTCTCCCCTCCTCTCCTCCCCTCCCCTCCCCTCCCCTCCCCTCCCCTCTCCTCTCCTCTCCTCTCCTCTCCTCTTCTCTTCTCTTCTCTTCTCTCTCTCTCTCTCTCTCTCTCTGTCCTTTTTACTGCCTAAGGTGGAGAAAAAGTAAATTTTTGGTGATTGCTAGTGAAGCTTCAGGATCTTGAAATGAATTTTACAAAAAAGGCTCTTGAATCAATAACACCTTTAAGTAGCATTAAGGGATATGCTAAGAAGAGAGAATCCCATGAAACACACACCATTAGAAGAGTCAGATCCAGTCTCTGCACAAACTGTGGCCTCATGGATTTCTAGGGAAATAGAGGAGGCAAAGCCTTGCAGGTGTTTATTGATTTTGTGGTGGTCACTGGTGTTTCCATTCAAAAGGAAACAGTTATAATTGCTTGTTTTAAACATCTTGATTGATATATAATTTATATACTATAAAGTTTATCTGTTGAAGTATACAGTTCGCTGGTTTTGAGTATATTTATAGACTGATGCAACCACCACCATAGTTTAGCAGTTGTTACCCATCACACAGCCTCCTCCCTGCCTGTGCCCTCATCTGCCATAGGCAACCACTAATCTTTTTCCCACCCCAAATTTTGGACAGTTTCTATAAATAGAATTATACAATGTGGTCTTGTGTGACTAGCTTCTTTCACTTAGCATAACGTTCATCCTTGCTGTAGCATATATCAATATTACATTCTTTCTATTACTAAATAGCATTCAAATGTATAAATATGTCTCATTTTGCTTATCAATTCATCAGTTGATGGAAATTTGGATCGTTTCCAAGCTTTAGCTATTAGGAATAATGCTGTCATGAACATTTATATACATGCTTTTATGTGGACATGTTTTCTTACCTCTCGAGTAGATACTTAGGAGCTGAATTGCTATACCATATGGTAACTCCATTTCTAACATTTTGAGGAACTTCAAGTTTTCCAATGTGATTATGCCAATTTATTTTTCTACTTGCAATGTATGTAGATTTCTCTATATTCTCATCAACTCTTGTTATTGTCTCATAAAATGATATCTTATTGTGATTTTAATTTATATCACCCTAACTGATAATGGTGACCACCCTTTCATGTGTTTATGGTACTTTTGCATATCTTCCTTTGAGAAATATTTATTCAAATATTTTGCCATTTTATTGGATTTTTGTCTTTTTATTATGGAGTAAGATTACTTTAGTTTTTTAAATTGTAGAATATATATATTTTTAGAAAACTTGTAGATTTACAAAGAAATTGAGCTGATAGTACAGAAGTTTCCTATATATTCCCACCTCTCCTACAGTTTCCTTAGTGTTAACACCTTAGCTTAGTATGGTACATTTATTACCATTAATAAAATAACATTGACACACTATAATTAACTTAAGCTTATAGTGTATCCAGATTTATTTTTATTTTTTGCTTAATGTCTACAATTTTTGACACCAATATTAAAATAACTTTTCAAACCTTTTCCTTTTCCTGTGATTTCCCACAACTTCATCACAAAGAAAGTGGCAGAAGGTATTTCTGAATATAATAATGTCAAGAAAACTTTTACTATACATGGGGACAGATCTATAGCTAATGTAGTTTGAGCTTCACCCTAACTCTCATGAACCCCTGAAAATGCACTGGGTGGAGCCATAGCAATGAGTTCACATGCTTATGATATCTTTAACTTAGACAAATGACATTTATATATATACTTTTGCAAAGAAGTCTCCAAGCATTGAAAAACTTTAAACCCATAAAACTTGAATAAGCTCCCGAACACACTTTATAATTCTATAACATAAAACAACACCAACTAGACTTGGTATCAAATTTGTCATTGTTCTTTGAAGATTTCAAATTAAATATATTTTAACTGTCAATAAAGCTAAGAGTTTCCAATCAGAGGAAACCTATTATTCAGGGCTCAAACAAGAATGACAGGAAAATGTCATCTTTTACTGATTAATCATCCCTAAGGATTAATGTCAAATCCTAAGGGGAACAGAGAGGGCAGGAAAGAATAAAAGGCAGTCTACGTGTTTGAGGTGATACCAATTCTGTTTGAATATTATCTCTTCTTATGATTAATACTAGACATCTATAGGATAAAGGCACTTCAAATTTAATATTCATCGATCCATTTCTTATCATGTCTTCTGAGCACAGTTTTTCTTACATTATTCATATCTACTTGAAGATCCCCATGAGAAATTCCTTCTGGGTCTTAGTTTTAAAAAGTATAACGCTATAGGGCAAATAATTTTATTTTTATCTTATGAATGTGGTGAATTGTAAGAATTATAAAATTTCTGATATGGTTGCCAGAAAGCCTATAGCTAAAATATAAGACATTCATCTACCGAACATGCCCAGATCTATATATAACACATTGTAGCCTGAATTGTCCTAGTTTGGCCATCTGCACCTGCTCCTAGATTTGAATTAAGCCATTATATTTTATATTACATGTCTGGCCTGTTTTGATTCCCTTCCCATCTCCACTGAGCAGTGCTGCTGAGGTTACGTCAAATCCGCAGAATTATAACACAGTTTCCTCCTTGTTAGCTTTACTATGGGGACAGCGAGCAAATGTGGAATTTATTCTAATGATATAAGTTTCTGTTTTGAAAGAAAGGAACAGTGTTTACATGCAAGATGGACAAGGAACATTTACTAGTCTATGTGAACCTCATGTTTCATCTCAAAACTCATAGTTCATAAAGTTACGGGGCCAGCTGATTACCTTTTTATTATTATTTTTATTTTTCCCATAGCTGAGGACAAAAAAGATGATGAGAAATTTTTCTCAAAATGTCTTTCTCTCCTTTCCTCTCTCTCTCTCTCTTTTTAAGGTACATTCTGTCCTCAAAATATCAAAAAATATCAAATAATGTCCTAGTCCAACTTTTCTTAGCTTTCCTGTGAAAAAGGCACATTTCTTTGATGACAGCTCTGCTTCGGTAGAATCTCTGTATATATTAAACAGGAAATTGAGAAATGGTCTCACCACCAAATATTTCCACAATTTACTCTGTTAAATTCTGTATCAAACTTATTGATTTTTCAAGAAGAAAATAGCCTCACCAGAGGCATACTTGTTACTGTCAAGTCAGATTTGTGTGTTTTTACACTAATGGCTAAAAATCAGGGGCCCTGTGCTTTAGAGACTGAACATTGAGGACTAGAAATAGAAATGCTCCTAACTATGAAAGCAGATGTGCTACAAGTAATGGATGATGATATTTCAGGACCTGAGCAAATAACGTGGAGAGGAGACTGATAGATACAAAACCTGCAACAGACAGATCTTTTAGATAGTTTATCTATAGAGCATTCCATGGCATTTTTATACTACGGATCACTAAAATCATCATATTAGTCACTGCTACTGTAGATGTGTTTCATGATTAATGATTGGAAACCATTGTAATAAATATCAGAATAGAAAAGGATGTTCTAGCCAAGGTTTTGGAATATATTATAGCTCAGTAAGTATGAGAATGCCAACAGACCTGAAAACAACTTTGTGTCATCACTATAATTTGTTCAGGTTGCTCCATCATAAACATTGTCCTTTATAAAGAATGACCTTTGTGATGGCTATGCTTTGCACAATATCATTTTAGTAACAAAATTAATACTTGTTGCAGTATATTAAATCTCAGCAAAAATGAAGGCTCAAGAGTGTGCAAGACAAATTGTAAGACAAAACTAAATCTTTTGGAATTTCACACATGCAGTTGTCCAAGATAGACCAGGTTATATTGCAAAAGCAAATATCCATGGCTCAATTCACCAGAGGGTTTTTTCTTGCTTATACCAAGAACAGTCTGAGTTCAGTAACCTTCTGGATTGGTGCCTTCCATGTGGTATCTCCATGACTCAGCTGCCTACACCTTGCTGCTCCCTTATCTCAAACATCCCCTCTTGGACACCACCAAAAACACCTGGTGCTGCAAATGACACAGGTCACTTCTGCTTATAGGTCATTGGTGAATACTAGACATATGTTCTACTAACTCCAAGAAGGCTGAGAAATGTGGTCTGCTCAGGTGCACAGAAAATTGAGTACTAGAAACATCTGCTACACTAATAGAAAAAAAATGAGATGATTTTCTAAATGAAGTCTTGTTGGCAAAAGAAATTGATTCTGTCTAAATGACTGTTATTTTTGCTGTCATGGTTTCGCATTTTATTTTATATAGTAACAAAATTTAGAGTCGAGCTTGCCAGGTATTAGACTATTTTCCTGATTGGAATGGATTAAATTTTATATTGAATTCTTAGTCACTAAGTTTACAAAACTAATTTATTTATATTAAAAATCATACAATTATATGTGATGCTATTAAATACTATCTAGAGGTCAAAGCATATTCTATTTGGTTTCTTTAAATCCCATATTTCTACACTATGTTTCTCATCAATGCATTGTATACAGACAGAGCAGAGTTAAGCATGTAATAAGGAAGTAGTGATGAACTAGTTGTAGACCTAGTTTGACGCAACTGTCTTTTCACTCTGCAGCATATCGTTCTCACAGGACCCCCACCACCAAAACCGTGTAAAAGCTGCTAACGATAAGTAACCCTGCAATTCTTAGCTGCACGCATTAACTACGGATGCCGTAAGGATGTACACACAAATTTGCTAGCCATGTTTCAGATTTCTCCATCAGTCTCGCTGGTCAATCATTCTCTCTGAACATAAAATAGAAATAAATTTAATATTTTTAACCCAGCACGGGACATTTAACAAGAAACTTCTTTTGCTCTTAAATTGTGCACTTTCCTAGTGCCCTATAACAAGAATTTGAGGTGCTGTTTAAATTCCATGAGATTTCTCAAAGGAAAAATATCTATTAGATAATTTTTTTAGTTTTTATTTCCCTATTTTCATGACTGTAATATTAATGTAAAATTTATTTAATTCAAAGCACATGCTTTTTATTATTTATTTATTTATTTTTATTTCAGCATATTACGGGGGTATACATGTTAAGGTTATTGTCTTTGCCCCACCTGAGTCAGAGCTTCAAGCGTGTCCATTTCCCAGACAGAAGCACATACCTTTTATAAATTTTTAATTGACATGACAATTGTACATAGTTTGGGGGCACAGTGTGGTGTTCCATACATGTATTCATTGTGTAATGACCAAATCAAAGCAATTAGCTCACCTCTGGAATCAGTGCATTGGTATGTGGGGACCAATTAGCCAGCATGGAGTGAAGTCCCCCTGGAAGCAGTACACCCAGCAGAGCTCACTGGGGTGCACAGGGTCTGGTCAACTGGCTCAGACTGGGGCTCCTTTGAGGGCAGCAATCTTGGCTGTTAAGCCTACTGATTGTGTGAGCAGCCAGTCTGGACATGACTGTGCTGTGCAGGATCACCTATTCCTTTGGAGACAGGGTGCCATGTAGGCTCTGGTGCCAGATTGCTTGTCTTATTCTCTGAGAGGCTAGGTTTGGGGTGCTGTAGTATATAAGATGTGGAAGGCAGAGCACCTCTTGCACTGCTGTTCTTAGTGGACAGGAGTCTGCAGCAGCTCAGTGGAGGAATGGTGCTCTACTGTGTGTGAATGCAGTATCACGGTAGTGTAGCCTCAGGAATAAAATGATCCAGTGACTACTGACTCCCAGAGCAGGATGTACTTTAGCTGTGGTTCCAGTTTCAAGATGATACCATACAGCTGCAGCTCGGATCATGGAGTGGAGAATGAAGCACGATGTGGGCTTTTTCTTTGGGGCAATGTAGCTGTGTGTAGCAGCTCCCCAAACTAAGCTCAGGGCCTGTGGGGACTGCAGGATTCTCCATCAGCAAAGACTATAGGTGTCTGTGACATTAATGAGAGCTGCTGGGGACCTCCTGCTTACCTTTTCCCTACTGGGGCAAGTGCCTTCTTTCTCTGAGCTAATCCTTGCTGGGAATAAGGTGTGGCAGAGGCAGGGTGTTTCATTTTCTTCTCTGTGAGGGCCTCCCTGAAAATCTCCTTACTCTACAGTTTTTTCATCTCTCCCCAACTGTACTCCAGCACTCTCTCAAACACTCCAGTTCTAATGTGTTTGTTTATTCATTGTTTTGGTCCTTTTTTGTAAGGGCTGTGGGTATTAGTCTTCTCTAGTCAACCATCTTGCTACACCTCTTTAAATATTTTTTCTTGTTTTTGTTGGAAGATTTATCTATATTATTGCTGAAGAGAGATTTTTTCCTAGAGAAAATTCAGCCAAGTGATTTTAATCTTTTTCATTGTGTGTGTATTTGTTCATAAAATTAATATTGAAATGCTCATAGGTCACATAGCTGAGTTGTTATACCAAACGTTTGGTCAGGACAACACATAAAAACAGAAAAACAGAAATTTAGAATTGTTTTCACTATAAATGTTTTAAAATGTGTGGGTGGCACACATTTGAAATGACTTTACATTCACATTTTTATTCATAATAATGACTTAGAAGAATTTAACCCATTTTTCAACTAATGGGTGATTTTTCTCCATTACAGAGAGAAACTCACCTGAGCTATGAATTTTCCCAGAACTTTTACTAGGCTCACCCCTTTGCAAAGAACCTTGGAAATATCTCTATTAATTTCAAATTAAGATAAGATCTTTTCCTTGAAAAATTAACATTTATGCTTTAATTGTTATTTCTTATAGGATTTTATTAATGATTAATTAGTAATAATGTTTCTGAAAATTTTATTTGAACAATATATTGAGTGATAATTTTTATAGAGTGATTTGTTAATGGATGATTTTAGGATATAAAGAAACTTATACTTGAATATCTCTGAGATTTTACAAAATTATTTTATAACGTTTGGGATCCATTTCCTATTATATATGCTGAGCTCACTGAAATATATGTTAAGGTCAGCGGTTATTCTTAAATATTGTGATATTCTATGACATTGTGGATTTAATGCATACATTTCCTTATACAAATGTATTGACATATAGAGACAATAAAATGTTATTTTAACTAATTATATTTTATAACTATGATATTTTATGATACTGAGTAATTTTAAGAATAAGAATATTTACTATGAATTTTTATGAGCAAATATTTAAATAATTTCCCAAAGGTAAAAAACTGAAACATAATTTACACCTTTATTCACAAGTTGTTATCAGTTATATCTGTAGGTTACTGTTGTTAAACCAACTACTGACATAAATCAAACTGGAGCATAAGGTACTATAATTTGAGTACATTGTTGGATTTAGTTTGCTCAAGAGAGTTATTGTACTGTAAGTTGCTTAATTCAAACTGTCTTTTCAATTTCTGTTTTAAAGACTTTTTGCTAGCTTTTTAAAATGACAAGGAGCATGATTTCTTTTTCAATCATTTGAATGCCTTCTAAAATAGTGAGATTACTTGTACCTTGAATGTTACTCAATGTACAATGTAATAGAACTTACTGATGAAATTATCTAGGCTGTGTGTATGTGTGTACATGTGTGTATTTGATTATTTTGATTACTGATGTACTTTCTTTAGTTATAATTGATGTGTCATATTCAGGTTTTCTATTTTTTTCATTTTTTGAAAGTTAGTATTTTATAGGTATGTGTCATTACATCTAAATTTGCAAATTTGTTGGCATATTCATTTATCATATTCTTTTCTGATATTTTAATACATACAGTTTGTATTGACTGACTTTTTTAATGCTGATTTATTTTGTACCTTTGTTTGCTATCTCTCTTTGTATTGTTCTCTCTCTCTGTCTCTCTCTTGTTCCCTTTTTGTCAATATTTGACATCTTATTACTTTTCCACTGAATAAGATTTGCCTTTTTTGATACGTTCCATTAAATGCTTCCTTTCTGTTTTTTACTTTCTATTTATGACATTTCATTTACTATTATCTATCTTTTTGGGGGGGATTGGCTTTTGCTGTTCTTTATCCAATCTCATAAGAAGTATGGTTATCTAATTTTATAAAATTCACTGCAATTTTGCATATTAAAAAGCTATAGGAAGATATTAGCCAACATTTATATTTTGTAGTAAGTTTTAACACAGTAGGATAAAGGTTCGAATAAAATTTGAAAATAAAAGGCAGATGCAAATTTCATATACATTGTGAATCTGATAGATAAAACACTTTTAAATATATTAACAATCAACTTGAAGTTAGAGTAATGCAGTTTTTGGCTTTTACAATCAGAATTTTATTTTATTTTTTCCTAGGATATAGATATTGACAATCAAAATTTTATAATAAATAGCTTGGAAATGTAAAGGGAAATGGATTTCTTTATAAATTTCTTTATTAATTTATGTGGAACATCATCCTTTCATATTTGAAATTGGAGATACTTTGACTCAAGTAAATAGATTTTTTTTTTTTTTGATACAGAGTCTCACTCTGTCACCTGAGCTAGAGTGCTGTGGTGTCAGCCTTGCTCACAGCAACCCCAAACTCCTAGTCTCAAGCGATCCTCTTGCCTCAGCCTCTGGAGAAGCTATAACAACAGGTGTTCACCACCACACCCGGCTAATTTTTACTACTTTTAGTAGAGATGGGGTCTCACTCTTGCTCAGGCTGGTCTTGAACTCCTGAGCTCAAATGATCCTCCTACCTCCCAAGAGTGCTAGGATTACAGGCATGAGCTACCATGCCCTGCCTCAAGTAAATAGATTTTTCCATCAGCTTCTCAGTAGGAGCAGAACTAGACTAGAGTAAGGAATATGTTTCATCTTATGACCAGGAATGTGCTGGAAGTCAATTGGGTCATAAAGATCATCCAACTCTTAGTGGATTATCTTCGTTTTCTTTTAAAATCCTAGACTTTATGCCTGGTATTAATCAGCAAGATTGAAGAGGGTTGAAAAACAGCTTGTATTTTACTTTGGTTAACTATTGTAAATAATTTTTTCTCAGTTTTCTTAGGGCAATGGCATTCCTAAAAGAAATGTAAGGCTTCCCCCAACACCACCCCATGTACTTTCATTGATAAATATTTGAAATGATTGATAGCTCAAATGCCTTTTTAAAATAGAGTAATTCACAGCAGCATCCCTTCCAAATGCACCATCTGCTGTCAACAAATATTACAAGGAGCCATCCTAAACTTGAAATGATGACTTAAGTAAAATAGAGCAAGCAGAGCACTTTGTCTCTCAAATTTTAGTGAGGAGAGAAATAATTTTTCATATTTACTTAAGAAATAACACAAACTTTTAAAGAAAATATTATTAAAAGAAAACTTAGAGATGGTTCTCAATAAACATAGGATAGGTATGCTCAAAATACTATATTTTAGCTTATAAATATATAAGTTAAATATCTTAAAATAAATCATGAAGAACGTGTCCTGTTGTCTGAAGATTTTATTTGTCATTTTATTGCCTTTTCTTTATTCTCACCTTTCTTTTTCTTTGGGATTTGCTAAGATGTCTATCTGCCTGAAGGGACCATTTTACTAAGGATCTATCAGCAGTTTGGTTTTTTAAATATGCTGTCTCATAGATGAAACTATTTTGTTTCCATGTGGATCTAAAATTATTAAGATTTTGGTCATTAACCTACTTTTTTCAATTAAAAATCCTTTTCTTTTTATTAGGTCAACGTATTACTAAACAGAATGCTTGCATTTTCAAAATACAACTTAAAGTGCTCTTATATTGACATAATCCTTTAAATGGTGCATAGTATTGGATGTTGGAGTTTGTTGTGAAAATTAATTTGATATTTCTAAATATGATTGCTTTATCATTTTTTACTCCTGTAAAAATAAAATGTTGTTTTTTACGGAATCTCCCTTGATATTAAATCATTAGCTTAAATGAATAAAATTCCTTGTCATCTAATAGAGCTTATCCTAAAATACACAAGGCAATTTTTGGCGTCAAAATAATATAATTTAGTGAACTTGGTATAGACATTCCCTATCTTTAGTAAACTATGTCAAATTAAAGTTTTAGCATAAGTAGACTATTTCAATTTCTTTCTCTTGTTTTGGTATTTTGCTATAGTTGCGAAATAGTTTCTTAGCAAGGGAAGAAAAAGGATTAACTTGACTAAAACCCAGTTAAAATGCAAATGAAATGAATTTCTGGGCAATAAAGCATGCACTAAGCTGGAACCCTAATGAACATAATAGTAAAATGTCCCTGGAATATTTTATGCACCTCTATCTATTTCATTTTTATGCTCATTTAGATGTAAGTCTTCCAATAATTTTAGAGTCTTTGCATTTCCTTTTGCCACAAACATGATTAAGAGCTTTATTACTCCATTTTATCCAGAGACAGTTTCAAACCTACTTCATTATACTCTCCAGACACCAAACCATGAATCCAGGGAAAAAATTATATCTGACTTTTAAGATTTATGTTCATTTCACAGGAATTACTAAAATTCAATATTAGTGGTAGCATATTAATTGACTATGAGCAGTAAGAGATTTGATATTTATCAAATGCATTTTACACTTTCAAAGAAAGGAAATTTAATATTTCCAGGACAATGTGTTAATTATTAAAATAGAGATAAGGGGGAATGGTTTCCTTGTATACACAGGGACACTAATCCCTGTCATCACCCTGTAGATAGAACAGAGCCATTTGTGAGCTGAGGAGAAGGAGAGTCTTCATAGTGCTGATGGATTTTGCTGAGTTGGGTACCCCTGGTGATAAGACAAAGCATAGTTTAAGCAAACACGATGAGGTCATTTCTTTTACCTTGTTAGACCTATTCACATTTTGCTCAAAGGCCTTTTAACAATTCAGAGGATTTTAATATATTATCCTATAAAATAATTGTGTAATCTATTATTATAATAGATCATAAAAGAGTATGGTCATTACAGAGTAAGTACTATTTCAGAAGCATAAAATGTTAATAAGTGTTCAAGGTCAAGAAAATATAGGATAGGTTGAGAGTTAAATCTACAGAAGCTGGTACATTGTGAGTTGAAATAGCTACAAAAGATTCATGAAGTCTATTCTATGCCAAGAACAGTAGCCCTGAAACTAATTTAAATAATTAGTTTTACTTTTTTCATGTTCATCCGTTAGAAAGCATATGGTATAGCCTCAATGATTATAGTAATAAAAAAGGACCATTTGCTAGTCATGGCAATGTTGTGACTATGAGATATAAAGTCAAATAGAGCAAATGAAAATAGTTTTAAAACTAAAAACCATAGAAATATATCATTTAATGTACATTATCCACTTTATGCAAAGTATTCTTTTGATATTGAAATAAAAAGATATTTTGGCCTCGAATGTATGTTTCTATCTATCTACTAGAGAAAAAAAATCATTGAATTAGCTGGGGCAAATGAATTACTGAGTGGGTGGCCCCATCTACTCATTCAGTTTGATACACTATCTGTGGACTCTCTTTCTGAAGCTAGAATATTAACTTTGCCAACTGCTTTGTGAATCAAAGATCCTTTATCAACTATATGTTCTGTCCTTTAGGAAATACAAAGTGCAGTGCTGCCTGGTGACTCAGAAAGCACTTTAAATAGCTGAGTAAATGTAACTCTTTTATTGTCCTATTTAAATTATTCTTTCTACCATTAAAGTTGAACTGTTATTCTATCATAAAATATGCACCTATATACTCATTTATATTCATACAGTCATGGAGTGCTTAATCTTAGCTTCTTGGGAACAATTAATTCTATTCCAGTTATGCTTAGGGTTGTGCTCTTTCTTGCCATCTCTTTCTGGCTTCACATCCAACTTTTATCCGAGTTCTTTTCTATTGTTATTCTAGAGAAGAGTAACAACATGAATAGGAATTTATTGTGCTGATCCGAGACAGTAGTACTTTGTCTCTATGAAATGTTTCTACTTCTAACGTGTAATGTAGCTTTTATTCTTTATGGTAATCTACTATTTCAGCCGATGATGATGGTGGCAACAAGCTATATTCTTGGTGAATGGTGTGTAAGTTACTGGCTTGGGGACCAAAAGGTTAGAGACACTTGACTAAACACCACCGCCATGGGTTGGCTTCCCAACACCTTTCCCACTCAAACCTTTACTTGTCTAACATGACCCTCTATTTGTTGGAGACCTTCTGCCCTTCATTCAGTAGGATATCCTGGTAAAAGATTCAATCAAGGCACCAATAACATTGTCTTCATGCTCCACCTCTTTAATCAATTCAAAGATGAGCACAGGATCAGACAGCCCAATAAGACTTTTCATAGTAGGTATTCTACTATAAAGGGAATGAATAAATTTTCCTTTGTTTTGATGTATGTTATTTGCGCCATCCAGATCAAAGTAAGAGGTTTGTTCTGATGCAGTTGTTTCTATCTACAAAAATAGCATGAAACATATATTTCGCATATATTCTATTTTTACAGAGGATCTGTTATACTTTGACATGTTAATTTGATATGTCTTAATAGGAGCATAGGTTATGATATAATTATTAGAATAAAAATTGATGTATATAGTTTGAATGAAAACATATCCCAGGGAAGTTGTAGGAATGCATGCTATTCAATTAGAGACTTTTCTCATAAAAAGATGAAATATTACTTAAAATTAAGATATAGGTAATTCTTTTTATTTTTTTATTTCAATAGATTCAGGGGGTACAAGTGGCTTTTTGATACATGGATGAGTTGTATAGTCTTGAAATCAGGGCTTTTAGTGTACCCATCACCAAAATAGTATACATTGTAGCTTAGAGGTAAGTTTTTGATCCCTCCCCCTCCTCCCACTCTCCCCTCTTCCAAGTCTCCAAAGTCCATTATACCACTCTGTATGACTGTGTATACCTATCATTCAGTTCCCGCTTGTAAGTGAGTATATGTGGTATTTGTTTTTCTGTTCCTGAGATACTTCACTTAGGATAATGGATCCAGTTCTATCCCAGTTGCTGATAAGTCTTTTAATTAATGAAAACTGACTAATACTTAGAACAATTTGGCAAGTTCTGGAAAAGGAAACGAATGCTTTTTATTAATAAGTTTTTCTTTGCACCACAATATTTTCCAACTATTTGAGATTTTAGTGAACACTAGATATATTAAATTCAATTACTTAGCATTTAATTATATTGGCTAAAATATATGTTAATGAAAATAGCTTTAAAATATTGTGATAACAACAACAAGCAACTTATAATATCATCCCGGTGATTTTTTTAAAAATGTCTGATCAATATAATTACTCATTAGCCAATGGAAATAAGTTAAATTTAACTCAGTTTAAAGTATTTTATGTAATTTACCATGCTATGCTAATCTATGGGATTAACTAAAGCCCAAGAAACTAGAGATATTTTATGCAGCAATAGCATATGAGTACCATGGAGCCACATTACCATTAACAACAGTAAGAGTTCATGTCCCTATCAGCTGAATGTGAAAAGAACTTCTTTGAGAGTCCCCAATCAATTTATAGTCTTCTTGTGCCCCTGCCTCCTGTTACCTCATTCACATACTTCCCTCCTAAAGCCGTCTGTGGATGACACTTTACTCAGACCCTCCTGCATACTGATGCCTATGGCAGGGGGGCTTTCGCACAATATTCACAAGATCTGTGTCTTATGGAGACAACCATCATAGGAGTTCCAGCCACTTTCACAGATGTATTCTGCCTTCTCTTTCTCACAACTACCTTCTCTACCCATAGGTTTCAGTCCTCCCTGCAACAAAAACAACAAAAAACTGTGTCAGATTTTCAGGCATCTCAAGCTTTAAAGCTACCAGCTGAAATCCACTTGAATCTGGATCAGAGTGGGAGAATGGAATCTTTTCTCCTCAAAAATCACAGCAGGGAGTGGATGACAATCCCTGACAGATGTTCATCTTCCTCCCAATGTGCCTGAACTGTAGGCAGGATCATTCAAATGATGGAGTGACAAGGAGGTATGGATTGTCTAGGAAGCCACTTATGCTAATCTCATTAGTGAAAGCAAGTCCTTATATCCCCATGGCAGGGACCTCAGAGGGCAGGCACATATGAAACTGTGTCAAATTAGACAAAATGGTGGGTCGTTTCTATGCCTGTCCTACCAATCAGAGAAAATTAAGCTAAGGAAAAGTAGTTGAGAGGCTACAAATGTGTTAAAAGGAATGAGTTGTATAGCAATGGACATTGAAAAAATCTAACACTGTTAGTACTTTGAAGGAAAGAGAGGAGAAACAGAACTTAAAATGATTGGAATCACATAATAATTGTCATCATATATTCACTTGTTTTTTTTCTTGTATTAGGATAACTCATGACATATAGCATCATTTGTTCAAAACATTTCATTTTAATATATGATAATGACAGACAGAGGAGAGAATACAGGTGTCTCTGTCCTGCGTGCTTTGGTTGTTCTTTTGACTCCTGTAACTACTTACTCTTCTCACAGTTTTTCTGCATTTTCTTCCTTCCTTCACTCTCTCCCATGGGACTCAGTCAACAGCCTCGGTACTACTTTCTCTCTATGCAATGTATCCTCTTCTAATTTTAATGTGTTTTTGTTCTTTGTGTTAATATGTCACTTATATCATCAATAGTAATAGTCTACATTCTGCATCCTGGATGAGATGTCTGAGATGTATGTATGTAACTGATTAGAAGACTGGCAGTTTACAGCACTTGACTAAGCTATATCAAAGCTAAGAGTCATGAGAGCCTATACTTAGGTTTTATAGTAAGGAATCTTCATATTTAATGGAATAAAAAAGTAAAAAATAGCATTCCAATCCTGCCATAGAAATTGCAAACTGCTGTTTTTGTTTTTAATATAGTAATATAGGGTGATACAATAAAATAATGATCTTATGAACCACATTTCATTAATTCCTCAATCATATTTCTCAACACTTGTTGAAACTTTAATGGTAAGGTATAAATTATGGTATAACAGAATGTTTAAGAGAGCAGATTACTTCTAACATTTAATCATATAATATTCTGCGTCAGAAACAGGATAAACAGATCATTTTATTTTATGAGCAAATGAATCTTAGTCAAGTGTGTGGGGTTTACATAGCACCATCAGGGTGGTGCGGGAGATGAGAATTTTCTCCTTCTGTAAGCAGAATGCTTTTGCCCAGCTGGCTCATACATGGACATTGTGGAACTATTTTTATTTTAACTCATATATTTGCTTAAAATTTTCTGTTATATTTATTTTTGTAAGTATAGCATTAAAGTTATACTATGTAAATATCTATATATTATCTAGATCTAATAATCTTACAATTCTAACATGCAATAGAAGTGGGGAGATATATAATTAAAGTATGGTCATAAAAATATAATTTAAAAAGTGATATTTATCTCCTTATTAAAATTCACCATTTTATACTGATTAAATTAAAATGCATTTAGTCCTACCAGTTGTAAGATCTAATTTTGCTCTTTAGTCCTATAAATATAGAGGCGTTTAACTCTTTTGATTACCATTATTCATTTACAAAATTCAAATTCAAATTGCTAGTCTGGCCATTCTATTATTTATGTAACCCTATTTAAGAATATATTCTACTCATAAACTTTTAAACATTGTCCAAGGGTTCCTGTCTCGATCTAATCCCTTTCTTTTGTTTTCATTTCACCTTCCTCCTTTCTCCAGTAGAACTCTTTCTCATGATTGTTGAAGAATCTATACTTTTTAATGAAATCTTTCAGGCAGCTGTCCTTCTTCAATTATATTTGCAGTATTTTGATACATGTCTAATAGTGTTCTTTGATTATATATTTATGTAACTGCTCCACTCCATTTAATCCTGAATGGAAAATGCTTTGGGATAAGGTTTACAAACTTTTAAAAAAGTGGTACAAATTGGTAATGTTCATCTTTATATAACCAATTCTTGGTTCTGCAATATAGAACTCTAACACTTAAAAGCCACTTGTATGTGACACCTCTTTTGTATCACTTCTGAGCCTCTCTTCCTCCCCAGCTCTTGTTCCAGATGTTGCTGTAGTAAGCCCCTCTGCGTGGGCTCCGACCTACTTCACCAGGTCACCACCTTATATGCCTTGTTGCACTTCAGTGTCATCTGCTTCTTGTTCCACAGTTCACTTTTGGTGTCACTGTAAGAACATGCTTAGTGTCCATGCACACATAATCTCAAATTGCAGGGTCTTAATCCTACATGGGATGAAACATTGATGAATGAGAAATGGGAGCAAGAGGACAAATCCCTTCCCTTTGTCTTATCCAATTAAGAGTTCTTAGCATTTTATGCATTTTATACAGCTTCTTTTGGACAGAACAACACACTAAACAGCTCAAAATTGTATCTTTGAAACTTACTCTTCCTTGGAATTATGTATCATGGTAAAGTAATAGTACATAAGTCCTCTATTTCACATTCTGCTTTGTAGACAACCTATGTAAAGAGAGTTGGAATCAGAAATGGCCCTAGAAAGCATATCCTCAGAGAGTTTGCACCTGATCTACTAAGAAGCAGAAGAGCAATCAGGATCTCAATGAAGGAGGCTAAGTGTGTGGTGATAAACTCTGGCATTCAATGAAATACAACTAACGTGGCTTTCACCTGTGCTTAACAAGGATGTTGTAAAAGAGGAGAGTGAATCATTGTGACATCCATTTGCTGGGCACTAGACCAGTGTGGAGAAATGTGTAAGGATAACAGGTTGGCTTTGTTTAACTGATTGAGTCTTGAAGAATTAAAATGTAAGGCTCAGAACAGCACCATTCAATCAAATGCATATTGAGAAAGACATAAGGTCTCTAAGCAGAGAGGTAACTTTTAAGCAGATTCCCACCTTCTGTAGCCACAGAGAAATCTGTCCTGAAAATAAGTCCCAGCTTCAAAATATAAAAGTGGCAGACCTACAAATAATTCTTGACAGATCTCCTGTGTCAAAGTCAGGGTACTGTGGAAAAGAAATATGTGAGACTCAAACCTAGAATGGATCGTATAGGTGACAAGCCTGAGAAGCTTAAACTCCAAGTGTCCCTTGAATACTTCAATGTGTATTCAAAATATGCACATTTAAATTCAAGTCAATGAGAAATTTTGTCCCTTGGAGGATTAAGGTCTGAATCCCTAATAGGAAGAAACTCTGACCACATTAACTTCCAACCAAGCCTGAGGGTAATCTAGAACACCTATCAGGGGTCCTCAAACTTTTTAAACAGGGGGCCAGTTCACTGTCCCTCA
>VBSM01003039.1:17670415-17732891 GCA_008086735.1 Cheirogaleus medius
GACGCTCTAACTGGCGGTGTTTCTCGTCCGCCATCTTGCTCCGCCCCCCTATTTTGAAGTAAAAAAACAAAACGGGAACAAATTGTCCTCGACAGGCTGCATGTGGCCCACGGGCTGTAGTTTGAGGATCCCTGGCCCGGAGATGAAAGGCGATGATGGATCTTAATTACAGTCTATGACCAGCTGCAGTGATGTGAAATGTAGCTTGCCTAAAGTCTTTCAGTTATTGCATAGACTACCACCTTGATTGGAACATTGTGGTTAATTGAACTTTTACTTCCGCTCTTGTAAAATAAGTCTTATTCTCATAAACACATTATCCCATATTGTACCATGAAAGTCTAATGTAATGGAGGAGGTGAGTGGTCCTATTAGTACAGGGGGTAAATTGCATCAGACACCTCAAGTATAGCATTTTTATATCAACTTTGCCTCACCTATTTCTTTTTCCAGTTAGAGATTTAATGAACTGTTTGTGGACACAGGTGCAACCTGATTGCATCTGACCTCATGCCAGTACAGCATGTCTCTCACCTTGTTTCATGAAACTCACTCTGGATGGCATTGTGGGAACCTCTAGGTACCCATTCATATGCTGCATAGAAAAGTGGGGAAGTTAATGGTAAGAAGGTATGTCTTTTACAAATGAAAGAGAAAGCCAGTGGATGAATCCTTCTCACTTTCTTCCCATGATTGGCATTCCAGAGATGTACATATAGGGCTAATATGGTACCAGACTTGCTACTTGAATAATCAGTGTTGGGCCTCCCTCCTTTAGTCCTTTGGTCCTCTGGTCCTCTCCTTGTGTTCTCTAGGATTATATTATTAGTGAGCTAATAGCACCTAAGATCTCTGCCTCAGATTTCACTTTCTGGGAAACTCAGATTAAGATATCATTCAATAGAAACAATTAAATAAATTACTTTAACAAATGATACCTTGTCTATATAGAAAATATACAAATATTAAATGTGGCTATTTTTTATTTTATTTTTTTATAATGAAATTTTTGTAATAACTCTGCTGTTTCTCAGATGTTCTTATATGATTTTCTCTTCTGTGAAGGGCCATTTGTAAATATTTATCAAATAATCCTTTGTTCCAGTCCTTGTGCTTTCAATAATTTATCCAAACAAGTTAGTCTAAGGAACATAAAAAACTTTTTATAATTGTGAATATTACATCATTATGTACAGTAGGAGGAAAACATTGAAAACAGAGATACACAGTCAGGATAAATTATCTAAATAAATTATGATAAATGTAAAGGATAGACTATGATTAAAATTCACATTCTGGAAGTGTATGTACAAGTCCTTAATATGATGCTAGGGAAAAAATCTGTCAAAGTCTGGATATGATGTATGACTTTTATTTTAGAAATATACCAAAATACTAATAAGTTGTATCTATGATTTTATAGAATATTTTTTAAGTTTTGTATAGTAAAGTTATTACTTCTAAATCAGATAAATAATTGCTATAAATCATCTGATTATATATGCAATATTTTATCTTTTACTATTATAAATGTCTTTTTTCAAAATAAATAATCACTTCTTTTAAATACTTCACAGTAGATAACTATACGTGTACTTCCTTGGTGTCCAAATACTTTCACCTTTTATCAAGTAATGCTCAAAACACTGCATCATAGAGATCCAAAAGTATTGGTGCCTAGTCTTGCCAACATTTCCAGAATTAGCAATGGAAGATAATACGTAGTAAGCGCATTTGTAGAGTTATCAATGCAAGTATTATAAAAATACAAGGATTAATAATATTTGCTTTCCACAGATATATTAATTTGCAAAAAAGTATCTAAAATCACATTCAAGTGGTATGAGCAAGTATTTTACTGACTCCTAATGTAGTATCCCCATTAGGGATACTGCCTCTTCCCTAATCTCCCAATTGATATCTTTGTCAGATGTCAGGTTGCACTTCAAACAGTACAGATCCTGTCCTCAAAGTGCTCCTTCAACCCTGAATATTGTATTTACTGTCAGAATTCAACAACTTTGCAGTAAATCAAATGTAATATTGCCAAGAAAAAAGAGAGGAAAAAAATGCAGTATTTTTTGTATTGCTGAAATCACACATATAAATCATTAAAACTAACTCAAAAATCTCTTAATTGCCATATCTTTCATGTGGCCATGACTCTGGGACAAGTGGCCTGTTTCTCAGAAGTACCTGAGTTCCTACTGCTTGGGGAAATATCTATTTGCCTTCATCTACCAAGGATAAAGTCTAGTGGTAGAGATAAAGTTGAATTCTAGAAATTATGGTGAAGATCCAACACCTTCCATTTTGTTTTCTAGCATCTCTCCAGCTCTTTCTAAGACAATAGAAGAGCCACAATTAATAGCAATGTAGACTTATTTGACTTTTTTATATCATTTCTGAAAATGCCATGGTCAGAAAGAAGTAAACCCAGATAGAACATTTCCTGAAGCTCAGGCAATAAACTATTGGCAACTCTTTTGAAAAATAATTATGTATACTACAAACAGCTAATGATATGGAATCTATATTTTTATTCAAATAAGGGACAAACCAACTGAAGAAATTACCAGATTGAGCATTGATTGATATTTCAATAATCTACTTGATTAGCAGAACCCTAACCACTTTTATCTTTTCCCACAGACTTTAGAGGTCAGCTGCCTGACTAAGGATGACTGGTAAGACTAGTATCATGAAAAAATATGGTCCAAAATGAGGCTATGGATGGATGCGATACTTTATTTGAAATGTCTAATGATTAGAATAATCAGCTTCATTTCCCCAGTGATTGTAAGTAACAGTAGCATTAATAATAGTAGTACTAATAACAACATGTATCCTGTGCAGTTTTCAAAATATATTTTCACCCTCTCAAAAATCTTATTTAAATGGCAGGAATTTATCTATCTATCTATCTACATATCATTCATCTATCTATATATCTTAGTATATGCATGGATAGAGCAGAAAACTATAAATTCAGTTTACCAGAAAGTATTTGGAACTTCCCAAATATAAAACGAACTGATATTAAATTCTTAAAGTTCTGTAATTTCATAGAGAACTCCAGGTACCTACTTTGAAGAATTTATCAATATTCTCATTTTCCTCTTTACCAGCTGATTGTTATGAAACCTTACAATTACTTCAATTACAACTGTAACTCTTAAAATTATTCCTTTTTCTCCCCCAAAATATTCAGTTGGTCCCTCCTGCACTTTTACTCCATCTGAATTCACATGCTTTCTCCACGTAAGACATCGCTGAAGAAATCACACAACTCTTCTGACAAGTTTGACTTTTAATAAATAACTCAGTCACGTTGTTTTGCAAAACACTTTACCTAGGATTTACAAAAATGTCAATGTTACAGAAGAAAAAAAAAAAGAGGGACTGATCTAGACTCAATGAAAGTAAAGAGATGTGACAAAGAAGAATAATGTCTAATCCTTGCTTGAATCCTAGACCAAACAATAACACAGGCCTATAAAGTTCATTATTGGGACACTTGGATAAATCTGAGTATAGACTGTATATTGGATCATAGTTGTATAAATATTATACTCCCAAAGTGGGCAAGTGTAGTTATGAAGGGGAGAGTTTCTTTAAATATAGCATCAGACTGACAGAAGGACAAGAGGAAAAAATTTTAATAGGCGACACATACAGAAGAGTGCTGCTGAAGGACTCAGGAGAGTTGTCCACTCAGAGCAAAAGAGAAAAGGGAACCATGAGGCCAACATGAGAATCGCTTAGAAAAGACCAGCCCCATAGCAGCAGAGCCTGTCAGGCCTGACCTCTCCTCTTCACACAGAGCTGCAAATTCAGCCTCTGCTTGACAATCACTCATTGCAAGTGAAACGGTGTCTTGGAGAGCCAGCCTGCCTTCAGCAGGCATGCTGAGGACATTCAACATGGGAAATTTCTTGGGAAGCCTTTTAAGATCTTTCATAGATCTGTTTGCTGCAATTGAGAGTTCCTAGAGCAGTTAGCAAGTTCCCCAAATTTACCTAAATGGTTCTCAGTACTTGAGACAATTAACAAACTTGTTAGAAATGTTAATTCAGTAAATCTAGAGTAGGTCCTAGGCACCTGCATTTTGACCAGAAAAACAGGTAATTTTAATGCAGGTAATCTAGAATCCACATAAAGAAACTTAAATCTAGTTTATTTCTTTCTAGGTAGTTTTGTGACAGTTCTCAACTTTTTGTGGGTATATCTTTTCCCAACCAGATCTAAAATCTTCATTTCTGTTTTGCATTTCCAGACAATCAGGAAGGTGTGCAGTGCTTGTTCAGCTATATCTTATTAGAACTCATTACCTATGTATTGTACTTGAAATTACTGCCAAGTGCATTGACGTACAACAAGGCTTTTCTGAAGCAAAGCTGATGACCACTCTGACAGGCTGATAGAGCAGAGATCAACCTCATTTTACATGTGCAAAAGCAAATGATATATATTTTAAATAACTACCTATAACTTTACTTGCACTTTATTACAGAAAAATTTATATTGTTTAAAAGCTACCATATGTTATTGAGATTTTATGTCTCAAATTATTAAATTTACACAAATCTTGGTTGTTGGTTGAAGGAATAAAAGCCTCATAAAGGTAGCTACTATATCCCTAGAACCTGGAAGTGTGCTTGATTAAAATGAAATAAGGAATAAAAGTGAAGATAATTAAAGATAAAAATGAAGGGAAGGGAGAAGAGGGGAGGGGCAGCGAGGTGAGGGGAGTGGAGATATTACCAGTGAAGCTGAATGTGTAACTGATGAAACTAAAATATTCCTAGGATTTTTTTCCCCCAGAGGGAAAAAGATATTTAGTGTGACTCCTGTGTTTAAGTATAGCTTCATCATCTCATCCAAAAGTCTTGTTCCATACTAAAATAACCCTAGACAGGTATTGATTTTTCATAATACTCCATTGTGAAGGGCTTTCCTTATCCTGCAGTGAATTTGAATTAAAGTACCATATGGTATTCTGAAAAGCTTGTTTCTATAAAGTCTTCATCATAATTGTGGGCACCCTTTTCAATTTTGTTGCTGCTCTGTGATAGAGTAGGAGGCAAATTAAATAAATGTGAGCGTGAGGGCATGTGAGTGTATGTGTGTGTGTGTGTATGGATCTGTTTATATCTATTGGTCTATACCTGTACCTTCCAATGTGATTACTATTTTACCAGTATCAAAGATGTATTGCTAAATACATCAATTTATTTTATTCAGATGATTAATCAATGTGAAATGTAATATAAATGTACAAAGCTTTTAAGAATCAGTTTTATAGCTTTAAAATTTAATACCAACTCTTTTATATGAAAAAGCACAATGTAAAAATACACATTTGAGGGCATATAAAATCTTCATTGACTATCATTTTCTGCAATAATAAATTAGATTTTGCATGATTTTTACAATATTCTTTGTCATTTGTATATGTGTTAAGTCAGGTTTTCCTTTTGTTATCAAAAAGATAATATTTTACTCACATTAATTTGTTATTGCATAATCCCAAATCAACCTAAACTCTTTCCTAGAAAAATTTAGCAGGTGCTCCTCCATTGTAAAAGCGGTTATATTAACATCATTATGTTTAAAATTATTTATGACTCTTGGAAAACATTTATTTAGGGCAGGGAGAATAGCTATGGGGATTTTATTTTATTGAATTTATAAAAGCAAATTTTAATTCACAAAATCCAAATGTTTTGAAACGTTGTGATTCAAAGCTTTTTAAGCAACTCCTCTGAGTGTTTTTCTTAGAGTATAAATACTTTGGTAGAGAAGATATTAAATGTGCAATGCAATTGAATAAATCTGTTTTATCTTAGACTGTGTGGAGTTGTAAATACATTTCTAGTCGGGGGCTGAACTAAATTTATGGGCTGGAATGAGTAGGGAAAAAGAAAATAATTACGTCTCCTTCTTTAGTAGAAGGTTGGTCCATTGTATTTATCTCATGCCCCATTCAAAACACGAGCTGCACTCCCAATTCTTACTTAGCAGCTAAGGAATTAGGTACTGCCTTATCTCTATGTTTGAATTATTTCCCACACTCCAAATATACAGACAACTTTTCCTCTTTAGTAATAATCAAAGCTGTTAATCCCAAAGACCTGTTACTTAAATATGAAGAGAATTATTATTTTTAAATGAAAAACTATTTTTATATGCAGTCCAGACAGTTCCCAATTCAGTGTAATTTTCATTGTGTCTAACAAAATAAAATTTTTCTGTTACAAAGCCACCATGGTCATATATTCAATAAATAAACTATTCCTCCAATGACTAACAAAAATCTGGTGGTAAATTAGCTTTGTACAAACATTAAATAGAAGGTACATTTCTTTATCAGCTGCTGTCTTTACAATATAAGACTGTTTAAGCAGTTAAACAGAGGTTTAAATAAGGAAAGGTAGAACGGTGATTTTTTTTCCTCTCTCTCTCTCTGAAACCTACTAAAATGAAATTAGAACACAAAATAACTTAGACATTTTGAATACCTGCTATGAAATATGGAAGCAGAATGTCAATATTTAATATATTCCTATCTCAATCTACATGAAATACACTATATATATTGAAGACAAGAACATGAGGTAGGAACAATAATCAAACAGAAAGCATTAAGACGAGTGTTTAGAAGCACTTTTATTTCAAGAAATACAAAATATTAAGGCAAATACTTCTTAATTTTTTTCAAATTTTGAAAACCTTTGAAATGAGGAAAAAATGTTTGGATGGCTTATCTACTGTACCCTTCTGCATTTCATTGTCTTTGAATTATTAATATGTTAGAAATCTGTGTAGAAAACTGAGTGTAATACAAATGATTCTAATGTCTAGAAATGCAAATCATGACCAGCAGTATATAGTTGATTATTGTCCTGTCTATATTGGTAAATTTTGTATCTATTCGTAAATTTAGTTCAGCACCACTAATGGCTTTCATGTTGTGTGTATGTGTGTGTTTTGAAATTTCCTTTGAACTAGTTATAACATCTTACTGGTTCCCACTTTAATTAATAAGTTAAATAAAAGCTTTGACATTTGTTCAAAAATCAGGATTTTACTTTAAACAAAATATAGCCTTTAACAACTACCTGTTAATGCAGACCATATAAAGATTGGGAAAAAATTATTAATTTTGACAAATGAGCAGAGAAAGCATAGAAAATAAATTAAATGATAATAAAAAAGCAGTAGTGATTTAAACTACATTAAAACACTAATAATTAAATCATTAGCACTGAAGCTATACTCAGTGAAATGGAGAACAGTTTAAGAAATGGATAAAAGAGGAACACATTAAATATACCATATAGATGAGATACTTAGAGTGAAAAAATATATAAAATATAGAGAAAGCACAGAATTTCAGAGCAGAATTAAGGAAGTAGGCCAAAATATTTAAAATATATTACCAATAAAGAGGAAATTTCCTTGCCTTCAGGTATAAAAATTACATTTCTCATAAGACAGAAAAAATGAGAATGGCCTCAGTTTTTGAAAATAAAAAAATCACTGTCAAAGGATAAAACAGGAAAAGTTAGGAGAGAGGTATAAAATATAAAGTAAGTATTAAATTTCAGAAGAAAGTTATACCTGTTTCCTCAATAAAACTAATGACTTGAGGATACTGAGCAGATAGTAGTGGTGTTAGCCTAGATTTTTAATCTTTTAATCTCCCTGATTTCCCATTCACCTATCCCAAAACAAAGTAAATAAGATAACTAGACAAACAAACAAGTAACCTACTGACAAACAACTGCATATATCCACCAACGTCAACAGCTGCAAGACCTGCATGGTATCAGCATCTGTGTCAAAGAAATAAGACTAAGACCAAAGCACTGGGCCACTTATAAACCTGCAAGAGGGAAAACCCCCAAAAGATCTAATGGGCACTCATAGGGCTGATCAATTTAAGATCTACAGTTTAGATGGGGAGGGGTTTTTCACACTCCACGGGTGAGTGCAAAGGAAGTTTGGGATCAAGTAAATCCAACAGCCAAATTCACTTTTGAGGAGAATCCATTCTGAAGAGAAATAAAGTTCAACATAAGCAGGACAGGGACTATGAGGGCAAAGGAAATAAAATTTTCAGATGAAAATTGGGGAAGGAAGGAGAAGAAAAACTCTCACAATATATGAAGATGTACTTTTGCATACTGATGAAAACAACAGAAGTTCTAGCATCACAAAATTACTTCTAAAATTTAGGAACATTAATTTCATAAAAAATAAACAATATAAAAAATTGCATATAAATCCCATAAATGTTTTCTTTTGATTAGGACATATAACTAAAACCAAAATCTCCTTTCAATGCAGAAAAACATTCCAAAGGCAGAAGAAAAGAACAGTTTTATCATTGCATGAGCATTAAGCCAGCACATGATGTGCGTCACAGACAATGCACAGAGTGCAAAGAAAGAAAGAAATCACACCCTTAATATAGCCAAACAGATACAACCCATTATATACATGTTCTCAAGTTAGTTAATAACTTGACCTCAAGTAAGAGGACTTGCCAGCACAATTTGTCATAGAGAGTTCATCATAAATTCATTTGGTAGTTGATATGACCATCTGTGTTAGCTAATTGGCTTCATACAATGGAAAAATAAACTTTTTATATCTTTATGACAAAATGTAGTTTTGCAACCTGGAGCAAGGAGCCCACTGAAATCAAGCTCTCACCCTCTCACAGGAACAGGGAGATAGGGACTCTGTTGTCCCTGATGGTTACATTTTAAGAGATGTGATTAACTCCTACTTGAGAAAGACATTTTGGGTCTTAAAGCTGGTAGGAGACTTATTTAGATTTTTTAAAATGTTTATATGTCAAAGAAACAGAGAAATAACATAATAACTGCAAGTTTTTATAAACTAAATGATCTAAGAAAAGGGAGGGGAGGAAGTCTCTTATTTTCAATGGGTGGAATTAAGCCTCTTTATTTCCTTATTTCACTTATTGTTTTAAAATCTAAATGGAAATTATTTTCATGCTTAGAATTGGCAATAAGTGAGTGTTATCTTGTGCCTTTTTCTGTAAAAATTACTATATTTTCTAAAACGAAAAAAAATAAGTCAGCAGAATGCCACTGTCAGATTTTGCAATTCTCTTTAATGCGTTGATAGAAAATTGCTGGATTGTCATGTCTGCTTCTGCATTCAATCTGTAACAAAATGTTATTGTGGTTAATGTACATGAAGAAAATGTAGCCATATGTGTTTATAATATCCCTCTCAGATCATTGTGAATTTTCTTTCTTGATGCTGTACTGAAAACTTGACAAGTAGTTTACGTCAAGATCATATCGCTGACTTTCTGTGTCTGCAGAAACTGCACTCTACCCAAACAAATGATGAGAGAGATATTAACATAAGGCTTGATGTTGATCATTAAATATATATATATATATATATATATATATAGTAGAACTAAGACCAAATTATAGCAATAAGCATTAAAATGTAGCATATGAAGGTTGCATGTATGCAGAATTAGAAGATCATATTAAAAGTTTACTGATTGTTGTTATTAACTGAGAGTAGAAGGATAATTCTTTAAATAATGTACTAGGGGGAAAGGGAGGCAGAGGGTAGAGAGAAATCTGGGCAAATTTCAACAGTCCAAAGTGGTAAACCAATAAACAGTAACCGAAAATAGGTTTATGTAATGCATAATATCAGCATAGTATAGAATAAAACTATAAACAATTATAAAAATATATTTTTTTAAATATATGAGACTTGAAATTATAGTTTAAAAGAATTGCAAATCTGACAGCCACACTCTTCTCACTAATTTTTTTCATTTTAGAAAATGTAGTTACTTTTACAAAAAAATAAAAGACTCAAAGTGACACTCACTTATTGCCAATTCTAAACATGAAAATAATTTCCATTTAGATTTAAAACAATAAGAGAAATAACTAAACAAAAGAGGCTTATTCTACCCATTGAAAATAAAAGAAGGTAATTCCTCCCCTCCTTTTTCTTAGATCATTTACTTTATAAAAACTTGCAGTTATTATAAGTTATTTCTCTGTTTCTTTGACATACAAACCTTTAAAAAGTCTGAATAAGCCTCCCGCCAGTTTTGAGACCCAGAAATGTCTTTCTTAAGTAGAAGTCTATCACATCTCTTTATTAATTTATTTTTTTAAATTTCATTTCAGAATATTACAGGGGTACAAAGATTTTGGGTACATATGTTGCTTTCTCACCCTCTGAGTCAGAGCATGCTCATGCCCCAGAAAGTGCACAATGTTGGAAAACCTCTTGTAGACATCGGCCTATGCATGGAATTTGTGAAGAAGAACCCAATAGCAATCACAGCAACAAGAAAAATAAATAAATGGGACTTGAACAAATGAAAATGCTTCTGCACAGCCAAGGAAACTATCATCAGAGTGAACAGACAACCTACATAATGGGAGAAAATATTTGCATGCTACATGTCTGATAAAGAGCTAATCACTAGAATCCATATAGAACTCAGGAAAATTAACAATTAAAAAGTCAAACAACTTCATTAAAAAGTGGGCAAAGGACATGAACAGAAACTTTTCAAAAGAAGACAGACTATGGCCAAGAAACATGAAAACTTGCTCAGCATCTCTAATCATTAAGGAAATACATATCAAAACCACAGTGAAATATCACTTAACTGAAGAGAATGGCTTTTATCTAAAAGTCCTAAAATAACAAATGTTGGTGTGGATGTGGAGAGATAGGAGCACTTGTACACTGCTGGTGGGACTGCAATCAGCTCTCTTTTAAATATAACCATCAAGGAAGACAGAGTCCCTATCTCCCAGTTTGTGTTAGAGGGTAGGAGCTTAATTTCAGTGGGCTCCTTACTCCAAGCTGCAAAACTACATTTTGTCATAAAGATATATCTTGAAATTATTATGCTAAGTAAAAGAAGTCAGTATCATAGGACCACATATTGCATGATTCTATTTATGTGAAATGTCAGAATAGACAGATCTATAAAGATGGAAAGATTAATGGTTATCTGAAGCCAAGGGATTATGAAAGAATTGGAGGGTTGATGTCTAAGGTCTGTGGGGGTTTCTTTTGGAATAATGAGAGTATTCTAAAATTGATTATGCTGATGGATGCAGAAATTTGAGACTATATTAAAAGTCATTGAATTGTACATTTTAAATAAGTAAATAGCATGCTATGTGAATATAAAGTAATTTTAATATACTTCTGTAGCAAGATATACTCTAATGATAAAAAATCTGTAAAAAATAACAAATAACAAGTTATTTTGTTGATCACATTTTAGGTATTTTTATTCTGAGGTGATTATATAAGGTAGGATGAAACAAATGAGAAATTATGTGATACTCTAGGTGATTGTCTCTATTTCCCCTTGTATTCTCAAACTCTCAGAATGAGATAAAATTTGTAAAAAATAAAGATTGAAAGGGTCATAAAGCTTGAGGACTCAAAGTAGAATTGGAAGTGTCAATATGAACTCATGTAGTATTTGATGTTGAAAAAATATTTTTTGAGAAATACCAAACCTGCAACAATGATAACCATATCATCCAGAAGTGGAAATACCATTTCTTGCTAAAAGGAACCAGGGGTCCCTATTAAAATGGCTAATTCCAAGTTTGTGGTATAAAAGGTATAAGTTGAGTCTAGAGCATCTTCTACTACCAAATGACAAAAATGCTAACAAATACTATAGAAGCATGTAAAAAAAAATCTGGGACAATTTAAGGCTCCCTTTGGCCAAAGATGGACAATTTGAATATCAGTAAGGATTATAATTGCCATGCATTTAAACATATCTGTTTAAATTTATCAGTTCATAAGGAAAGTAGTGATGAATAAATCACTATTAGAGTATTCTGCATTCTCATATTTAATGACACAAATCATTATTTTGAAATTTGGTGATTAAAAGAAAAGAATTAAATTTTTACTTTTGTAATGTAATTTATACTGTCACGTAAACTGGGTACTTTTACGTACCTTAACTTGGATACAGAAATAGTGGAATATGAGTCATTTGACTTTATAAAAGCCTTCTAGTGAGTAAACAAAGAGAAAGGATATAATTTAAATATCACCACTTTGCTATCCCAAATAAATAATTATATCTATAAATTGAGCTGCTAGCATCACAAAACACAAAATAGAGAGATGGCTAGTAACTATGTTTCTCCTGAACACAATATCTATGTTGTCTTGAAAAAATAATTACACTTGCATTGGTCCAAATAATTTATTTAATCAGTGCCTTAGTCTTACAAAATACATTTTGTCACCGGGATAAAGGTTCTTGCTAACATCGGATGTGCACGCAGCCAAGCGATAGTGGCGAGTTTGTTGAGTGAAAGCAGACAGGCTTACGAAAGGCTTGTGCAGAAGTGAAAGTACACTTGGAAGAAAGGGAGAGGGCAGGCTTGAAAGGAATAACTGTGTGGAACTCCGAGCAGTGGCTGTTTTAATTTGCTGAAGTCAAAAAAGGCTGGGCAGTCAGTGTTCACTCTGTTCTTACTCACAGTTCCCCTGTTTTTCCCACAAGGGGGGTCAAAACCACAATGTTAACTTATTAAAATTGTGATACAATAGGGGGAAGATCATTTTGTACCTGTGCAATGCTAGGAAATTAATGGCTCTTTTCTTCTCTTCAGGTCTGTTTGTTCAAGGGCTGTTCAAACCAGTTGACTAACTTTTCCATTTCCCCCTTCCTTGTTCATATCTCTCTGACTACCTACTCTAACATTTTGAGTGGGTAACTTATAAACAACAGAAATTTATTTTCCATAGTTCTGGAGACTGGAAAGTCCAAATGCAAAGCACTGGCAGAGTCAGTGTTTGGTGAGGACCCTCTTCTTAAGGATACCTTCTCACTGTAACCTCATGTGGGGGAGGGGGCAAACACTCTCCCTTGGTGCCCTTTTATAAGGACGCAAATGCCATTCACCTAATCACCTATCCCCAAATCCTGCCTCCGAATACCATCATATTGGGGATTAAGTTTCAACATATAAATTTTGTGGGGACAAAAACATTTGGACCATAGCAACCAAATTACCAATTTACCAGAAATACTGAGGACAAAGAAACATGGATAAATACACAACAAGAACATATTTAGAAAAATCCAGGTTATGAGACCTTATAGAGGAAAAGCAACTCTGTTGATAACACAGTGACAGGTGACATTTGTTGGAAAGAAAACTTATAGATTACGGAGATTTGTGAGATATATAATGTGTAGACTTTAATGGAAACAATTTTGCAAAACAACGAACATAAATATGACTCTTTTGAGGCAATTGAAAATTTCAACATTGATTCTATATTTGAATGTCTTAAAGCCCTGAACTTTTCCTTACCCATTCAAGGTGACATGAAATAAAAGTATATCTAATGTTTCAACTTGATTCTGAAGACAGGAAACAAAAACAAAGCCCCATGTTGCAATCTTGCAGGCAGTCAGGCAAGAGGGATTCCTCCTTACATGGGAGGGGGGTGTTGCGCGAGGGTCAGCCTTTTTCTTCTATTCAGGCCTTCAATTGGTTGGATTTGGTCCTCATCTTAGGGAGAGCAATCTACTTCTTTATTGGGCCTACTAATTCAAATGTTAATCTCATCCAGAAACACCCTTATAGACACACCCAGAATTATGTTTGACCAAATGTCTGGACAGACAATTAACCATAACAGCAGTCAAAGATATATCTATAAGATTTACTAGGTGAATTCTATCTAACCAGAGAATAAATAATGACTAATTTGTAACAACTGATCAAGATCATAGGACATTTTTGGAAAATATCAAACTGATTTTACAAGCTGATCAAATACTGAAGAAGAAATCAATATGAACAGTGAAATCTTTAGCACACTTTTACTTTTATATATAAGATTATGTAATGAATAAATTAGTATCATGAAAAAATGCATGAAAACTTAATGTGACATACTACCTGCACCATTATGCAGGATAATTGACAGTTTTATTTACTTTCCCCTATTACCTAAGAGTGCCTTCCCCGTGATACCTACTCAGTAAACACTTGATGACTAAACCAATGAGAAAAATAATATTGCCATCTCAGTAGCTGTTAGAACTATCCAACACCTATTCATCTAAAAGTATAAACTACATATAAAAAGGAATTATTAATCTAGAGTAACAGTAATTTTGATGACAGATATCTACCAAAAAAAGAAAACCAGCGACTTATATAATTAATAGTAAACTATTAGTGGTACTCCCAGTAAAATCAAGAAGACAAAGTTGCTCATTATTAACTGTAAGGCTGGTGGCCTGCCCCCCTTCCCTCTTAACTCCCCCTGCCCTTGCTGCCTAGCTGAAACTGCAGCTCTTGCTGAAGCTGCCCTAACCACGTCCTGTCAGCCAAGACAAAGCAGGAAGAGGTCTAGATGCAGAACTTCCTGCTTAGACTTTGCATCGCCCCCCAAAATGGTAGCAGTTCCCTTATAAAAGACTAGCCCACAGTCCTGGGCGTGCGACTTCTGGGGCTCCTTTCTTTGGGACCCTTGAACCTCACCTGGGAGTGCTTCAATAAATGCAACCTTTGATAGCTTCTAATTGGCCTCCTTTCATTTTCTTCACCACCTTAAAACCTTACATTAACATTTCTCTACACTATTAGATAGCACCATTAGCAAAGCAATGGAGTGAGGGAAAGATAATGGAATATACATATTAAAGAAAGAGAAAAATCTTTCATTATTTAGAAAATAAATGATTATATGTAAAATCAAAGAAAATCTATGGCTTAATGTTAAAAGAGTTTCAAAATACCAGATAAAGTAGAATAATATAAAGAGTTAATATTCAATAATTTTGACAAATAGAAGGAAGTTCCTGGTATGGTAGTCAGGCTCCAAAATGGCCCCTAAAGATCCCTGTTTCTTGGTATTCAAGCCCTTGTGCAATCACTTCTGGTGCATGTGGGCTAGATATAGCAAGTAGCTTTTAGTAGTATGAGACAAGTGATGTTTGACTACAAGGCAAGATCATAAAAGGCAGTGTGGTATCTTGAGCTTCTTTCTCGTTCTCTCTCTCTCTCTCTCATCATTTGCTCTGGGGTGAGTAGCCATTTGAAAAGTCCCACATGTTGAGGAGCTAAAGCTCCTGGCAAACAGCCATGTGAGTGTAGAAGCCATTAATCCATCTCCAATCAAACCTCCAATTCATTACAGCCAACACCTTGAAAACTTGACTGCAACCTCTAGGACATCCCAACCCTGAAATGCACACACAGTTACATTGTTTCTACAAAATTTTTCCCATTGTGTAACTCTAATTTAATGGAAAAATGAACTAACTATAATGTTGATAATTCCACTAATCTGTGAGTTCCCTTGATAGATTCAAACTTTCCTTTATTCAAAAAATTATGTAGGATATAAAGGAATCAAAGGTGAGTACTTAGGAAGAATAGCACTAACACAGGTATTTTAGTCAATTAAATTTTAAGTTTAGCACTAATGGTAATGAGATCATTTAATAGGAAATATCCTTCTCATCCAATGATAAAACAAGTATTTATTAAAAGCAAGAGGAAGAGAAAGCAAAAGAACAATTTAGTGTATAAGTAAAATAGAATGGTAGATAAGGATGTTGGTGCTCTTGACTACTGAAAAAGAAAACAGAAGTCATTTCATCAAGAATAAGTGTTGGATCCAGGATAAGACTATGAGAAAATAGGGTAAGTGCATATGTTTGCAAATATGAAGGATGGAAAGGAAGAAATTTTATCTTGGCCTACGAATTTGCTTGAATGTCTGGAATGCTCCTCTACTTTTGTGAAAATTGAAGGAATTTTAAGACTAATTTCAATATTGTTTCATCACACTGTGCTGGACAGAAGTTTTCCCAGGATAGTAATAAATGCTTATGCAAAGAATTAGAATGGCAGTCACAGCCATAAGACTCTTCTGCTGTTCAAAACCAAGAATTAGGATGAGAATACATAGTAGCGAGGCACTGGCACTGGTCATAATTAGAGTACACTTGGATGTTTCCAAGCAGATCCTGGTTCACATCAGAATGGGGTTAAATTTAAGAGTGGGATCTCTTGATTTTGAAGTGAATCTCCAGTGGGTGATTGGGAAGGTCTTCTTAGCAGCAGTTTTCCCAATTGATTAATTCTCTCCAAAGTCCCTTTGTGCCATATTCCCAACTTCCTTATGAAATCACCCATAATCAGTACTAAATAATTCTGTCTTCTCTTCACTATGTCAAAAAGAATAAGAGTTTAAATAGAATGGCACTTACTATATTTTAAAGCTCTAAATGCTTACCTCATGCTAAATATATTTATTCTAAAATTCAATATGTTTTAAAGTTGAATGTTATTTTTTAAATATATGCAAGTGGTTCATTTTATATAATTATTAAAATAATATTGATTTAACACTAAATACTTTAAATGAGACAAATTTTCCATTACCAAAACATAATATGTGGAGGTTACAGTGAAAACATAAAAGAGGAACTAGAAATGGAATAGGTAGAAAACTAGTATTCTTTTTACAAGTTATATTTTTGAGCCCATGTTGATCTTGCATATCTTTGGATCTTTGTATTACCAAAATAACTTTTGACATTGTTTCTTAATGTATTAAAGAATTTATTATTAGAAACAAATTTTAAACAGTGACTTTAGTATGTCTGAATTCTCATTATCCAAAAGATAAAATGGCATAAAAACAAATATTCAAAGGCATAGACAGATATTAAGAATAAAAATGTGTAACAGTAACTTCACAGGTTTTAATAATTTAACATTTTATTTCTTTGCACACACAGACAAAGCTGAGGATAATTTGTAAGATTACCTATCCTTTCCTCTGTCCATATACTCTTGTGAATATTTCTCACTGTTCACATGCTCATTCATTTTGTACATCTTTTTCATTCCTGGCTCCTGGGCTATCAAATACCAGGTTCTACCTGATTTATTAGTAATTGTCTCCTCCCTAATTATCTTCTCTCCAGTTTCTGCCTTTATTTTTTGTTTAATTTTATTATGTTAAATTATATGAAATCTTTCAGAACTGGTGGAGTATATATCAATATTTAACCCTCACGGGGGTGTCATCAACCACTGCCTCAGTTCAGAAAGTCTCGATTCTACTGCAATATCCACAAGTGCAGGAGGAGGTATGAGTAAGCCATCACTATTCCCATTCAATTTTCAGGATCAATTCCCTTTTTGTTGATAATAAAGGGAACCTGAAATGTTGTGTGAGGAAACTTGTGTTCCAATGGCAAGAAAAATGATAGGACAGGTGTCATTCATGATCTGTACTCAGATATTAACATGCCAATGCTTAGAAAGGAAGCAATGAGTGTAAGAACAGCTAGTCTAGTCCCTGCATTTATGCATGTGCTGTTATTTTTGGAGTAAGGTTTGGGAGACTTATGTATACTGACTCAACTACCAGTTTGCTCCTTGGCTATCTGATACCAGAATCTATTTGATTACTGATCAGCATTTTTTCTTCTTTTGATTAATCCCTTAGTTTATTCTCAGGTTCATGTACTCCCTACTATCTCACTGAAAAACTCTTCATGCACCTCTGGGTTGTTTTGTTTATTTCCCCTTAAAGGCATTTGTCTCATTCTATGTTCTCCCGGATATCACTGAGCTTTTTGGCTAATTACTCCATTCTTTTCCTTTGGAGAACCCAAGATTTGAGTAGTGTGAATCCCTCAAGTGAGGAGATACAATAACCATCTCAGAGAGAGTCCAATTGGTCAAAGTTATTTATTTGCCTTAGATTGACATAAAGAGATTTTAAAATGAATACTATTTCCCCAAATCCACTCCAAAATAAACTCAGACTTTCTGGAGGCCTGCAGGCTCTCTGTACTTTTTATAATTGTTCCTCAGGTGTTTATGATTTGCATGGGCATTGAGAAACACTAGTTTAAGCCAATTATGTTAGTTCCTTCCCTCCTGCCACTGAATGTCCCATTTCTCTTACCAGTAATTGATTTGGGCTGGGTACATGATCATGCTCCATAACTCCGACCAATGAGGCATGAGGGGAAATGTTTTAGGGGATTTCTGGAAAATGTTTACTGGCTCTTCAGGGTTAAGAAAGGCAGAGGCATTCGAACATTCTCATGTCAAGGTTTGAGCCCTGCTATTTCTGTAGTTATTTTATGACTATGAAATAAGATAGAATAAAGATAAATAAAAAAATGTAAGAGTGCTAAGCATAAGATGGAAAAAAAATCTGATTGTTAATACATTTGATTGAATTAATTGGTCAATCCAGTAGCCATTCCTTTTTTCTTATAATAAACAAGTAATTATTAAGATATTTTATATTAGATTTTTGGTTTCTTTCACCTCAGATTTTTTGGGGGACCAGTTGTCTAACAAACCCAATGCCTGTATCAATGACAAAAAACTATTTTCTTTCAATTTTTGCACCCTATAAGTTATCAACAAGAAATGTGCACATTCATATTTCTTCAGAAACAAATAATGGGAAAAACATTTAAGTCTTTATTTTAATGCAGTCTGAATATTCCATATTTCGCTTAGATTTCATTAGTCACTTCATGTCAGAATTGTATTCTAATCTCACTTCACATTAATTTCCCACTCAAACTTGAAGATTAGGAATTTCATGGAAAATATGAATGTGTTTGTTTGGGGACTAGAAAAAGTATATACTATTTTCTGAATAAACATAGTATGTACTTTTGTTTCTTTTTAAAGTATTCTACAGCTCTGAAACCTTAGAAAGTCATCATTCCCCTGCTCCTTACCCAAGCATGACTCCCATTTACTTTGTGATAAATCAAAACACACTCTAACATTCCATAAATCCTTTAATCATATTTCCTCTGGGTGAACAAATAAAGGGTGCTGGTTGGATACTTGTGTTTTAAGAGATGTAAACACTATAGAAATAGCACTTCATATGCTCAGTGGAATTGACTTGAATGATGACAGCAGACCAGAGAGCTGAAACTTATAAAAAATATCTTTGCAAATTGTATTACACAGATTTGTTCTCATGATTGCTTCATTAATCATATATTATCACTCTCTCATCCATCAAATGACAAGGCAGAGTCATCAACTACAAAGTCCAGCAACACAAAATTTTTCTTGCTTATAAACACTTTCTGGGATTTGTTATATGCAAAGAACAGATTGTAGTAGAATACCCACAAAACTGCCTTGTGGTAATCATGGGTGAGATGCCAGGTGAGAACAAAGAACGTGTAATTGTAATAACACAATGACTTAGGTCTTTAGTTAATGTTGACTGCCATTTTCTTCCTCTCCTCACATTCCAATATAGATGCTTGCAAAGGGCAAAACTGTCAGTTGTATTAACGTTCATGGAGAAATAAGAGATGACACAGACACTGGAATGAATTTTCACCCAGCTTTCTCCATAACACAGTTGAAAAAGCAAGATCTATTCTTAAACAGAGAAGGAACAAAATAGCAGGGAAAGCAATGAAAAAATAATCAGCAGATAGCTTTGTGTAGGGCTATATAAAATATATGAAACAACTATTGCTCTTTAGCAGCATTCAACTTAAATATGAAAACACAACTGAGTTTAATTCTCTGTATGAAGAATATTAAAAATCTCTCCGCCTTAGCCCAAGTGTGGGGTATTAGAGTTGATAGATTTTCACCAGAAAATTTTACAATGACAATATTCTAGCTCCGTATAATAACAATTTCAGGAACTGGTTTAAGGTTATGGTTTTTGCTTAATGTTGCTAAGTAATCCTATGACTATTGTCTCTATCCACATTTTGACATGGCACTTTGGAAGATACTATCAATTTTCTTATTTCATGTCCCTGTATGAAAATTTCACTCAGACTTTATTGCTCTGTGAAAAACTCTGTCTTTCCCTAATGGTTTGGTAAGCATCCTTTTATAGGATAATTAGACTCATGAAACTCATCATGTTTATTCATTTAGCTTACCTGTCAACAAGCCTAGCACAAAGATTTGTGCTCATTTCCAGTTGCTCCCCTCAGGCTAGATTCTTTGGAAGAAACATTTTTTTCTCACTGTATTCTTTTTTTGTTGTTGTATTTTCCAACTTTATTGAGGTATAATTGACAATAAAATTGTATATATTTAACCCACAACTTAACGATTTTATATACCTATACATTGTGCGATAATCACCTTGAGCATGCAAATTAATACATCTATCACCTCACATAGTTACCTTCTGTGTGTGTGGGTGTGATGAGAATACTTAAGACCACAGCAAATTTCAAATTTCAATTATACAAAACAATACTGTTGACTATAGTCACATTGTTGTACATTAGATCTCCAGAACTTACCTTGCATAACTAAAACTGTGTATCTCTTGACCAACATCTTCCCATCTCCCCCTCCCTCCAGCCAAAGTTAGATGTGGTGATTCCAGCTCTGAGGATGTCACTGTAACCTAGTTTCTGTGCAGCAAAGGTTAGAGGGTTCCTCAATGGCCTAGAGCATGGGTGTCTATGCCAGTGGTGAGGGATGTTGGGTCCCTCAGTGGTGAGCATAGCTGAATCCTCCTGGTTTCTATTTCCCCTGTAGATGGAATTCATGACAAAAGAGATCCGTCTTGGTGCTGGGTCCTGCATGTGGATACACTTGCAGCTGTGGTGGTACCAGTGTCTATCAGATGCATGGGCACAAGTCCAGGAGGTGAAGAGCTACCATTAGGAGCATGGGGTTGCATGGAGCAACTGTAGCCTTAGGATCTGGGTCACAGGAGTGACCACTGTGGTGGTGGTGCAGGTGTTCAAGGTGTGGGTGTGGCCACTGATGCAGTGGCACCAATTTATGAGGTGCGGGTGCTTGCCAAGTGGCTGGAGAGCCAGAGTTTGGACCATGGATGACAGCATCTCCAGGCCTGGGAACATGTTTGTTGCAGGGAGGAAGGGGGTTGGCTTCAACTTGGGGTGGCATAGTAGTGACCCCTTCTATAGGGTGTCCACAGCAGGTGGGATGGCTCATGAGGTCCTCAGTTGTGAACTTTGTGAGTCCTTTGCAGAACAGACCACTAAGGACTGCAGTGGTGTTTGCCATGTGGCTGGTACTGATAGCCTCACCCTCCTTTTTCATTCTCAGCTATGATCAGACTTTTCAGCTGTGCTGATCACCACAGTGAGCTGGGTGAAGTGAAACCAAAGCAAGTCTTTTGAGTAGTGCCCAGAAAGCTGTGGAAGCTGGTTGCTCACCCTGTTCACCCATTCCCTACAATAGAAATTCACAGGTCTGGAAGTTTCTTCATAGTGCTGAGCTGTGACAACCAGGGGGATGGGATGATGTAGGCATAATGACACTCTTCTTAACCTTTTTGTGTGATTATCCTAACCTTTTTTCTCATTCTCCACTGTGCTGCTGCACTTTAACTGGACTTCTGAGCTTTCCCAGAGATATTTTTATTTTTAAATATCTCTAATTGTTGATTTTTGGGGGAGATATGAAGGATAGAACCTCCTACTCTACAATCTTGCTGTCATCACTCCATTCTTTTCTAAAATAAAAATAACATTGTTTTTTGTTTTAATTTTTCTATGATTTGATTGTAATTTTAGATTTCATTACAAGCTCCCTTAAATGATTTGACTATATGTTCATTCTGTCTTTGTTTTATTTCATGTAAAGCAAAAATATATCACTTTGCTATAGCTATTATTATTCATACATTGACGTTACTTAGAGATGAAGCAATTGGGAGTACCAAAGTTAGATAATTTGTCCAGGATTGCACAGCAAATATATTTCGTACATCTGGGTTGAATTTAAAATCCATGACACTAGACACTATAATCCCAGCCCTATCAAAAGTCAGAAAAATAGAATTTGTTCTATTCTAAAAGAACAATCTATTTTCTTTCTCTTTTTTCCCTTTTTTCTTCCTCCCTCCTCCCTTCCTTTATTCCTTCTTTCTTCCCTACACTCTGTTTTTCTTTCTTTTTAAAAAATTCTTACTTTCTGCTATAGATTGAATGTTTGTCTCCTCTAAACCACACGTTGAAATTTGATTCCCAATATTGGAGGTGGGTCCTAATGAGAGGTGTTTGAGTCATAAGAGTGAATCCCTCATGAATAGATTAATGCCCTCCCTGGGAGAAGGGGAACTTAATGAGTTCTCACTCTCTTAGTTCCTGCTAGAGTTCTCAAAAGAGCTGATTGTTAAAGAGCCTGGCACCTCCTCCTTTTTTTTGTTGCATCCTCTGTCACCTTGAGATCTCTATACACATAAGCCTCCTTTTGCCTTCCAGCAGGAATAGATGCAGCCTGAGGCCCTCACTACAAGCAGATGTTGGTGCCATGATCTTGTACAGTGCACAGAACTATGAGCCAAATAAACTTCTCTTTATAAATCACCCAGCCTCGGGTATTCTGTTGTAGCAACACAAATGGACTAAAACACTTTTCTTATTTTTTCAAGAAATATTTATTGAGTCAATATTTTATTATGTGTCATCACTGTTCTAGTGCTGGTAAAATAACAGTGAACAACAAATAAAAACCATAAGACACTCTGTGTTTCTAAAGGAGAAAAGTGAGTATTTCACCCATTTCATCCCCATCTTTAAAAAGGAAAAAAATAAAAAAATCAATAAACATTCTGTCATAAGTCCTTTAATTTTATATTTCTAACATTTTGCAAATATTTTTTCTCTTTTATTATTAAATGCATTTTTATATTTTTAAATGGTTTTTGAAGACCTAGGTAAGGAAATCAAAGATTCAATCTTGCAGAGAAAACATTTCGCATATGGACATATCTAACTTACAATAGAGCACCAGTGAGTTATATGGTAGTTAGAATTTTTAGCTGTCACATGAACCTTCCCATCCTTATCTTTGTTTCCATCCAAGACTAGACAGTAAAATGTTCAAGCATCATGAAGCCTTCCTTATTAAGTAACAGAAGACCTATATATTCAATACTCCATTTGTAATTTATTACTTCTGAAAAATGCTGAAAACTATGGATAAAACATTATGTCCCACATTACTATCTCTGGTTGGAGATTCACTATAATTTTGTTGTTATTTATAGGCTTTTGACTACAGCTTTCTCTCCCTCTCATTTTCCTTGTTACTTATTTTCTATGAGAAGGCATAATTTTTAAAACTGTCCCTTCAGAATTTCATCCAGACTTTGACAGTTTGTCTCCCATTTTTAGATTCCATCTTAATGATAATAATGTATCTTCCAATGCATTATCAGGAATATTCAATTTAGTGTCTTTTGATGATTTAAAAATCAGTGGCTTTCCCTAATTTCTAATCTCTTCATTCAGAACATGATTCAGTACCATGTGTTTTGAGGTTCTATTCAGACTTTGGTACATTATTCTATAATTTTTTTAAATTTCAAAATATTAAAGAGGAACCAATGTTTTGGTTACATAGATTGCTTTTGTAATACTTAAGTCAGGGCTATAAGAGTGCTCATCACCCAAAGAGTGTTCATTGTACCCATTAGGTAGATTTCACCCATCCTCTCATTCCATTTTCATCTTCACTCTCAGGAATACCTAGATTCTTATATTTGGCCATTTTATATAATCCCATATTTATTGTAAGCTTTCTTCAATTTCTCTCGATTCTTGGTTCTTTGTTTTTGGATTACTGAGTTAATTCAAAAAAGTTGTCTTCAATTTCTGAAATTCTTTCTTCTGCCTGGTCTAGTCTATTCTTAACACTTTCTACTGTTTTTTGTATTTCTGTATACATGAATTTTTCATTTCATAAAGTTCTATTATTTTCATATGTCTATCTCCTTAGTAAATTTTTCATTCATTTCCTGAATTGTTTTCCTGGTTTCTTTGAGTTTGTTTTCCATTTGCTCTAGGATTTCACTGAGCTTCCTTACAATCCATATTTGGAATTCTTTATCTATTATTTCAATATTTTCATTTTGGTTGGTACACATTGCTAGAGAGCTGGTGTTCCCATTTGGGGGTTTCCTGTTGCTCTAATTTTTCTTACTTGTAGAGATCTTGTGCTAATTCTTTCTCATCTGGAGCAGCTGTCACTTCTTATTTTTGGATTTTCTTTTGTTTAGATGGGGCTTCCCTCCCACCCATACACACTCATAAGTGTGTGTTTATAGCATATGTTGGGTAAGAAATTTTGCTTTGCTTGTGAGTACTTTGATGGTGGTCTAGGTTCTGGATGGATGTCTTGGTGATTTTCTCAGTTGCTAATTATTTGTAGGCTGTAGCAGTTGTGAGCTATGTGCATGGGCAGATTCCCTGTCTCCTGTTGATGAAAAAGGATGAGCTCTTTGAATTCTTTCTCTTTCCCCAGCCCTGTGGTCTTCTTAACAGTGTGAATTGTATTGGCATGACCAGTTTAATCTCTGAGATAATAGATGGTGTTTGTGATTAAGAATTAACCACACTCTGTATGATTGAGTCGGTAAATATAAAGGGCTGTGTAAATTGACCTTCCTGGTGGCACTTGCCAGAAGTAACCAGGTGCAGTGTTGTTTGTTGGGACCTATGACTGGGTCTAGCCCCTCAGGAGAAGCACTTGAACACCCCAGATGGTGGGTAGGGCCCTGGAACTTCCAGGTGAGTCTTTATTTTCCATCACAGCAGAGGTGGGTGGGGGAGTGAGGTTGGGTGGGGCTGGGTCAGGTGAGCCTGCCTTAAGGCTCCACAAAAGGCTATTAGGTAGCTGTCTTGACATGGTGAAGGTCCACTCCCAGGCTACTAGGGAATGCCAAAAGGGAAGGACCGAAGAGGCCCCACCCAGCCAGAAAATATGCTTGTGGAGGAGTAGCTGTCTGAAATTCACAATCTGGCTATCAGGAGCAAGTTTTGCTCTTCTCCCCTCCCCGCTGCTTTGTGGTCTCCCTCTGGTATCTGTCAGAAGGCAGGAGCTCAAACTAGCTGAGTTTCCTAGCAATGGCACTGTGGTCTGGGCGCTTCCCTTTCCAGCATCTTGCCTTGGGCTGAGAGCACAGCCTTCCTATAGGGGTAGGGGTGCTCCATAAATGTGCTGTGGCTAGGACCTATACTGCACTCTCTTTTCAAATCTGCCCACATGGGCTCCCTTGTCTCCTAAGATTAATTCATAAATCTCCCCTCTGTACTCCTAAGCAACATAAGTAAGTCCTGGGAGTATAGGATCTGGCCTATGGGCCTGTCCTCGTATCCCTGAAGATCAATCCCTGACCATTCCAGGGAGAATCATGCTGGTCCCAAGTTGCCCATGGGGTGCTCAAGCAGGTTTGATGTCCCTCTGCTTTGGGGTGTGCCCTGCTCTATTGGAGCAGCTGAGCAAGCAGCACCAGGGAAGGCCAGGGAGCAGGGAACTCACAATCCAAGCACCTCTTAGTCCTCTTCAGGTACTTAAGAGGAAACATTTGAGCTCCACTTTCTGTGAAAGCCTCGGTGTGGTGGATGCACCAACAGAAAGGAAACAGCCACTGCTGAGAGCCTTGGCTCACTTGTCTCTCTCAGCAGCCATGGGAGGAGGGAGGGAAAGGAAGGAAAAGAGTTTGAATGGAGGAGAGCTAGCAGTATGGCTGTCTCTGTCCCTTTCTCTAGAAGGCAGCCATTCAGAATGTACAGGCTCTGGGGTCATGCAGATTCCCTGGGGCCGACCAATCCCTGTGGCTTCTGCAGGCTGAAGCTCCCTGCGGAGGACAAAGACACATAGTGTGGGAAGAAGCAATATAATGCCTGTCATCTCAGATCCTGATGGGAAGTAACTCCAAGGGGGATGGTAGCCTTGTGTTTGGTCCTCAAGAAGCTCCCAGTTCACTGGTGGCAGCTGCTTTTGAGTTCCTGAGGGTAGAAAGGCTCTCCAGAAGCTGGGGAGCCTGCTGACTGACAGAGACATGAAGGAGGGAGAAATAAACCCCCCATCTACAATTTTTGCAGACTCCAAGCCTCTCAGGGCTTGGTCTTTGCTGATATCTTGCTCCTTCCTGTTCTGCTCTGCAACTTCTTCTTATGATATCTCTGATAGGTTCTGGCACTTGACCCTCTGAATCACACTTGATCTATATTTGTTTGTTTGTTTTCTATTTCACGTAAATCTTTTTCTTCTTTCTGAGACTATCTGGCAGCTAATGTTTCTGGTCAGCCGTCTTGTCTCCACGTCCTCTTTTTCTATATTCTTAATCTGGCATTTTTAGTTCATTGTATTTTGAAAAACTGATAAAGTATCCAAATATGTATTTTCCTACTTAGATTGAAAAATTTATTTTTCTCTTCCCTTCTTTCTTCCTTCCTTCCTTTCTTTTTTTCTTTTTCTTTTTTCACAGTGATTTTTTAACCACTTCTGTACCAGCATTGACTATAGTCGTCAGCACAGATGAATGCGAGCATGGATTTTAGACGACAGCCATGATATGAAGGCGCACAGCCAAGCTTCGACTTTAGTCGACGGCCAAAAGCTTTTACTTTTATCTCTGCAGTTGCAGTGTGTACGTTCAGCTAATAAGTTACTATGAATCTGTGACCTTTTAACAAGACCTTAGTAGGAGTTATTATGGTTATTTTCCTAAAGCTGCCTGTAAAGTAAAACAAGCTTTCAGTGCTTTAAAGCTTTCCTCATCACACAAGAGCAAAACGGATTCGTCGTCAATGCACAGCACAAACTATCTTGCAGACTATGAGTGCCGGCTGTGGGCAAGGTTTCACGGCCGGTGAACACCGTACCGAAGTGGTTAAACATTGTAAATAAGGGTCATATATACAGTAATAGAAATATTTCTGAGATGTTATTATTGATCACAAAGTTTTAAGTACTTCATGTTTTTAATTCTCACATGAAGCCTATAGTGCAGGTATTACTGCCGCTCTCATTTTAATGAAAATTGAGACGGAACTATACTAAATATAGGAGAAGACAGTTAGCAAGTGAAAGAGAAGGGACTTTGGTTCTACCAGGATTCATCCTCATTGTCAAGCTGTGATAGATCATAAAGTGGTGAAAGTTTTCTAAGGTGGTATGTCATGTGCTTTGAATATATCATTTCATTTCATAAAAACACACACACAATTAAGACACAAGTACTGCAATCACTCTCATTTTATAAATGCAGACACTGAGGCTTACTGGGATTAATATCTAGTATGGGCAGTAAACAGAACTGGGATTTATGTAGAAGTCATATGAATTCAAGATATGCTTGTTTTTTAGACTGTATTGCCACACAGAAAATAATTAATCAGCATGTTAAACTAATGTGTTTAATATGTTGCATATGATTTAGAGAAAAGGAGAAAGAGCACAAATCTACCCATCGAACACATAGAAATGTTGAGTGCTCAGTTTGCTTCCATGTAGCAGATACATAGGATAATATGCAAACATGATTACAGATAGAATGTCTTTTTAATTAGATGTTCTTTTTTAACTCTGTAAATTTTTTCCATTAAATCCTTTTAAAAAATGTTGATCATTTTACCTTGGGAAAGGCTTGATAAGATTAAAATAGATATGTGACTCCATAGAGGAAGTTTCCATGGTAACAGAAAATACATAAAAGAGAGGCACAAAAATATAATGTTCCATTCACACTGAAAGATGTATTTATTCTATTTATAAATCTAATACCTTGTTGGATTCAATGTTAATTTCCATTTTCAACATTTTCTAGTTAATTTGTCTTAAAAGCCCATATATTGTTGGTTATTAAAAGGTAATTGAAGTAAGGATAATTGCATTTTATACCATGAAAGAGAAATAGGAACAAATGAAGGAAACAGTTTTTTAGACATTCATTTTAGTCTTCATATGCTTCTCTCAGAATCCTCACTTATCCATCCCTCCTTCTCCCACCCACAGACCAGCTTTCTAAGGAGTTTGCACTCTGCAATGTGTCTCTGAGCAGACAGCCCATAAGGTCATTTATACCATTTACCAGATGTCCAAGACTCTCTTCTTTGTAGGATTTTTACATTTCTTAGTTTTACCCAATCTAGCATGCCCCACTCCACAGACACTTTATAAATGTTCCACTGGCTTATGGAACTTAAAGTCTTTTCTAAGTAAAATTCTAATAATGATCTCCACTTATTTTCTGCACACCACTCTAAGTTTTGCTTTTATTGAAACCTAGTTATTTCCCAACAAACACTCTTCTGTTTTTTAAGGGCTTAGATGTGTGTGTGTGTGTGTGTGTGTGAGTGAGTGTGTGTGTATGAATGTGTCTGTTTTTATTCTCCATTACCTATATATGGCATAGATAAATTTTTAAAACATAATGCTACTTCCTTAGCATTTTTATCTTTGAAAAAATCCCACTCTCTTTAATACTATACATCAGACTATATATGCTTGTGTATATACACACACACGCACACACACACAATGTTTTATTTAAGCACCAACGTACTAGGTTTTCAAGTAATTCTTCCCTTTCATAAAATATTTGCTCACTTGATTTATTGCCTTTATCTTCACCACTACTCTTGCCCATTTGTATTATAATCAGTTATTTCTATATAATAGGTCCAACATTTAATCTTATATACCTACTTCTCTACTGTAAGTTGTTTCTCTTGATCTTCCATATCTCAATAAATGGCACCATCATTTACCTATTGAGGTCAAAATCTGAGTGTCTCCCTGATTGTGCTTTTTCTTATACCTCATTACCTGCCTATCTGCAATTGCTATAACAGGTGGACATAAAGAGGCATTTACACCACAGTAAGAAAATTGTATTTTTTTCTGAATATGGTTATAATACACCAGAAGATTTTGGAATGGACTTGACTATCAAACATCCCCTATTGGTAATCCATAGATACTTGACTGACGTTGAATATTAGTGGGAACAAGAAGATCTGTGGGAGGTTATTTCAATTTTAGATTGAAATAAAATATTGGTACAAACATGAGTAATTTCATTAGAATAGAACAAAAGTTGTTACCCTTCAGGATGTTCATTCCAATATGGTTACACAGGTTTTCTTGTTGATCCTAAAATATAAGGAGGTCATTCTTTTAGACTTTTTAATTCTTTTGTTGTTCTTAAGCTTTTGATGACATTCCTCAGTTCTTTTGCAGGGCATCATCTAACTTCATTATAGTCTGTCCAAATATCACCTCAGGGAAGCCATCTTAATACACCTTATTCCCCTCCAGTTCCAATCTATTTAACAACCTGATTTTAAATCATATAAATTATGTATACAATATTACATAACGTATATTACATATGTGTGCATACACATCTGTATACATGTATATATAATGAACATATTATGTCATATATTTTTCCATATCTACTTTAGTTGATGATTCAAACTCTGAGATTTTTACTGTCTTTTAGTACATGACAATCTTTCACACAATGATTGATAGAACAGAAAGTTTGCCAAATGTTGAACTCAGAAATAATTAGAGTAAATTTAAATGAGGGAAATTTATAACATCTTTATTTCATAGGTAAGAAAACTGAAATCTAGATAAAGTAAGCAAAATATTTAAGGCTCTAATCAAATTACTTCAAAGTTAGGCTTAAAACAAATTTTTAGTTCCAATCCTAACCTACCTATACAATATATTAAACAGATAAAATGTATATATTTAAGTATAAAAAATAGGCTATTAAAAGAGATACATCTGTTTTAAACTCTATTACCATATTTTTTATTTAAACACTCTGATCTTGGGGAGGTTAAACATTTGAGTCACAGTTCCTCAATCTGTTAAAGGGTGGCAGAATTTTCCTTGCAAAATTTTGGCAGGAGTTATGAACTCTTTACAGGAAAGTACTTAATAGTGGGCATATATCACTATAAATTTAAATAACTGACAGTTTGTGGTGATGTAGTTTGGGCTGATGGCACTGCTTTTAGTTATCAATGGTATGTTGAGTCCAAGAGGCTATAATTTGAAATGGTCAACTTTTTTTTGGATAATTACTTCTCTAATAATGAACCATATTTTAAAATCATGGCTATCTTTTAAATTGTGCCAAGAATGAATTACATGATTCATAGGAAAAGCAATTTGTGTTTTATTATCACTAAAATGTGTGTTTCTGTACACCAAAATAGTGTTTACATCTAAATCAATAATCCATCTGTCAGGAAATTAATTAAGTCATATCCATCTTTTTATTTGAATTTTACACTATGGATTTATTCAACTGTATTAATTATTACTGTAATCATATTTTCTAGTTCTAACTTAGATTTTTTTCTTTTACTAACAATGAATTACCTAAGACTGTGCTATTATTATTTTTCCTAATAATTTTTCCTAAAACAGAGTTTATTTACATTAATCTCATACATTTTCCCTAACTGCAAATGTCCTCTGTGAAATATATATTTAGGGAATTTATTAATATTTTAGGCTTTACAGTTCAGAGCTCTTCCCACACAGCTCCAACTGTCAAAAAGGAGGCATTTCATTGTGTGTGGGAGTGTTGTCTGACAGCCTAATGGATAAATGACATATTTAAACAATTTTACTATATTAAAGATTTCTGTCTAAAGTGTTTTGAGGTTACTTTGTTCACTACAGTAAATGACATATTTTAGAAACTTAAAGCTGATGTTCCTTATTTAGCCTGTCAATTTTACTTTCAGAAGCTACAGTGTTTAAAAGTCAGTGCTACAAGTATAGCTTTTTACATATTTTTTTAAAATAGTCTTAGGGAGTGCAAGTTGAATTCTGTTATATGTATACATTGTATAATGGTGGAGTCTGGGCTTTTGGTGCACCCATCACCTGAGTAGTGTACATTATACCCTGTAGGTAAATTTTCATGCTTTATCATCTCTCACTCTCCTCGCTGAGAATCTCCAATGTCCATTATACCACTCTGGGTGTCTTTATGTAGTGATAGATCAGCTCTTGCTTATAAATGAGAACATATGACACTTATTTTTCTATTCCTGATTTATATCACTTATAAAGATGGCCTCCAGTCCCATCCAAGTTGCTGCAAAATATATTATTTCATTCTTTCTTATTTGTGAATAGTACTTCATGGTATATATATAGAGAGAATATATATATATATGATATATATAAGAATATATATAGGATATATATAAGATAGATATAGTATATATATAAAGGATATATATATGTGCATATATATATATATCTCATTTTCTTTCTACTCATCAGTTGATGGGCACTTAGGTTGATTCCATATTTTTGTGACTGTGAATTGTGCTATTATAAACATATGAGGAGATGTGTCTTTTTGATATAATGTTTTCTTTTCCTCTAGGTAGATACATAGTAGTGGGATTGTAGAATTAAATGGTAGATCTGCTTTTAGTATTTTGTGAAAACTCCATACTGATTTCCATAGAGGTCATACTAATTTACATTCTCACAGTATATGAGTGTTCCCTTTTCATCACATCTCTGCCAACATCTGTTGTTTTTGACTTTTTTAAAAGGCCATTCTAAATGTAGTAAATGGCATTTCACTGTGTTTTCGTTTCCCTGATGATTAGTAATGTGGAGCATTTTTTCATGTGTTTGTTAGTCATTTGTATATTTTCTTTTGAAAAAAGGCTGTTCATGTCATCTTCCCACTTTTTAATGTGATTGTTTGTTTATTCTTGATGAGTTGAGTTTCTAGTACATATTATATATTAGACTTTTGTCAGATGTATAGTTTGTGAATATTTCCTCCCATTCTGTATGTTATCTATTTACTCTTTTGATTATTTCTTTTCCTATCAGAAGCTTTTTATTTTAATTAAGTCCTGTTTGTCTAATTTTGAGTTTATTACATTTGTTTTTTGGGTCTTAGTCATAAATTCTTTGCCTAGGCCAATGCTCAGAAGAATTTTTCCTAGATTTTCTACTAGGATTTTTATTTTGTCAGGTATTACAGTTAAGCCTTTAATCCATCTTGAGTTACTTTTTTTATAGGGTAATCTATACTTTTTGTATAGGGATCTAGTTCCATTCTTTTGCATATGGCTATCTAATTTTCCCAGCACAAACTATTGAATAGTTTGTCCTTTCCAAAGTGTATGTTTTTGGCAGTTTGGACTAGGATAAATGGTTTAAGAAAACCCAGAAGCTCTAGCTGGGATGATCTGCAGGATCTTCTCTTGTACTAGGCCAGTCCATGAAAATTGGGATAGGTGACTGTTTTTTTATAACACTCAGATAGCAACAAAATGAGTCCAGGAAAATAAAACAGAAAGATCTGTTTCCCACACACATAAAATAGATAAATCATAAATCTTCATAAATCAACTTTAATAAAACAAAAATATATGATTTAACTAAGAAATAATTCAAAATTACCATCATAAAGATGTTCAACAAAGTCGGGAGAGCAATGAATGAACAAAGTGAAAATTTAAACAAAGAGGAAATATTAAAAAGTACCAAATGGAAATCTTGAAGCTGAAAAATTCAACAACTGAACTGAAAAATCTGCTAGAATGCTTCAATGTCAGATTAGATCAAGCAGAAGAAAGGATTACTAAACTCAGATATACGTCACTGAAAATTATTCACTCAAAGGAGATAGAAGGGAAAAAGTAAAAAAGTGAAAAAACGCTAGGGACTATGGGACACCATCTAGCAGAGCAATACACTCATTATTCAGGCCTCAGAAAGAGAACAAAGAGAGAAATGAACAGAAATGGTGCTGGTTTCAAGAACTAAAGGCTTAAAACTCCCCAAATCTGAGAAAGAAAATGGCAATCCAGATTCAGGAAACTGATGGGTCTTACATAAAAGGATTTCAAAGAAATCCACACTGACACACATTATAAACAAAATAAGTAAAATAGTGGAATTGGAATTTCCTAACACACAAAAAATGATAAATGCCTGAGGTGATGGATACTTCAATTACCTTGATTTGATTAAGAAACATTGTATTCCTGTATGAAAACATCACATGTACCCTATAAATATATGCAAACTATTATGTATGCATGAGTATTGAAATAAATTTTTTTTAAAAAGTCAAAGACAAGGAATTTTTAAAGCAGCAAGAGAAAAGTGATTCATCATATACAAGGAATCTCTTTTAAGATGATCAGATTATTTTCATCAGAAACCTCACAGATCAGAAGGGAGTAGAATGATATATTCAAACTGATAAAAGGAAAAGAAAAACCCTGCCAAGCCAGCATACTAAACCAGCAAAATTGTCCTTCAAACATGAAGGAAAGATAAAAGACAATGCTATAAATAATGATAATTATAAAAATATGCTAATGGATATATAAACTAAAAAAGATTAAAGTGTGACATTGGTTACATAAACAATGTCTGTTGGGGGGACTAAAATGTAGAGTTTTGGTTGCCAATGAAAGTTAAGTCATTATCCATTTAAAATAAACTATTATATTAATAACTATAAGATATTTGATTTAAACCTCATGGTAACCACAAAGATAATACCTATAGAAGATACATGAACCAAAAAAGAGAAAGGAATCAAAGCATATCAATATAAAACAACCAGTAAAACACAAAGGGAGATAGTGAGAGAGATAAACAGGGACAAAAAATATAAGACAGAAAACAGTGAATAAAATGACAATAGTTAGTCCTTCTCTATCAATAATTACTTTAGTGATAAATGGAATAAACTCCCCAATCAAAGGATATAATTATTGTAGGACTTAGGTCCCTATGTCGTTGCTGGCTGTCCACTGGATGTCTTTCTCAGCTTGTAGAAGTCACCTGTATTCCCTGGCTTATGGCATCCTTTATCTTCTAAATCTGTAAAGGCAAGTCACATCTTTTAAGCCTTATTACACTGGTCTCCAACTGAAGAAAGTTCCTTGCTTTTAAGGGCCCGTGTGATTAGATTGGGGGCATTTGAATGACCCAGGGTAATGTCTTTATTTTTTAAGGTCCATAAACTTAATTACATCTGTAAAATACCCTTTGCTACATATGGTAATATATTCATAGATTCTGGGGATTATGGTGTGGACATCTTTGGGAGGGCCATTCTACCTATCATATACACACACACCCACACACACACACACACACACACACACACACTGTGCAAAACTTTTTAAAACCAGAAGTTACCAAGAAATGCTAGCCTAATTTGAGGTTAACACAATGAATTTATGTGTTTTTTTCTTTACTAAGTCATTGGGGTCATTTTCTCATTCCCCAACTGCTGATATAATTGAAATTATAATTTTATGTTTTTGATGCGTCATTATCTACACTAGGAAGGCTAGAGTTAGCATCCAGGAGAGTATGAATCACAGTTCATATACTGAATGGAAATCACTCACTTATACTCACTCCATATTATAAGAATCATGTACTTTGGGGTTGCTTATTTTTAAGTAACATTTGTGCATATATAGAGCACCATTGTTTGCATTTCTGTTTGGTACGTTCCCACACACTTAATAAACTAAATACAACTTATATTAAAATGTTATATATTTATTCATTTAAAAATATTTATATGTAACCTTAACATTTGTACCCCCATAATACGCTGAAAAAAAATAAATAATATTTATAGATCATCTCTTTTGTGTTCCTCTGTGTCACGCTGATAGTAGATACAGCAGTGGGTTAGACTATGCCTCTACTCTTGTGGAATTTACATTTTAGATATATTCTGGCAGATTAAGGGAGAAGGGAAGAATGAAATTAAAGGTTTTTGGAGCTTCCAGGTTGGTGAACACATGAAGGTGCTAAGAGGGTGATGTGATTTGAGAGGCCGTGGAAACTCAGTGACCCTTTACCCTAGACATTGCCTTATGCATCTCTTCCATTTGACTGTTCTTGAGTCTTATGCTTTATAATAAACTAATAATAGTAAGTAAAAAAAATTTTCTTTCACTTTTCAAAAATTAAATTTCTAATGTGTCAGCTCATAAAAAAATTAATTTTGGTAACACTACATTTTAAGTATAAGTAAAGAAAAAATGCTGGCTATACCCTCAGCTAGTGTGCCAGAGGTTAATGACCTATTGCTGGTGGCTAAGGGTGGGAATTTAGTGATCCTGAAGATCTTTTGTTCTGGTAATTTTATCTATCCAATCAGTATCTACTTGATAGTTTCACCCCGGGTTTCACATCTCGGTGGAGGAATCTTGGTCATTAGCCGCAGCATAATTTCATAGGTAAGTCTTTAAAGAAGAGCAATGCAATATGATATACACTGCCATATATCAATTTTTATTTTAAATCAACAGTAATTAAGAGACTATGCATTGGAATAAGGATAAACAAAAGATTAATATATCACTAAAAATAGTCCATAAAGAGACTTATAACAATGTGGGTCCTTGATTTATTTAAACAAAGATAGCATTAAACAAAGCTGGGAAAGGATAGTCTCATCAATAAATGTATCTGGGCTAATTGTATCCACATGAAAGAAAATAATATTGACCCTATACCATATATATAAGCAAACAACAATGAATTCAAATAGACTATGGGTCTAAATAAGAAAGATAAACAAAAAGTTGTAGATATGTGAAGATAATATACATTTCAGGGCCATGGGACCGGCATAGATTTTTTAAATAGGTCACAAAAAAGGAATGGTTGATAAATGGAATTATATTAAAATTAAAGATTGTTCAAGAAATGACACTATTATAAAGCAAAAGCAAAACAAAACAAACATACAGACCAAAAACCAGCCACAGATTGGAAGAAGACATTTGGGATAGATATTGCTGACAAAGTACTAATATCTAGACCATGTTGAGAATATATGCGGAATGCCTTCAAATCAATTGGAAAAAGATTAAAAATATAAAAATAAATGATCAAGAGACTTGAAATGGAACTTCACAAGACCAGGATAGCTGAAATGCCAATGAACATATGAGACTTAAGCAAAAACAAAACAACAACAAATAAAACCTCAATATCACGTATCACTCTACAATCACCAGAGCATACTCACATGTTGGGCGTGAGAGGGCAGATGGAGGGGTAGGTTGAGGAGGACTGACAATACTGAGTGTTATGAGGATGGAACAACTGTAAGTTACAGACATTGGTGGGAAAAGTAAATAGTCCAAAACCTCCTCCACAATGAATATATGAATATCCTATGTCTCAGGAATTCCACTCCAGATATACATAAGATAGCAATGCATACAAACACACACCAAGAGATATATTTGTATTATCCTCCAAATGGGAAAAAAATACTTATCACGAGTAGAATGGATGAATACACTTGGGATATCCATACAAAGTAACATTAAATGGCAATTTAAATCAACAAACTAATCCTGTATACAGCATCAGAAGATCTTATAAATGATCCGATGCAGCTTAATAAATACTATATGATTTCATTTATATAAAGTTCAAAAACAGGCAAGTCTCAGGCATGGTGGTCACCTCAAGGGTGAATTTTTGACAGGGTCTATAAAAGGGCTACTTTTGGAATTCTAGACGTGTTCTATTTCTTTACATGGGCAGAGATTACATGGCTATATTTACTCTGCATTTAGGAACTGTTAGTGTATATTTATTTGTGTGAACAGCTGGGCATATGTTTTGTTACTGTATATGTTTTTATGTCATGTATTTGCATTTATGATTTACTTCAAATTTATACAGAATACAGATTTTGGGCTTGTACTATCCAAGCAACTTTTCATTTCCTAACCACTTATGTATTTTTACAACATTGGACAAGTTATTTTAATCTCTCTGAGCTTGTTTCCTTATATGTGAAATCGAAAATACATTACTGAACTAAAAGACCTGTGAATAATAAAATTACTAACATTTTTACATATTTTTATGTGCCAGACTTTGTGTATTCCATTTACTATTCACAGTAACACCATGAGGAAAGTTGTTATATAATCACTATTTTAGAGATGAGGACATCAGTCTTAGAAGTCATTAAATATCTTGCCTACAATTCTTGCAGCTAGTAAATGACAAAGTCATGATCCCTTTTCTTGTACTCTATATTATACTTCCAAATATAGTATTAAGAGACAAGATACATTTATAATATTGGTGTTGAGGAATGTTTGAATGGCAAATAATAGAATCCCAGTTTGAATTTGCATAGGCCAATGGCGGATATTTTATATCTGTTAAAGAACGTTGCAAAATAGGCAAGAGCATACCTAGGAACTAGCAATGTCTGGGATAAAGCAATGGTCTACTAACATGCACCTTGCTGTTTACTGCTAATCCACAGAGAAGAATTCTGAGCACACTGTCTTGGATCATAGACCTACCCCTGCCGCCAGAGTGTTATAGTATTAGTACTATGGCTGGCAGTTCCTAATGAAACAACATGGCTGGAAAGAAGGATGAAACAGCTCCTTAAATATAGATGTGTGTGTGATCTGTATTTTATTTGTGTATTAATGATGGGTTTTGAGGAAACAAACAATAAATGTCTATCACACACACTAATGCCAAAGCTTTCAAGAAATGCCAGCTGTTACAATCATTTGCATTATGTTTTAAGGAAGATATTCTCCTCTTTGTTTTTTAAGCCTTTATCATATTTTAAAAGTGAAGGTATGTCTTCTCTCCTACTGTATTCTTTATTCACTTCTCAGCAAAGTCTGTGGATACTATTTCTACTAATTTCCAGAATTTGAGGTTCTTTTAAACACTTTCCTTGTTCCCAGCTGTTTTTGACTAAAGAATATAGAGAAGGCAAAGATGGGCAATTATCCCTCTGTGTCAGGGGTACAGTGTGATTCTTCTCCTGCTGTCTCCATTTTCCCCAGAATGAGAAAGAAAGTGGCACTCATCAGGTAGTAAGGATACTAAATAGGGCTTATCCCTGATAACATTTTTAGAGATGATCTATGGTTTCCTCTCTCTCTTTGTTATCAAATGTGTTTTGAATGGCCTACAGTAGGGCTAAATCAGGAATGGAAGTCAGATCGATCATATGATTGTTTTTACACCAGTGCTCCTTAGCATGTCTCTGTTTGAATATAAATCTCAAATTCAAAATCCAAAGACAAATGCTCTTTTACTTATTCATTATCAGAGATTAGGCATGTGGGTTTAGATAATCTACAGCTGACTTTAATACCCTAGTGGCAGAAAGAAATTAATGACTTCCAAAATTAAGTCAGAGCAGTGGGAGATATATTAGAACAGTGGTTCTCATCTTTGGCTACACCTGAGAAATGCATTGGCAGCTCTTAGAAATACAATGCCAGTCTCTATAACAGACCAATTAAAACATAATCTCTGGGGGTATGTCCTAGGAATAGTATTTTCTACAATGCTCCCTAAGTGATTAAAAATTTCCCCAAACAGTACTAAATTCTAAGAGAAATAGTGTATCTTCTTATAAACCACTGCATTAATGAATTTAGAATTAAAGAATTTAGCTTAATAAAGAATACTTTCTTCTGTTTACTTTAACATACTTTGGAAATATTTCTGTTTAATGTCATTTGAATTTTTAAATACAGAGTAAGGGAGGGAGGGTTTAGATCTTCCCCTCTTCAGTTCACTAATGAATCTGAGCACAAATGCTGAGTCAAACCTTTGCCTTTTTTTCATTTGTCTCAGCTGAGTAGAGATAAAATGTACATCAGTTAGGAAAAGAAAAAAATACTCAAAATGCTGAACTTGCTTTTACTATAAGTAGAACCAGTTACTTTCCTGGCTATTCTACACACATAAAAGGTATCTGATGCTCAAGCAAGTTTCAAATTACAGGCACGAACTTGTCTTACTTGCAGGTTTTAATCACTTGTGGCAGTGTCATTTCTAGGTCATAAACAGGCTTTGTCAGCTGATATTTGTTTTGTATTTTTGTTGTTGCTGTTTAAAGAGCTTTGGTCTTGTTATTTACAATATGCCTATATATTTGTTCATCAAACTCATAAAGCTTTTATAATAAGGCAAAATTAAGGAAATATATGCCTATTCATTCCCAAATGCACCTGATTTTTTCTTTCTCAAAGCAAATTTCTTCAAAATAACTCCTTATTTCACAGTTAGCTGGAAATTCATTTTTATTTTCTTAACATTTTACCCTTAAGAAGATTTTACTCTGTTCTTCATTATATATATTTATGTATCTAAACTACACACACATATACACATCTCCTCCATGGAATAGAAATGACAGTATATCACTAGAAACTTCACCTTTAGTCATCTACATGGATTTATAGTCGTAGTTACTTTTTAAAAAATTAAATAATAGGTAAAACCAGAATATACTTTAAGAGCAAGAAAAATATATAAAATTTCAGTGTTATATAGGTCTTATCACCATTATATATGTTTATAATGATGTTAAATATAGAGTATTTTCTTAGTAAATCATTAACACTACTTAATAAATGAATGATGAAATAAACATTAAGATAAATTAATTAGCTAATAAATCAGTATTTTTGTATTTTCTGGAGTACACAGTACTACATGTCAGAGTAAATGGATGATTCTGTTTAAGATTTTTTAAAAAAAACTAGTGAAAATAAAAAGGTATATTTAAGTTGACAGCTTATGAATACCCATATGCTGTATAAACATTTAAAATTTTCCACAAACTCAGCATAACCAATGTATAATCAAAATATAATAAAATTACAGCTTCAGAGGCACATTTTTTCATCGAATTTTTCTTGTTAAGCTGCAAAAGAGATTGTGAGACTTCCACCAGGAAAAAAAATTAAAAACTTTATTGAAAGATTTTGCAATACACATGACTAAAGATAGACATATACCATGTTATTAATGGGAAAAATAAATAATTTGAAGCTGAGGATTGCCCCCATATTTAAATATAGGCAATGCAGTGTGTATAGATTCCACAACAGAGTAATACATGGATAAGATTATTCTCAAATATATAAAATGTTGACTAAAGCCAGGTCATTTTCAAAAGAACTAAGAAGGGTAACTGGCCATTCATGATACCAGGACTTAATATGTATCAATGTTAATGTTGATATTGTGGCATTAACTCAGGATTAATCAATGAACTAGAATAGAGACCACAAATAGGCAATTTTTGACAGATTACAGAGGTTGATTATAGAACAGCTAGTAAAGAGGAGGAAGCTGAAAAAAAATGAAACTGGAAAAAATGATGTGAAACAAAAGATGTACTGGACTCAACAATGCAGCCTATCTTCAAAGGTCAAGTTCATATGAGATAAAGTCTTACAGTTAAAAAAGTCAACAATAATAATAAACAAACAAACCACCTTGAAAACACTGATTAGAAAATATAATTGAATTTGTTGATACATTGGGTCTGGAAAACTTTCTTAAAAAAACATAATTAAGTTGGTTTGGAAGCAAATATTAATACATGTGACTATGCTTAATTGAGAAAACCATAGAAGAGATCAGAAGAGAAAAATTTTAAATTTATTCTTGGATTGTAAATCTCGATATTTTAAAAGTGCTAATTTTCCACATTTAACCATAAAAGCATTCATTACTTCCTTAAATTATTCCTTTAAAATCCAAGCTCCATGAGAAGACCCTCATCTCTTGTTCACTTCTGCATCTTCAGTGCTTAGACCTGCATCCCATTCAGATGTGGTGCTTAATACTTGTTCTTGAAGGACACTTTCAGATTGTGTGATTTAATTGTTTGAAAATCTAAGATTGACAAAGGAACTAGCAGCAACCAAAAGATAATTCATTAAGTTTATTTTTTATGAGAATAATTCACCCTCAAATGGATCATAAATATTCTATGAAAATTAATAAATAATGGAAGAAAAGACAGATTTGCAGGAGATGAAGTTAGAAATGCTGGAAATAAACTTCAGAAATGTGCAGGAAAATAATTTTTTAATTAAACTCTCAACAAGGGATATAAGAATAGAGACGTGCAATGGAAGAATGTACCTTACTTTTGATCAATAAATCTTAAAGGTGTTTATTTCTTTTAATTTCACAGTATTATGGGGGATCAAATGTTTTTGTTTACATGGATCACTTTTGTAATGCTTAAGTCAAGGTTAAAAGTGTACCACTCACCTAGATAGTGTGTAATTAGGTAGGTTTTGCCCTTCCCCTCTTCTCCCCTCCACCCTGATTGATTTCCTGTGAGAATTACCTCCCTCTGTTCACATGTGTACTCATTGGTTAGTTCCAATTTAATAGTGAATACATGTGCTGTTTGTTTTTCCATTCTTTAGATACTTCACTTAGGATAATGGTCTCTAGTTTTATCCAAATTGTTGCAAAAGGCATTAAGTCATACTTTTAAATGGTGGAGTAGTCTTCCATGGTATAAATATACCATGTTTTGTTAATCCACTAATGAATTAATGGACATTTGGATTGATTCCACATCTTTACAATTGTGAATTGTGCTGCAATAAACATATGAGTGTAAGCGTGTTTTTGATAAAATGACTTTTTTTTCCCTTTGAGTAAATACCCAGTAGTGGGATTGCTAGATCAAATGATACATCTACTTTTAGTTCTTTGAGAAATCTCCATATTGTTTTCCATAGAGGTTGTACTAATTTACAGTCCCACCAAGAGTGCATAAGCACCCCTTTCTGTCTGCATCCAGACCAGCATCTATTGTTTTTGGACTTCCTGATAAAAACCATGCTGACTTGGGTAAGGTGATATCTCTTTGTGGTTTTGACTGTATTTCCCTGATGAATAGTGACATTGAGCATTTTTTTAATGTTTATTGGTCATTTGTCTATCTTCTTTTGAGAAGCTTCTGTTCATGTCTTTTGCCCACTTTTTAATGGGGCTGTTTTACTTTTTCTTGCTGATTTTCTTGAGTTTCTTGTAGATTCTGATTATTAGTCCTTTATCAGATAAATAGCTTGTGAATATTTTCTCCCATTCTGTAGGTTTTCTTTTGCTCTATTAATTCTTTCCTTGGCTGTGCAGAAACTTTTAAAATTTAATCAAGTACCATTTTTTTAAATTTTTGCTGTTGTTGTGATTGCCATTATGACCTTAGTCATAAATTATTTGCCTAAGCCAATATATAGAAGAGTTCTTCCAACATTTTCTTCTAGAATTTTTATGGTTTCATGTATTAAATTTAAGTCCTTTATCCATCTTGAATTAATTTTGTGATTAGTGGAAGATTGGATCCTGTTTCATTCTTCTACATGTATCTATCCAATTTTCCCAGCACCATTTATTGAATAGGGTTTCTTTTTCCCAGTGTATATTGTTGTTTGCTTTGTCAAAAATCAGTTAGCTCTATGTGGATGGTTTTATATATGGATTGTCTGTTCTGTTCCATTGGACTATGTTTCTATTTTTGTGCCAATATCATTATGTTTTGATTTCTATAGCCTTGTAGCATAGTTTGAAGTCAAACAAGCTCAATCAGATATGTAAAAATAGATATTAATATTGATACCACATAAATACAAAGTATTTTTTGTGAATACTATGAAAATCTCTATGCACATCAACTTGAAAATATAGAGGAAATGGACAAATATCTGGAAACACACAACCTGCCAAGACTCAATCAGGAAGAAATAGAACTCCCGAACAGGTCAATAATGAGCAACAAGATTGAAGCAGCAGTAAGCAATCTTCTCACAAAAAAATAAAAATCCCCAGACCAGATGGATTCACAGACAAATTGTATCAGACCTAAAACAAGAGTGGGTACCCATTCTGCAGAAATTATTCCATAACTTTGTGAAGGAGGAAATCCCTCCCAACTCATTCTATAAAGCCAGTGTCACCTTGATACCAAAGCCAGGAAAGGATACAACAAAAAAAGAAACTACAGGCCAATATCCCTTATGAATATAGATGAAAAATTCTCACTAAAATACTCGCAAAATAAATTGAACAGCACATCAAAATAATAATAATAATAATAATAATAATCTATGATGAAGTGGTCTTCATCCCAGGACTGTATGGATGGTTAAACTTGCAAAAGTCAATAAATGTGACTCACCACATAAACATAGGCAGAAACAAAGATCATATGACATCTCAATAGATGCAGAAAAAGCATTCAACAAAATTCAGCCCTTTTTATGATAAAAACTCTCAACAAACTAGGCATAGCAGGAACATACCTCACAATTATAAGAGCCATATATGGATGCCCACTGTTACCACTTCTATTCAACATAGTGCTGGAAATACTGGCCAGAGCAATTAGGCAAGAGGAAGAAATTAAAGGTATTCACATCAGAAAAGAGGAGGTCAACTATCACTGCTATCTTATATCTAGAAAACCCCAAAGATTCTACCAAGGACTCCTAAAATAGATAAATAAATCCAGCAAAGTCTCAGGTTACAAAATCAATGTACACAAATCAGTAGCATTGCTATACACCCATAACAGTCAAGGTATGGTATTGAGTCAAATCAAAGACTCAATTATCTTTCCAATTTGTTATGAATAAACCCAAAATACCTAGGAATATACTTAACCAAGGAGGTGAATGATCTTTGCAAAAAGAACTATTAAACACTGAGGAAAGAAATAACAGATGATACAACAAGTGCAAAGACATATTGCTCATGGATGAGTAGAATCAACATTGTTAAAATGTCCATACTACCCAAAGTGATTAACAGATTCAATGAAATCCCCATCAAAATACCAATATCATATTTCAAAGATCTAGAAAAATTAATTCTATGCTTCTTATGGAACAAGAAAAGAGCCCTGAATAGCCAATGATGTTTCAAAACAATATAATTTCAAATTTAGTCACTCAAAATGTCAGTCACACATGCATGTTTATATCTACTTAGGAGTTATATATTTATTTTGTCTGAAAGATTTTACTGAAGAAGGAATGTATAGGATACTTACATTTTATTATCTTTCTGGTCTGAATAGCTCAATTTCACTTATGTATGCATTTAAAAATATTTTATACTGATACATATTTTTAAATAAAAATTAAAAAATAAAACTACTACATATAAGTGAAATATATCCTTGTTAAATGTCCAGCTTCAAAAAAATCAGACATAGAATACTATTTTTAATCATAATGAATATACATAATATATAATTTTTTACAACTTTAATGCCTCTTCACAGTAATTTAATTATGAAAAACTGGGCATCACCTGTAATTAACAAGGCAAATCTAAATTGCTTTAAAAATAAAAATGGATGATATTTCTGCTCATACACTCTGTGCCTTATACTGTGAGTTCAAATACAGAATAACATATAAGACATCTTTCTGGGTAACAGTTAGGGCCCTCTGAGTTTTTAACTGGCCTTGAATTATCTTTCACAGATGGCCAGGTTGTTAAGCAGATGGCTGTTTCCTTGACCTTTAAAATTTTTGTTTTTCTTTTCATAATTACCTATGGCTTAAAATGAATCAAATTCTTCATTTTGTATAATTAGGTTTTATATTTCTATCATGTATCTACTGTAAAATATTGCTAAAGCAAGTAAAAAGAGTACACATATTTATAAATAAAATATTTCAATAAAAGACATTTTCTATTGGGTGAGGAACTTTGGAGTAGATTAACCTCTTTAAATATAAAGACACGCATTTTCTAGTACGTGTGTGGATAAGACAGACATCTTTTCTTTTCTCATTTCTTTAAACTGAATTTTATATTTTGCAGAGGTGTGGTATAAGAAAAGAGGCTTAAACAGGCATTAGTAGAAGTAAACACCTCATTTGTCATAATTGGGAGAAAGAGAGCTTTTAATAAAGGTTGTATGATTTGACCTATAGAGGATCAGTCCAGACGTTGATCTAGCCAATGTGTTCCACAAAGTTATTACTTCATGGAACACCTTGTTGCTAGAAGACATGTGTTTATTCAGAGACTCAGGCATTGTAGAATGTTCATTGACTATATCAAATGAGGTCTAAGAAATATATATTGGTATATCACGTTAATTAGGTATTTGTCAACATGATGATAAAAATGTATAAAATTTGATATTTCTCTTCAAGAAAAATATGATAGCATTATAGTCTGTTGGGTTGCTATTATGCCATGAATTAGTAGCTTATAAGCAGCAAACATTTATTTTTCACAGTTCTAGGCACTGGGAAGTCTAAAATTTAGATGCTGGCAGATTCAGCATCTGCTGAGAGCCCACTTTCTGATTCACAGACAGCACCTTCTCCCCATGTCCTCACATGGTGGAAAGGGAGATCTCTGATCATTTCTTCCTGTTTATATGGGGACTAATCTCATTCATGGGGGCTCCTCCCTCCTGACATAATCACTTACCAAGCCCCCACCTTCTAATACCATCACATTAAGGGCTAGATTTCAGCATATGAATTTTAGATGTATGCAAATATTCAGTTCATAGCAGACACTAACAATTAATGTTTTTGGCAAAATAGTTTATCATTACAAATATAAATTAATAGAAGTCTTAGTAAAAGACTTCCAGTCCCAGTTTCACCATTAGAGATGGATAAAGAAAGATTTGACTGTTTCATAGAAGTCCTTTTCACTCTTTGAGCTACAAGGATTATACAAACTACATGATTAACCAAGCAGCTTAAAAGTACCTTGGAGATAGGATCTGGCACACTAAAGATTGTGCAGATTGTAAGGGGCACTGTGATATAAACTTGTTAGAACATTAAAAATCCATCTAGCAGAGTGCACCTAGATTTGGATTTTATATTGTTTGACTCTCACCTGTGCAATCTAGACTTCTTCTATACTTATCTTCTATGCTGTACCTTGCCATTTCCTCACACTGATTGTTCAAATCACCTGTTCCTGGTCTGTGCTGTGGTGGAGACTCATTCCTCCCACTACTTCCCAGCTCACATCCCTGAGCTCTTCTCGCCTCAATCCTGGCTAATGACCTGACATTCAGTCTCTTTTCTTATGAGTAATACCCAAAATATGGCAGGCTGACTGCCTACTTCTCAATTAATGTGAAATAATTGTTTTCCTTTAAATTTGATAAAGTAAAACCAATTGATATTAAGATTATAAGTAATATTCTCCCATTTTGTAGGATACATACAAATTGCCCCCTTAACTCTTAATTGCCTTGTATTTAACAAAATGAGTATAAACACTTAACACCATTAATTTAACTGGACATTTTTATATAACTTTTATTTTTTTCTATGTAGATGTTATGTGGTAAACATCACAAACAATATTTTTTTTTAATTTCAGAATATTATAGGGGTACAAACATTTAGATTACATATATTCCCTTTGCCCACTCGAGTCAGAGTTACACATATGCCCATCCCCAAGACAGTGTGCAAAACACCCATTAGGTGTAAATATACCCATCCCTTCCTCCTCCCTCTTACCTGCCTGACACCTGATAAATGTTACTTCCATATGTGCACAATTGATGGCGAGTACATGTGGTGCTTGTTTTTCCATTCTTGTGATACTTCACTTATCCTGAATGGCTCCAGCTGTAGCCCATTCAGGATCATACAAGAGGTGTTAGTTCACCATTGTTTTTTTGTGGCTGAGTAGTACCCCATGGTAAACATATATCACATTTTATTAATCCACTCATGTATTGATAGGCACTTGGATTGTTTCCACATCTTTGCAATTGTGAATTGTGCTGATAGAAACATTCCAGTGCAGATATCTTTTTTATAGAATGTCTTTTTTTCCTTAGGGTAGATGCCTAGTAGTGGGATTGCTGGATCGAATGGTAGTTCTACTTTTAGCTCTTTGAGGTATCTCCATACTACTTTCCACAGAGGTTGTACTAGTTTGCAGTCCCACCAGCAGTGTATGAGTGCTCCTATCTCTTCGCATCCACGCCAAGATTTTTTTGTTTTGGGACTTTTTGATAAAAGCCATTTCACTGGAGTTAAGTGATATTTCTTTGTGGTTTTGGTTTGCATTTCCCTGATGATTAGAGATGTTGAGCATTTTATCATGTTTCTTGGTTATGAGTATATCTTTTTTTTAAAAGTTTCTGTTCACGTCCTTTGCGCACTTTTGAATAGGGTTGTTTGATTTTTTTCTTACTGATTTTCCAGAGTTCTTTATAGTTTCTAGTTATCAGCCCTTTATCAGATGTATAGTATGCAAATATTTTCTCCCATTCTGTAGGTTGTCTATTTCCTCTAGTGATAGTTTCTTTGTGCAGAAGCTTTAATTTGATCAGTTTCCATTTATTTATTTGTGTTGATGCTGTGATTACTTTTACCATGAATGATGCTGTCTGGTTGCTTAAACAGACCCATTTAAATTCTCTCACCTCCTCAATTAGTATCACTGAGTGATTATGAGAAGATCTTGGAGACTGCCTGGGTTTATATACCAATTCTGTCTCATAGTAGCCAGGTAACTTTTGCCAAGTTACTCTACATTTCTGCCTTCAGTTTATGCATCTGTAAAATGTGGGCAATAATCATGTCCCCTTCAAGTAGTTCATGTGAAGTTTAAATGATTTAGCACAAGTAAAGGGCTAAGAATGATACCATCTCATAGGAAGTGCTTGTATTTGCTATAATCATTGTCCATCATGCAAGTCATTCTTATTAAATACTTGCTATATATCTACATTATCTCTTATGACACTGAAAATCATCAAAGGGATTTGTATCTCCTCTTTTCACAGACATTCAAGCTCATAAATAGTTAGTGATACAACCAAGGATGCACACACAAAATCAGTACCTGGGTCAGTATTCAATCCAGCCTGGCTCCACAGTCTTCCTCTTTTCTTTATATCAAAACATATAATTAATTCCTTTGCAAATATCTTTCAAGTCTTAAGCAAATTATATTTTTTGCTTGATTAAGTTTAATAATATAGGTTTTCAACTTTTTAAGAGTTAGTATTTAACTCACTCAAGAGAATAAGATTGTCTTGCACACTTCACAGAACTTAAAGACAGAAAGTTCCTTAGTACTTTTGTCGTTCTTATTCGCAACTTAATTCTTCTCTGAATATCAGTTTCTTTAATTGTATAATGAGATGTTTTCATTAGATGAAGTCTAATGATTTGTGCTGATATGATGTACGTTTATACATGTTCTACCCCATTGTGTTAGGGAGGCTCTGCATGTACAGTTAGGGTGGATTCAGTAATCCTCAGTTTACATCATGTCAGGGATCATAGCATATCAGTATGTGATAATTGACAAAACATTTCTTCTGGGCAATTATAGGCATTATTAAGGTTAGTCTTAATCTAAATGGGATTTAATCTTTATATATAAGTGTGTGTATATATATGTGTGTGTATATATATATAAAGATTATATATACATACACACATGCACATATAAGGTGATTATTTTTAAAAAGCTCTCTTTTTTGTTAAGTTAAATATAAGGAATGCTTGAGATTTGCAGAGGAAAAAGAGAACATTATTGTAATTATGTCCCTTTTCAATATATGCTTTTTAACTCATTACATATTTGTTTACTCATCATTGAATTGTAATTACCTTATCCTAAATAGTATACTATAATGCTTACTTGGGGATATGATATAGACTTTTAGTCCATTGCCTTTTATAAATGTGTGATGTGATCTCTATCTCATCTGGTTGCTTAGCTTTAAAAACATACATATGATAATGATTCCTAAATTAAAAGAAAAATATGTGATATATATTATATATGTATTTTTCTGAATATATATGATAACATATGGTATCTATAGTAATGACTTCTAAATTTAAAGGAAAATATATTTTATATATAATTTTCCCCTATCACATCCTCTTCCCTGGCTTATATATCCAAATGCCTAATTAATGTGTCTACTTTGCTATCTCTGAGGCTTCAAACTTTACAGCCAAAATCTTGATTTTATCTTGAAACCTTTTCTCACATATTTCTAATATAAAGTAACAGCATCATCTCTTTAGCTGAGCTCAAAATCAAAGCCATAGATACTTGTTTCCTTCTCCCTTCTCATATAAAAATTATCAGGCATCACTTTTCTCAAAGTCTGACAATAGCTGACCTCATCTCCTTCTACTGCTTAAGCCACTGTCTTATACAAGGACCATGGCAGGAGTCTTCTACCTGGTCTTTGTGCTGCTTTATTTGCCCATTTCTAGTACAAAGTTATTTACAGAGCAGCTGAAGTGACTTATTAAAATTCTGAATTCCCTGCACCAAATTCACCAAAGATTCCCCTTTGAAATTAGAATGAATTGAATTGTCTTACCATAGCCTACCTACATAGTCATGTGGCACATGGTTTTGTCCTTCTTCAATAACCTTGTCTTTGACCACTCACCCTCGTTTGTGACATCCCATCCATACTTCTCATCTCTCCTTGCTCATTATGAAAAGAGAGTTCACACTTTTAAGTCACTATCATTGCCATTTCCCTACCATGGAATGCACTGACTCTCAATCTCCTCATGACTGGCTATTTCTTAAAATTATCATGTATTCTCTTAAGTCATTCTTCTCTTTATACTCGGTTTTATTTATGTCCTGGTATTTCTCACAATGTGAAATTAACTCATTTATGTCTTTGTTTACTTTACTTACTTGGTTGCTTTATTTCTTCTGCTAGAGAATGGAAGCTCTCTAAGGTCAGAGGTTGTCTTTGTCTGAACTTTATCACTTTACCCCCAGCATCCAAATTAGTGTCACATACAAAATAAGCACTCAAAAATGTTTAAATATTTATTTCAATGAATTAATAAATAGCTAGTCATTCATTTCTGCATATTTATATGCTATTAAACTTTTTCCTTGTCTAGATGACTGTTTTAACTTAGAAAATTTGAGCTTTTGGTTGATTTTGGTCATTTTTTAAATTATTATGTTTGTGTTGAAGAAAATTTTGTCATTCTAATGTGATGGTTACACTAATATTATGATTTACATATTCATGAGAAACAAGTTTGACTTGTATCTTATCACTAAAATCATTTTTAATAATGCCATTATAAAAATATCTAGATAATAATTCTCTCCTAATTACTACTTTTCCATGTATGAAAAAAAAAACACTCCTAGCACCTAATATGCACCTAGTTTTTTCATACTATACACTATTTTATTTCTGTTTATTTTATAAAGCAAAATCAGAAAAAAGTGAAGTTGATAAGTTTTTTTTACTCAATTAGATTTATGGATCTTCTTACAACAGTTACAATATTTAAAGTCCTTCTCTTTATTTATACTAAAACTTTATTAACTTAGATTTTGCTGTTTAGGTAAAAAATAATAAAATAAAAGAGCATAACTATCATAATATTTCTTAAAAGCAAAAGTTCTTATTCAATCCATTTAATGAAAACATGCCCCTTTACTTAGCTTTGTTTTCACTTTTATTTGAATCCCTCCAAAATTATAAATATTAATATAGTATTAGTGATAGCATTGTTTTTCATATATCTCCTAAGACATCTCACTAACCATGGAGAAATAAATTGTTTAGATGGTGTTGCCATTAGATATATATATATATATATACACACACATATATATATGTAGATGTATACACACACACACACACATAGCAGAGCAATGCCTTATTGAAATCAGAAAGACTAGGATCAGTTCTTATATCTACCAACTTTAACTGTGTGAGCTTGTGCAAGTTTATATGCATTTTTATTAGTTAAATTGCAACAACACACTTTGTAGAGTCCTAGAGAGGATCATAGGGATAAAGCATGTGACACTCTGCCTGTACCAGGCATATAGTCAAGACCCTATTTATATTATCTATCACCATTAGTTCATTTTTACCTTGTTTCTTGTTATATGTGTACTATTGGTTGCAGAAAGGCCTCATTAGATTGTATAGGCATGGATCTAGGTTTTCTTCTATTTGGTTATTGTTAAGGCCATCTATTAAATAAAATATATATTAAAATTTACTAAATTTCAAGAAAAGTATAACTTTTGTTTAAAATTTTTTAAATAGATGTACCGCATGCTATTAAAAAGAATGAACTTGAATAACTGTCACATTAAAACTAATGAAAAGAGATTCATAAATAAAGAGCAATAAAATGATGACATTGGCTCAATCTAAAGATTTGAGCTATTGTAAATTCTATTTTTTAACTTCTCTTTTTTACTCCATGTATCTTTTACATTTTGTTTAATAAATCCATTGGACATGTTTCCTTTTTTGGCCACCCTTTTGATTTGCAGGAAGACTCAAGATAGGTGGAAGCCAATAGAGCCATCTGCTATGGAAGCTGAAGAAAGCCAGATAATCCTTTCCCTTTGGCAAGATGTTATCTAAGTTCAACAGTCATGCCTTCTCTCTCTCCCCCACCACTGAAGACTGAATCATGAGTAAATGAAGCAAAAGTACCATGACATTTAGAGATTTTTGATAGCAGAATCAACACAGTGGAGATTCTAATGACCTATCTAGTACCAAGTGTTCAAGTGAAATGGAATCCAGCAGAATAGTGGCACCTGTCCAGACATAGTGATAGCACTGGACAAGATAGTGAGTGTCCAGTCTGACAGCAGCAGTGTTCTCAGGTGGCTAATCATGGCAGTTCTGTGCCTTTCTTGATTTTCATTTAATTTTTACCAAGCTTGATTTTCAGAAAATTTTTTTCATGTGTGGATCAATTGAATTCTTTTCAGTAAGTTTCATTTATCATTAAGTTAACTAAAATAAGTTATAATCACAAGCAAGCAAGAATTGTGACTAGTTTAGGATTATACCAGGATAATTGGTACTGCTGGGCAAGAGGCAAACACTGAAATTTGGCTAATTTGGAATGGTGAAAATCTGGCAGTCCTTTGTATTCAGTCTTCAAGCATTTTATAATTGTTACCTGAAATAAATTCCTCTTTAAATATGTCTTATGGAACCTGTGGCAACCATCTCTATGTAACACATATGGATCAGGAACATGGAAAACATTAGAAGGTGTGATAGTACGGACAGCTAAAGAGAAGAAAGTGACAATACAAACTCCATCAATTCTCAATTGAAGTCCTGATCTAAAACCTTGTAACAGTTTACTTTAGCAGATTTCTGCTTATCTCTTTACTGAGGCAAATTAATGCAGTTTCTGGCTCTTGGTATACAACTTGATTCAACAAATGGGCTTTCTATATATCAATAAACAGAGAACACAGGAAGTAATTGCTATAATGACCAATTTATGTATGTATGTATGTATACATTAACACAGGTCACAGTATTCCTTTGTTCTGTGACTTAAATTTATATTACCATTTATCTTTAGATACTATCTTTCCAAAACATCACGGGATCTACTTTATAAATGGTATCTTGCTTAAGTGCTCTAATAAACAAAAAATAGGCACTCTAGGTGTGTTGGTTGGGCACATGCATGACAGATAATGGAGACACACCCAAAGAACATTAATAGGTCTGCTATCAACTTGGCAATTTTTGCATTGTCAAGCAAAAGTAAAAATCATCATGCTATTCATCTTACTTTGACTCTCCTACCACAAAGACAAAGGGACAATTATTTGTGGGCATCACTGATTTTGAAAGGAGTTTTTGCAATATTTTAGTTTTAGACATATTAAAAATGCAGAACTTTTGAGACAACAAAATGTGGAGATTTTAGCTTCTTAAAGGAAGTCAGCAGCTAACTAACTCTGGACTGAAAACATAAACTTGGGATTATTAATTTATTATTCATGGTCCATGGCCTGACTAAATTAGAACAATAAAATAAAAGCAGGTGGAGGACTGAGTCTCATTGACATAGTAAGGAAAGGAATTGTAGAAGAGTCAGGATGAAACGAGGGGGGGTATCTAACTCATGTTTCAAAAGCATATTAGAATTCTACTTTTCTGGGAAGAATGGTTAAACACACACAGAAAATCTGATTTTTATGCCTCTATTCCAGGATATAAATGCCTTTTGATGGAGAAAGAATCTGTCCAGAAAGTATCCAGCCATTGTTAATAAAACGAGAATAGTCTGTGCGACATTGATGTAGCCTGGCAGCGAAGGAAAATGGACTGTGATGCACATGCGGGAACAATGATGACCTCACTGTACTAGTCAGTGGGTGCTAGCCACCATTGAGTGAGCATATGTACTGTGTGGCCATCACATTCAAAATGACTGAGCAAGTAGAGTGAAAAATCTGCATCAAATATTACATTAAGCTTGAACATTCCCCTGCAGAAACTATTTGGATGATTCAGAAGGCTTTCAGGGACCATGCAATGCGTTCAGTGCAAATAAAAGTGTGGCACAAAGGCTTCAAAGATGATGGAGAATCTGCTGAAAGTGATCCACGTTCTGGAAGGCCTGCAACAAGCAGAACACTTGAGAACGTTGAACATGTATGGACTACAATCAATAAAGATTAGCAACTGACAGTGCGAGAACTAGAAGCTGATCTGGGGATTCCAAAAACTACCATATCAGAGATTTTGACACTGGCTCTTGTCATGAAATGTGTCGTGACAAAATACATCCCATGGCTTCTGTTACCAGAGCAGAAGGAACATTGAGCAGCATTTGCTAATGACTTGCTTTAAACTGCTACCAGTGAACCAGATTTACTCGAGAAGGTAATTACTGGAGATGAATGGTGGGTCTATGGCTATGATCCAGAAAAAAAGGCCCAGTCATCCCAATGGAAGTCACCTGGTTCTCCATGCCCAAAGAAGGCATGGCAAAGTGGCAGCAAGATCAAGGCAATGTTAACTATGTTTTTTGATTGGGAAGATGTTGTCCATCATGAGTATGCTCTTCCAGGCCAAGCAATTTATAAGGAGTACCACCTCAATGTTCTCTATTAGTTGAGAGTTGCAATGTGATGAAAACAGCCATAGCTATGGGCAACTGGTGATGGGCAGCTTCATGACTATAATGTGCTCGCTCACGCATCACATCTCATGCAGAGATTTTTGGTGAAACATCAAGTCACCAAGGTGACTCAGTCCCCCTACATCCCAGATTGGCGCTCTGTGACTTCTGGCTTTTACCAAAACTAAAATCACCTTTGAAAGGAAGAGATTTCAGACCACTGATGAGATTCAGGAAAATATTAGGATGTGTCTGATGGTGATTCCAACACAGGATTTTGCAAATTGTTTTGAACAGTTGAAGAGATACTGGGTTAACTCTGTGAAGTCCCATGGTGACTACTTTGAAGGGGACTGAGGCATAATTGTCCTGTGTACAAAGTTTCTTGTATTTTTTATCTTCTTTAATAAATATCTCTATTTTTCATTTTACATGGCTGGATACTTTCTGGACAGACTGCGTATAACAGAATGGTTAGAACATGGATTCTGAAGGTAGATTGCTGGGTTCAAATTCTGGCCTTACCATCAGCTCTGTGACCTTGATCAAGGTTCTTGCCTCTCTGTGCCAATTTCCTCATCTGTGATATGGGGATGCTGGAATATCTACTTAGTAGATTAGCTATAACAATTATGTAAAATTCAAAAAGTGCTAAAGATATTTCTCCTACAAAGTAGACTCTTAGCAAGTGTTGGTCATTAATTTTGTACTTTTACCCACCGGCATTGGTTACAAATATTTACATTCAAATTTGTCTTTTCTAGTATAGTATAGTGACTGATTTATGGTATTTTTTACTAGATATTTCTGGAATAAAGTGATTTTTAATTTTGAAGTTTATTTCATTATGCTGTTTAAGATTCACAGAACTAACATTTGGAGGAAGGCATTATGTAACACTACCAATAACTAAATTATCTTGACAGTGGATTCTTAGTATTTCATTATTAACCCCAAATAAGGAGGTACACTGTATCCTAAGGCATCACTTCTAACTCTAGATTTGATTTCCATATCAAACAGTCACAACTTGTGTGGATTCCTGAGTTGCTGACTGACCACAGGCAGAAATTCCTCAGAATGTTTTACCTTTACTCTTGCTAAGCATCATACTGTGCTTTGAACTAGTATGTTTTCCAATCTAGCCAATAGAAATTGCATGTTACATTTCACCTTGTCAAATTCAGCCTGCTTCTCATAGCTGTGAAGAATGTGGATGATCCTAATTCTGTCAGAATATTTTGATATAAAATAATCTCTTATAAAAATTAACTTTGTTTAACAGGTTTACTTTATTGAAGGACATGTTAAGCAGTATTTCTGAAAATGTCATTTATTTTCAATTCTCCAAAATATATGATAATACAATAGTTATTGATAGGAGGTCTGAGTATATTTAATCTCTTTCAAAAGAAACCAGTCTCCTCATGTGAATTTTAAAAATCAATATTGTATTAAATAATCTCTATTTATCCAGGTCTTCACTCTATCCTTGGCCATTTAGATCAACGCCGAAAGCTCTAGAATATTGAATTCTGTAGACCGAGTCACCCGGACACCTCTTTGTAGGTTCTAATTGGATTGAGCCAATGCGAGGCACTGAGAATGGAGGATGAGAAGGAGAAAGCACAGGGCATTTATTTCCCATATATCCATTCTGCTATAATGACCCTGCACTTTTAATAACAATATTCCTCCATCTATAGTCAGATGTCACAAAGCGACAATTCCTTCCAGATTGGGGTAACCTCTTGCATTCAATCTTCTTTAATTCTTCAGACCTGGCTGTACTAATGGCTTTCTGCTATTACTATTCATGGGTATTTCACCATCCCTTTTTGGCCCACTTAGTCCTGCCTATACTTCTATAAATGGTCCCTTAAAAAACTATTTTATATCATTTTAGTTGTGCTGCTTCTTTTCTGTCAGGAATCCGATTGCTACAATCATCAATTTATGTATGTATGTAAATATACATGAAGATATTTTTATTGAGATTTTTTTCCCTTTTGTGTCTTGAACTTCAGTAATTTGTCTAGTGAAAACATTTTTATATAGCATTTCGCTGTACGGAAAAAGTATTATATCATATGGATTATACTATCTCATTTTTAGGCAGTTTAATAGGAAAAAGTAATTAATTAATTAATTGCAATTAGAATTATTTATAAGGTCTCACACAGTGTTGTTATATACTTAGATTATCAGAATATTTTTCCAACTTTTAATCTGTAGATTTTAGAGTGTATGCTAAAAAAATTCCTACAAAAATATAGTCTATATGGATACATTAAGTTGGAAAAAGAAAATCAATATTTTCCCAAAATGCAAGGGAAACAGGAAAAACAGAAATGGATAAAGATAATAAAAGAAAAAAATTAACTTACACCAAGACTAAAAAAATCGTTGAATTGGTTTAGAAACCTGTGGAAAGCATTTTGCAGCTGCAACATTAGCAAGGAAACGTGAGCTCTGTCCATAACTACTCCTCATTATTCATTCAACTTCATATGACTTTTCAAACTAGGCTCATCCTTCTAATTGGTATAGGATCAAGTTCTTGGTAACAACTGCTAATTTATTTTTATTCTGAGATTCACTGTTGGATTTTTGTGCTCTTATAATTTTAGTACAAAAAAGAAAAATGAAATTCATAGAACTTGTTCATTTAATCCAAAATGTCTCATTTCACTTACTGGAAACTGAGATTGTCTTCTTCACTGTTGTTTTATACAAAAACATTTTTTAAAATTTTATCATAAATTAATTGTATATATTCCAATAATATGAGGTAATAGTCAGAAATAACAAGTTGAAAAATCATAATACTCATTTATTAATATAAACACATTAGTCCCATTATTTCAATATAGCACTTTCCTTTTTAAAATATAAGAAAGAGAGCGAGGTTGGGGGTATGAACTTGGAGAATATTTTATTGAACCACCTTTAACTTGTAACATGGCCTTAGATTGATTTAAATCATAGTTAAAGTCAATAGTATAATACTTGTTTATATGTAACTATAAATTCCTTCTGATAACTGCTAGTGATAGTTTAGTATTTGTCATAACAAATACTAAGTACAAAAGTACTTTTTAATTTTCTTCAAGATTTGAACCTGAGTATGTACTAATATGTGTTTAGTGAACTGGAAGATAACATTATCACGTAATTTATCTTCCTTACAATCCTTCCCAATTCCTACATCATGCTTAATTAGAAAGTTAAGACATTAGTCAACAAGACTTTAAAGCAAAATCATTTACTGCTTTTTTAAGGCAAATTTATAGTTTACAAGAGTAATCTGACAAAAAACAAGAATCTCGATATTCAGCATTTTGTGATTTTAGTAATGCTAGGATTAAACATATCAGCTATTTTTCATTTTAGGCATAAATCTAACAAAGGATATTGGTACCTTAAATTAAAAAATCGTCTGTATATACTTTTCAAAGGTCTTGTTAGAAATACAAAATCCAACCTATCTTTTATGATTTTAAACAGGATATTAAAATAGAAAACTGAGCTTATCTAGTATTTCTTGTCTAGAAATCAGTTTTTACTCCTAATTAAATGAAAAACTATTTCAATGTAAATTTTTACACATTATATCTAGCTATTAAACTATAAAACAATAATTTAAAAAGAAAATATTTGCTAAAATGTTGGACTTTAGTTAGGCAAGTATACCTATGAAAATAAGAGTTACTATTAAATCAGATTAAATTTAGAGGTTATGTTTGTATATCTCTAGTAGTTCAGAACTGTAGCACTTTTTGTGTTGAAATTATAAATGTAAGTAGAAGAAATCTCCATTAATTTGTATTAAACAGAGGTAAATTAGTTAAAGCTTATGAACTTTGAAAATTTCCATTACCCTGAACAATTTTAAGCTTTGAGTGAGATCTTTGACCCAATTGACTCAATTGATTCTCTTTCTCTGTTCCTCTAATCAAGCTATCTTATTATAATATTCAAATGTGCTTTTATGCCTCTTATTATTAGTCCTAATCGTGTTGTTAATAGTTTTCATTTTTCTCCATGAGATCCATTGGTAAGTATATGCCATTACTTTGGTAAGAACAATAATTTGCTAATATAATTTTCTAAATATCTAAGATTTTAATCTCCAAAACACTTTGGATAAGCTTGCATTATTATATTAGTAAATTTGTATCTTATAATATTCAATCAATAATCAACTAATTAGTTGATTACTTACTGAAGTGAGGTTAAACAACTTACTCAAATGATACTCACATGTGGAAAGAATATGTGAATTCTTTATAATTGATCTAATCTCTCTTACAGCTCCCATCATCAGAATAGCAAGAGGGGAAAAGCAGTAAATTTATTACAGATCACCACTAGTCACCTTGAAAAGTGTTTTCTTGGCTGTCTTGTTCCCTTTTCATTCTTATTGCCTTTGGCAAGATGTTGCATGTGTATATGAAAGATGAATGTGACTTATGTAATCTTGCGGTGACATAGGGAACACACAGTCCTAAGAAGCGAAGAGTACGTTCTTGCTCATCTTGGTCTCGGGTGATAAATAGACAACAACTAAGCATTTAGAAATATGTCCAATAATTGTGATTTTTCTCTCTGTAGGTCTCTGGGTTGTAGAACTTCTGCTTACTGTTGCTCTGCAATTGTAGAGCATCACCTCACGTCTTGAAGTCCTTATCTATACAGTAATCTTCATTCTGACCTCAGACCATTTCAACTGACACAGGGACTCTCAGCATTTGCATGTCTCATTGCAGTTATCTATGAATAGAAATTTTGCTTCTCTTGTATGCTGAACTCAAGCCAGGGGAGCAACAAATTCACTATCTGGCTATATGCCAACCATGCTTTCACTCAAAACTGACAGATATCAAATATAGGTATTAAATGACAATAGTTTCTTATGAAGCATATGAGTTTATCTTAAAGTCCCATAGCCTCTTCCCAGAGACCCTATGGAACTACATTTATAAACATGATATTTTCACTCCCTCCATTTATATCTGATGGCTCTAAAATGTCTCCTACCTTGCAAGCCTTTTCTACCTAAATAGAAGCAACAGGAAGCTTGGCATCTAACATACTTAATTGTCTTCTACTTTTTCTACTTAAAATTCACCAGAACTAGAAAAGATAGCTTTACCTCCTTTACTTCATGCCTAGTATGGAACTCCCACACATAACAAATGTATGAAAGACCAAGTCTTTAAGCTTTATTATTCTACTAAGAAGGATGGCAAAAGTAATAATTAAAAAAAGAAAGTATTCTATTTTTTCTCAAAAAAATTTGGATATGATGTCTATTTTATCACTAGAGAAGTCAAGAATATGACCATCTTTTGGACAATAAGGAGAGGAGACAGAGCAGGGCAAAAAAGTTACAAGAAAACATGATTTGCATGGGAAATTAAGGTGTAAACATTTAATAATTGCAAAACCATAATATCGTTGCTTCTTCCTTATAGTTAGCAGTTCCCTTACTCAGATATTTTGTGGAGTTTCTGCTATTATCAAAGCATTCTGCTGGGCTTTGTGGAAGATACAGTATTGAATAAGATGCATTTCATCTTCTCAGTTAGCTCATCATTTTAGGGTAAATGTAGAATCTAAAAAGTGCAGATATTTACTTTCAATAGGAAAACTAAATACAAAAGATTTTTTATTAACTATGTGTTCTATGATCATACATATTTCCTTTAGAATTCTTGTGATGAATTATCACTTCCATGACTCCTCAGTGATGAAAGTAGTAGGCTAATCAACTTCATTTTGCACATATTCTTCTAAAAAGAGAAATTTAATTTTAGAGCAGTTAATTAGAACAGTGATTTGTTATATATATAAATATATAAAACAGTGATGTGTTATGTATATGTGTATATGTATATATATAAATAGTTCCTTTCTTCCAGCTTCTTTTTGAATAGAACAAATACGTTTCAAATGTGGCAGTGAACTTCAAATACTCCCTTAGGAGTCAATTAGTACTTAGCATTATTTATCTACATACTTTTCTAATGCTGCTTCACAAAGTTTTACTTAGTTACATTCATATGTAACCCACTTAAAGAGCCCCATGGGCAAGAATTATTTGAAGTATTTGAAGAGACAGTTTCTCTTTAAACACCACAGCGAAGGCTTGGATAAATTAGTGCAGGAAAATGTAAATGAATTAAACTTGGTTGGATTCTGTCTGAAAACCACTCTACAGTTGGTTTTTCAAATACCTGAAGCAATAACATAGTCAGTATGAAAGTTTAAATATTCTAGTATTCTAATTAAAAGTAATTAGCTAAGCATACTTTATTATTGTGTGTTTAATTACTTTTAAAAGATTACATAAATTAACTGCCCATTTGACAATTTTTTCAGAGTGGTTTAGAAACTTCAAGAAATGGTCTATTTTGACTTTATATTCAGTTATTATATTCAATATACATTCTAGTATTCTAAAGCAGTTATGTTGTACATTTTATTTTCTTTAAAATGATTAGTGGTAAAATGGTTAATTAAACTATAAGAAAGCTACTTTGGTTAGATATATCCTTAGAAATAAACCTGGCATAAACTGTCAAATTGTAAATTATAGAAGAATATTAATTTGAATATTAGCAAATAAAAGAATAAACATACCTGTGACTATTTTGACCACAAATAAAAAAATAACGAATAAAGCCCACAATAAAAGAATTAAATTATTTTCTAAATAAAAAATAAAATAGTTTTATGATTAAATTACTTTGAAATTGAAATATAAAATTAATGGTTAGGGATAACATTATTGCCATTTTTTAAAAAACCTCTAAATTTATATTCACAGTGAATTTAAAATTTAATTCTTCTTTTTGATTGGTATCATCTATATGTAACATAAAAATTAAATGTGCATATTTGAGGAAAGTTTTATTTTAATTTTATTTAACAAATTCCCTTTACTTACAAGAGCAGTATTTAATTTTTCTATAAATTGTGATTTACCTGACACTCATAGTATACATCTATGTGTTTCAGTTTCTTATTATCTTCTTCTGCTTTCTTAACATACAAATACATTCTTTACCTAAGAGCAAATAATAATATATGTAGAAGGTAATACCATTTAGAAAATGGAATTTGTTTAACTTAACCAGCTATTATAATTACTTATGCTAAAGTAACTGCTAGGTTAATTTCCAGCTGAATATCTTGAGCATGAAATACAGGTTTTCTCTAAGCATGAGGGAGTGTTTAAGATCCTTAGCACCATTTCTTACTATTGGTATGAACACTATTTTTCTACCTCTTTCTCACCGTTAGAAGAAAGTTATCTATTTCAAACTGCATAGGAAAATGGCAACCTCCTGAAGAGGGCTGACTTGGAATGTATGCCCTTTAAAAAAGTCAGTCTTCTTACTACTTAACCCACCTACATGGGTTGCCCATCAAAGAGGGGGAAACTGGATCAACAATAGTCTGTGGCAATAAGAAAACCCTTCAAAGTAAATCTAAATATGGATCTTCTGAGTTTATGCTCACTTAACTCCTATTTACAAAAATTAATATATATCTGTACAAATTATGCTAAATGGTGGAAAGAGAAAAAGTATGCTTCAAAGAGGTAGTAAGAACAGTTTCCATTTTTAGTGTTTGCAGTAATATATATATTCAATAAATACAGATTGAGTATACATTAATACACATAAATGAGGTATATATAGGTCAAAGTATAAGATATTTATGTGATCTAAATTAGTTAAGATATGCAAGATAAAAACTAAAATATTTCTGACAAAATAATCACTGATGTTAATATATTGTATGCCTTAAAAGTGTTACATATGACCTAAGTGGCCTAAGACATGATATTCCCTTTTCTCCCACAGGATATTATACACAAGCAACAAAGAAAAGAGAATGAAAAAAAAAAAAGAAAGAAAACAAAATCTTGAGAAAACCAAAATTCAAAACACTTATTATGACTTCTAAAATTGTTATTTTTCAAAAACCATGCAAGCATCAATACTCTTTATGAAAAATACTCATATGATTACCTGTACATTGAATTATAGAGTTAGCAAATACCACTAGATCAATATAGTTGCCTGACATTGGTCTCTGTGCTTTATATATGCTTGATTATATATATATATATATATATCTCAATCCTTATATCCTATCCATGAAGTAGGTGGTATCTTGCAACTAAGGGACCTGAACTATAGAGCTTTTAAAGAATTGTACAAAACTATATACAGTTAATTCTTGAAGAACGTGAATTGAACTATTCAGGTCCACTTACATGTGGACTTTACATTGGAAATTTTTTTTTGAGGTTTGATAATTTGAAAAAACTTTCAGATGAACCGTGCAGCCTAGAAATAACAAAAAAATTAAGAAAATGTTAGGTATATCATGAATGCACAAACAAAATATATTTAGATTCTGATATAATTTATTATTTACTACCATAAAAATACATAAACCTATTATTAAAAGTTAATATTTATCAAAATGTATACACACAGTTACAGACCATACATGGCACCATATGCAGTTGAGAAAAATGTAAACAGATATCGAGATGCAGTATTAAGTCTTAACTGCATAAGAGTAACATAAAATATACTATACAATTGTAGTAATTTCATAGCCCCTCCTATTGTTATTGCAGTGAGCCCAAGTGTATCAAAATGTCATGTGACTCTTATTATCTCTGCCTGAGTAGTTCATCTCTCCAGTAAATTGTATATTGCAGCAAAAAGTGATCTCTCTTTTTAGAAGATTAAGGATAGGCACCCAATCCCTCCTGGCTTGTAGGGTTTCAGA
>VBSM01003039.1:17739501-17768373 GCA_008086735.1 Cheirogaleus medius
GAGAGAGAGAGAGAGAGTGAGTTCTGGAGAGATCCCTTTGTGTCTTTGGCAATGGTCTCAGATTCAGGTAGGTAATCTGCAGCCTTCTGATTTTAAGATTGTTCTTGTTTAAGCACCAAAGGAGTCAAAAAAAATCTTCATCTTCCTCTGCTACACCCCTTTTAATAAAAGGATTTATTCTATAAAATTTGGATTTAGTCAAAAGGCTGTACTAAAGGATGTAGAAGGCCACATTTTTCCATAAGGCTGCAGGCTCCCCACCCCTGTTAGAATCCAGGAAAGAGATGTGAATTAGAACATGTGATCATGACACTTTGGAAGTGGATAAGAACTTCAGGGGCATTAAATACAGAGTGAAGGGAGAGCTAGCCGGGAAAAGTGTCCCCAAATGGGTCACTGTGATTATAGAGTGAACATTGCTTTAAAATGAAATACCAACCTTGAAGTGTTTTAAACAGGTTGGACTGCTTCTGGATTTGCAGAATGTTAGGTTCTTAAGAACAAGAAAAAGACATAATTTTTCTAAATGAAGTTTTTCTTCAAAGCAATATGCGTTCATTATAAATAAGGGCACAAATTTGCCAATATAAACTCTTTAGAACTTTCTCTGAATTAAATTGATTGTTCAGTAATTTTCATCAGACTACTGATATTCTACACTATTAATACATTCCTTTATTAAGTCATATTTTAAATTTTCATTTTACAAAATTATTTTTGCTTATGCTTGAGAATTATGACTTTGTGTAAGCCACTCTCCAACTCATAGACACAGCTAGAGAATAATTATAACCGATTAAGCTCTCATTTTTAACATGTGTCAAACACTGGTAAACAGCAAGCCTGGAGTGAATCAGCGGGGAGATGACTTTTCTTAAGATTCTCTTTCAGAAATAGAATAGATAAGACTATTATTTAGGAAGCACCAATAGGACAATATATATCCATTATAGGGCAGTTATTTTCCTTTTGACAAAAGACAAAAAAAGTTACTCAAAATGTAACTATGGAGAAAGATCAAATTATGAAGAAAAAAATGACAACAAATTATAAATGTGTATTAAATTTACTGTATCCTGGTTATTTACAAAAAGACTTTGACATATATATATATAATTTTTCTGTATGTAGAAAAATAAGTACTGATTGCTATCCAAAGGAAAGAAAAAGAGCTACACTTATTAATTTTTTTGTTTTTATTTTTTTTAAAAACCCCTCTTTATATATTAATTATTGTAATTAAAATCATTTGGCTACTACTATGGCTAAACTTCATGTCTTTACTCTATTTTTTTTTCTTTTTTTCCTTTTTAACTTTTATGTGTATATAATAGGTATACATATTTATGGGGTACATGTAATATTTTGATATAAGTATACAATGTGAAACAGTCAAATCAGGGTAATTGGGATATCTGTCACCTCCAAAATTTATAAATGTTTAGTGTTGGAAGCATTACAAATCCACTCCTCCAATTACTTAAAAATATAAATCATTACTAACTATAGTCACCCTATTTTGCTACTGAACACTAAATCTTATTCTTACTATCTATCTGTATTTTTGTACCCTTTAACCAACCTATCTTTATCACTCTCTCTGCTCCACCCTTCCAAGCATCTAGTAACCAACATTCTACTCTCTACCTCCATGAGATCAATTATTTTAGCCTTCTACATATGAGTGAGAATATGCAGTATTTGCTTTCTATGCCTGGCTTATTTTCCTTAATGTGATATCATCCAGTTCCTTCAATGCAGCAAATGACAGGATTTTATTCTTTATATTTTATTTATTTATTTAAAATTCCACAAATGTTTTATTGGCAAAATTCTAAATGCAATATTAATAATTGAGTATACATTTTTTTGTAATACAGGTCTATTGAGAAGAGTGGCATTCTTTTATGGAGGGAGATAATAGTGAGACCCCATCTCCACAAAATAAATGAATGAATAAATAAATAAATAAAAATAAAATCAATTTAACTGTGCAATTGAGGAGCTTCCATCTAAACTTCAATTGGAAATGATTAATCTGCATTCTAATGATATACTAAAAGGCAAATATCAAGAGAAGAATTTAATAGAATTCTATAAATGCCTTCTAAGAGATGAATATTCTCGATTAAAATCACGGGCTTGTTGATTGATATCAGTACATGGCAGTACTTATCTGTGTGGAAGAAACATTTTGAAGATGAAATACATAAAATCTCATTAATGATAAGCTTTAACAGATGAAATTTGCATCTAATATTGATGATAGGGAACATTCCCTTTGAACCCCAAGTATGTATGTGTATATGTATGTATGTATTTATTTATTTTAAGAAGGGGTCTATTTTTTCCAGGCAGGTCTCAAACTCCTGGACTCAAGTGATCCTCTTGCCTCAGCCTTCTGAGTAGATGGCTATAGAAATCCACCACTGTGCCAAGCTTCATGCTTTTTTACGGCTGAATAATATTTTATTGTGTATGTGTACCACATTTTCTTTATTCATTCATTCATTGATGAGCATTTATGTTGATTACACATCTTAATTATAAATCGTGCTGCAATACACATGGGGATGCAAATAACTCTTGAATATACTGATTTCCTTTCTTTTGGAAAGAAAAGAAAGATTGCTGGATCATATAGTAGTTCCAGCAAGATTGCTGGATCATATAGTAGTTCTATTTTTAATTTTCTGAAGAATTTCCACATTTTTTTCCTTTAATGGCTTTACTGATTTACACTCCCACCAACAGAGTATGAGCATTTCCTTTTCTCTATATTCTTGCCAGCATCTTTTATTTCCTGTCTTTTTTTTATTTCAGAGTACTATGGGGGTACAGATATTTTGGATACATAAATTACCTTTGCACTGCCAGAGTCAGAGCTACAAGTGTGCCCATCCTCCAGACAGCATGTACTGTATCTGTTAGGTGTGAATTTGCCCATCCCCTCCTGCCCCCTCCCACTTGCTGGATGTCCTATGAATGTTACTTCCAATACATGCACATTAATGTTAACCAATTAATGCCATTTTATTTATTTATTTTTATTTCAGCATATTATGGGGGTACAAATGTTTAGGTTACATATACTGCCCTTGTCCCACCCTAGTCAGAGCTTCAATTGTGTCCATCACACAGACAGTGAGTACCGCACCCATTATGTGTATATATACCCATCCCCTCCTCCCACCTCCATCAGCCTGACACCTGATGTATCCCAAGAATGTAAAAACAAGCACCACATATACTCACCATCAAATTGGTATTAACTTATCAACACTTAAGTGCATATGGGTAATGTAGTTATGAGTTATTTCATACATTTAGCCTGTTCAATAGGTATCATTACCAATAAACAAACGGGCAAAAATCACTTTTATCATGCGTTGAACACTGTGCTAAGCATGTATATCACTTAATGATGAAAGTACTATTAATGTACAGATAAGGCAGCCAAGGTACAGAAAATACGTCCAAGGTCACACAGCTTGTAAACTACCAAGCTGAGATTTAACACTTAGCAGTCTAGTTCCATAACTGCTCTTATGCATTATAATATACTTTCTCAGATATTTGCACACTGCTGAGTTACTCTATTATTAACTTTCCTTCCTCTTACACTCTTTATGTTGCTCAAGTTAATACTTGCCTTGTATTTTCTATTTTCTTAGTTTTCTATATGTCTATTCCTATATTACTTCTCACACCATGCTCCAACAGATTTCTTGAAAATTTACTTAACATTATTTTTTTTTCTGGTAGACTCTTTCTTATAGCTCCAGCCCTTCCCGATTTCATCTGAACTCTTTTTTTTTTTTTTTTTTTTTTTTCAAAGAGAAGAGGTCTCACTGTGTTGCCCAAGCTGGAGTGTAGTAGCTATTCACAGGCAGGATTCCCCTACTGCTCAGCATGGGACTTTTGACCTGCTCCATTTCTGACCTGGGCTGGTTCACCCATCCTTAGATAACTTGGTGATCCCCCACTCCTGCGAAGTCACCATAATGATGCTGTAGTTAGTGCGGACACTTGATTGGTACACACACACACACACTTTATTCTTCTTCACACTTCACACAGTATCTAACTAAACAAAGTTGCCCAGAAAAACAGACTGTGGATTTGAAATATCTAGATGGTTTTCTGTTGAAGGGTTATAAATTAAGGCATCAAAAGAAAATAGAAAATATTTGATTGTGTACTTTTGTTTGAATTTTTACACATCCACTGATTCTTCATTTGTCTTGTGACACAGGCAACATGGAATCATTGAGGAATGAGAAATTATTCAATGCACTTCTGGTACTTGGTAACAGACGTTAAACCACCAGAGAAACAGAGCTATGTGAAGGTCAGAACAAACATCTTTCAATTTGATAATCTATTAATACTTATAGTGCTGGAAGACACCATTAAATAAAGATATAAAAGTTTTTGAAAATGCCATTTGGTTTAGATGAAACTGCACTGATATATACTTTCAAATGATAGATGAACTCTTCTTCAGGAGGTATTTGTAGATGAGTTGTGAAATGTCATCATTTGCACAAAACATTTTGTTCAATCTCTTCTTCCTAGTATTCAATTTTTCCATTAAAATTAATTGGATTATCAAGATTGTTTCCTGGAATAGTAATGTTTGCTGTGTGGTAGTTTACTTACTTCTTCATTGATAAAACGATTTATCTACATATGAAAAATGTTCTTTTAACTTATTTTTATTTTAGTTTCAGGCTATTAAGCTAGTTTCAGTCCATGGGCAATTGATTTGAGAAATAGACTTTTTTTGTACTTTAGAAAATGTGGCAGAAGTATAGACATTAAATTTGAATTCTCTTGCAACCAATGGCTTTCTTAAAACTATAAAATATGAAATATATCAAATGCAATTAAGTCCATTTTAATTGAAAATTCATCTTTCCCTCAATAGGTTATAAAAACAATGTTTTTGAGCATCTTCCTTGGACAAAGATCGTTATAAATATTAAGTTATTTAATCCTTACAATAATCTTCATAAAAAGTATCATTACCACTATTAAAAAAAAATAAAAGGACACTGAAATTCAGACAGGATAAGTAATTTACCAAAGTTCAAACACCTAGTAAGTCAGGAAGGGAGAATTTAAAGCAGTCTCTGTAAGTCCAACCCCATGCTGTGTTTACAGCTCTGCATGATAATAACAGTATGTGCTTTGGATGTCTTAAAAGATTACTTTTTCAATGTTTAGCACAATGCTGTGACACAGTATTCATTAAATACACATTGATTCAATGTCTGTCTTAAAAAGCAATCATTAGGAGATCTTAAGTAATTTAACAATTTTCAGTACTTATTATGAGCTAGTTACTGTTGTAATTTAATCTTCTTATTGTACTTAAATCTTACATCAAAAGTTAAGTAAAGCTTTATTATTTTTTTCATTTTTCATTTACATAAAATTAAGCCAAAACATTTCAAATTGTTTATTTGTTCAATGAACTATACATCTTCCTGGTATTACATTAAGACCCAGAAATATATTTGAAAAAACAGTTGTTTTCTGTCCATTTGAGTCCTCAAGTTAAATAAAGAAGGGTATTATTCCAAAATCATATAAATACATTCAAAGTGATAGCTTCTATAAGTTCTTTGAAGCAAATGCCTATTGTGCTCTGAATGTCAGTAAAAGAGGAATTTAACCTACCTTAGATATGTCCCTAATACACTAGTACCTCTGGTTTGGGACTATTCCCTGATTTTCCAACTTCCTTTTCTGGACCGTTACTTTTTCAGTTCCTCCCCAAACACACAATTCCTTAGTTCCTACAGTAAATTGTCTATTCCATAAAACTACTTTCCTGATTAGACCCTGATATATATTTCGTGCCGAAATATCCCCATAGCTTACTTACTAACATCTAAGGAAATAATTTACCTTTGCAATAAAGAGATCTGGGAGTCATCTCTATTATAACCAAACGTTTAACTTTAGTGTAACTAAGAAACAACCAAACATTATAATAAATAATAATATTTAATATTATGTGCTTCTGTTTCTGAGTTATTCTTGTGCCTCTATGAGCTATTTTGGTTCGTTGCTGCTTAACAAAATCCTTGATTAAATTATAGAAAAGAAATACAAAATGTTGTAGGTCATATTTGACATTTCCACTTTATTTGACACAAAATAATTCTCATATAAATATACTACATTTTCAAAGATATTTCTATATTTAATTGTCAAAATAATTGATCTAAAGCAGTTGAACATAGGGTTCAATTCCACTTGAAAATGACAGAAGTTTTGGAAGGTTTAAAATTGATTACTCTCTATTATTAATAAAGACCTTAGCTACTTTATGAGTCAAAGTTAGAAAGCTTACATGGGAGAAAACAGGAGGTTAAAGTATATTTTTTTCTTTGTTGATCTAATTAATCAGTGATTAGAAAGAAGAAAATGGGAATAAAAAAATAAGTGATGTCCTTTTTTGCCTATATTATATTCCTTTGTTAAGATATATTGTTTAAAGACTTTAATCATCATATTCCTCATGGTTTTGTCTTCCATGATACTAAAGTATTATCTTCACCACCTGAAAAAAAATAAATAACAGAAAAATAAATAGTAAACAGAGCACAACATGTTACTTTCAATTATATGACAGACACACATAAATCAGTAGTTATTGACAATTGATCACTTGCCTCATCTAAAAAATATATTAAATTTGTATTTGTACATAAGCAAATAATTTTCTCCAATAAATGGATTCCTCATATGGTGAGCTAAGAAATTGCCTTAGAGAAAGTATGGTGCTTTTATATAAATGTTATCAATGAATTTCTGCAATGGCTTTAGAATAAAGTTGCTACCATGGAACAGATACTTTTCTAGCTTCCTGCTCTGTGACTATCATTTTATTTGATTAACAACAGTAATGCTACTGCTACTATTACTGACAATGAATAATTGTAACAAACATAAATGTTATTTCAAAGGGAGTATTATCATTTCCATTTTATAGAAAATCAAAATATACAAATGATACAAATAAAGAAGAAAGAACACTTCTTTCCATTCAGTAATTTTTTCTCTGATTCTAATGATTCTCCCACACAATGCTTCATCATGCAGGGGTCCTCAAATTATGGCCCGCAGGCCACATGCAGCCTGCCCAGGACATTTCTCTGGCCCGCCGGGTGTTTTTGCCACTGCTGCCTGTCCTGCTTAGCAGCCGACTCATCCTGGGCCCACAGTGCGCACTCTCCAACGGTCTGAGGGACAGTGAACTGGACCCCTGTTTAAAAAGTTTGAGGAGCCCTGGAAGTCTGCTAAACTTCTGTATACCTTGACAGGCATGATAGAGAGTACTTTGTTCTATTAATAAATATTATATTTCATACTTTAATAAACATAATATTAAACTTGATAGCTTGTTAAAATGTCATGGCCTTAGGCCTCAACAAATACCAATTTTATCAACACTCTGAAGGGTAGAAACAGGAATATTAATGTTTCAACAAGAACTCCAGTTGATTATGCTATAAATAATGTTGAATAAACAATTATTGGTAGTCTGTAGTCTTCGTGTGCATTCTAAAATTGTCTCCCAGAATCCCATCTCACTACATACATGCTGTGGATAATCCTCTCCTCTTGAAAACAGGTAGAAGATGTAGATACGATGGGATTGTGGTTATAGATCTCTCTGATTGGCCTTGAAGAAGTAAACTTCCATTTTACAAACTGCCTATGGAGGACAAGTGACAAAAAACAGAAGGTGGCCTCTAGAAACTGAGAGTGGTTCTTGGCTCTCTTATAGATAGTAAGAAAACAAAGACCTCAGTCCTACAGACATAATTGATTTCCGTTGATAACCTGAATGATCTTGGAAGAAGTCCCCAAGTCTCAGATGAAAATTACAACTAAATTGATACTGTGATCACAGTCTTGTGAGATCTTTATTATAGTTTTGTGTTAAGTAGAGAACTCACTCAAGTTGTGGCAGGACTTATGATTTACAGAAACCATGAGATAAATGAGTAGCGTTTGAAGTCACTAAGTTGTTGTAAATATGTTCTGCTTAGAAAAGAAAAGGAAATAAAGGGCATCTAAATTGAGAAAGAGGAGGTCAAACTATCCTTGTTTGCTGATGATATGATCTTCTATCTAGAAAATCCTAAAGACTTCATCAAAAGACTCCTGGAATTGATAAATAAATTCAACAAACTCTCAGGTTAAAAAGTCTTTGTACACAATCAGTAGCATTTCTATATGCTACTGACAGTCAAGCAGAGAGTCAAGTCAAGGACTCAATGCCATTCATAGTAACTACAAAGAAAGTAAAATACCTAGGAATATACTTAACCAAGGAGAATAATGACCTCTACAAGGAGAACTATGAAATGCTGATGAAAGAAATTGCAGATGACACAAACAAAAGAAAAAACATTTCCTGCTCATGGATTGGTAGCATCATCATTAGTAAAATGTCCATACTGCCCAAAGTGATTTACAGATTCAATGTAATTCCCATCAAAATACCAACACCATTTTTCACAGATCTAGAAAAAATAATTCTAAGCTTTATTCAGAACCAAAAAAGAGCTTGAATAACAAAAGCAATCTTAAGTAAAAGGAACGAATCTGGTGGCATTACCTTACCTGACTTCAAATTATACGGCAGAGCTATAGTAACCAAAACAGCTTGGGATTGGCATAAAAAACAAACACACAGACCAAAGGAACAGAATAGAGAACCCAGAAATAAAACCATCTACCTACAACCAACTGGTCTTTGACAAAGCAGACAACATACACTAAGGAAAGGAAGCCCTATTTAATAAATGGTGCTGGGAAAACTGGATAGCCACATGCAGACAAATGAAACAGGATCCCTATCTCTTGCTATACACAGAAATTAATTCAAGGTGGAATAAAGACTTAAATGTAAGGCATGAAACCATATGAGTTCTAGAAGAAAATGTAGGAAAAACTCTTTTAGACATCAGCCTAGGCAAAGAATTTATGACTAAGACCCAAAGAGCAAATATAACAACAATAAAAATAAATAAATAGGATTTAATTAAATTAAAAAGCTCTGTACAGCAAAGGAAATAATCAACAGAGTGAATAGACAACCTACAAAATGCGAGAAAGTGTTCTCAAAATGAAAAAGAAAAAAGAAAAAATGCATTCTGCATCAATAGGAGATGATTACAAACACAATTTTCACATTTCTTTTCTTCCACCATTGTGGATGAAATAATTTAATTGCTATAGAATTCAGTGCAAAGGTAAGTTCTTGTTTTCACATTAAAAACTTGTTTCTTTGCATCAAAAAGAAGTATACGTATTTATTTTCATTTTCATCATATTTCTTTATAATATAGAGTGAATTTTACAAATGAATAATCATCTTTTTGTTGTTGTTAGTAGAATTATTCAGAACCTATGTTAGGGAAATTTTCTGTTCTACTGGGTAACTTGCTTTCAGAAAGATACTATGCTATTCAAGCCACTGCTAATTTCCAGTGATCAGACTTATATTCTTTAAATAAAAATTGTGAGGTCTGGACTACATATGTCAGGTCTTGTGAGATATTTAGCATAAGTCAGATTCTTACATTCAGTCAACTCTAGGGCACTGAGTAAAGCATTTACTTAATTTCCAAGGCAGAAGGTTTGATCCTAGACTGTGTCAAATTTGCCAAGTTTAATGCTGTCTTGCAAGGATTCTTCCTGTCCACTCATATCAGGTGATAGCTCCTTTTAATATGTGTTTCTCAAAAAGCTGATGACTTTAAGACTGCTGAAAAAAATTTCTATTGTCTTATTCAGTTTTGTTTCAGTATTGCACTTAGCGAAGTAAAATATGGTTGCATTCAACAAAATCTGGTTGAATTAATGAGTGAACTAATCAATGCTTTAAATAGTTGAGTATTTTTTTTAGAATTGGATTTTAACTTGGCATTATCCAGAGAAATATCTCAAAAAAATTGTGTCAGAAAATATATTTATTTTATACAGTGACTATATTTTCACAAAATTTTGATAAAATCTTGGTTTTTATTAGCTTAAGAATCTAAAGAATCATTAAATTTTATGTATTAGAACATTTCATATTATGCAGGTACAAACTTTTACTGATTTTTTTTTATAAAACAGATTTTTCAGGAATATATTTTCATGTGTCCTAATCCTTTTAAAAAAAATTGAAAAGTATGCAAAATCATCATCATACATGGTAACAATTATAAAATATAGAGCATTACTGCTTGCTTATATTTTGTATCAGCTCTTAAAAGCAATGTTGAATTATCCTGTTGACCCAATGGTAACATTAAAATAAAAAAGAAAATGAAGAACCTTCTTTATGTACTAGCCAGTGTTCTAAGGAAAGATTGATAGGGATAAGTATATAGATAATTACAGATTAAAGAGCAAACTAAAGAGAGATGGAAATAGAGAAAGTAGTTATATATCATTATGGATAGTAGTGGGTGCTATGCAGAAACTGAAAGGAAGAAATATGGAATGTGAAAACCCAGAAGGTGTAATTTTCAATAGAGAGTTCAGGTATCTCCTGGAGAAGGTGACATCTGAGTCAGGCCTTAAAGAGAGGAGGAGAATTGCATGGTTGGTATACATATACCACATTTTATTAATCCACTCATGTATTGATAGGCACTTAAGTTGTCTCCACATCTTTGCAATTTTGAATTGTGCTGCTATAAACATTTGAATGCAGATGTCTTTTTTATAGAATGTCTTTTGTTCTTAAGTTCACATATAGTAATAACATTCATTGTGTGTCAGGCAGACGGGGGCAGGGAGAAGGGGATGGGTATATACACACTTAATGAATGTGGTGCGCACCGTCTGGGAGATGGACACGCTTGAAGCTCTGGCTCCGGTGGGGCAAGGGCAATATACATAACCTAAACATTTGTACCCCTATAATATGCTGAAATGAAAAAGAAAAAAAAATGAGAGGAGGAGAGGGCCATGCAGATATTTAGTGAAGAACATTCCAAGCAAAGGGCACAGCAAAGGCAGGTCTCTATAGATACTGGGGGGAGATGAGATCTAAGAGGTCATAGAAGCCAGACCCCACAGGCCTTTACAGGCCATTGAAAACTCTTCAGCCTTTTACCATGTGGAAGTGGATGATTTTCATGCTAGAAATGATTTGATAGGACTAACTTTTTAAAGAAGCACTGTGGCTGATCTATGGAGAATAATCTGCAAGGGCCTTGGGACCACTTGGAAAGCTGCCACAACTATCCAGCATAGAGAGAGAGAAGGAAAAGAAGGAAGGAAGGGAAAGAAGAAAAAAGGAAAGAAAGAAAGAAATGATTGTTTCTGGGCCGGGCACGGTGGCTCATGCCTGTAATCCTAGCACTCAGGGAGGCCGAGGCGGGTGGATAGCTCAAGGTCAGGAGTTCGAAACCAGCCTGACCAAGAGCGAGACCCCGTCTCTACTAAAAATAGAAATACATTAATTGGCCAACTAAAAATATATAGAAAAAATTAGCCGGGCATGGTGGCGCATGCCTGTAGTCCCAGCTACTTGGGAGGCTGAGGCAGAAGGATTGCTTGAGCCCAGGAGCTTGAGGTTGCTGTGAGCTAGGCTGACGCCACGGCACTCACCCTAGCCTGGGCAACAAAGTAAGACTCTGTCTCAAAAAAAAAAAAAAAAAGAAATGATTGTTTCTGGACTAGGATGTTTATTATGGAAGCTGCTGCGTTCTGATTATTGTAAGGCAAAGTCAACAGAGTTTTGCTGACAGATTGAATGTAGGATGAGAGAAAAGAAAGGATTAGAAAGGATTTTAAGATATTTGACTTAAACTGTTAAAGTATTGAAGTTCCATTTTTTTTTCTAACAATGTGGGAGAATCAGAGTTTTCTGGCTGGAAAAATAAAAACGTAAGTTTGACATACGACTTATATATCCTCAGAAGGCCACTAAGAAGGAATTCAGTGTAAGGTTCTCAGATGGAAATATACAAAAGGACACATTCAACCTTGAAAAGGCATTTAAAGCCATAAGAATGGATGAAATCAGCCAAAGAGGGAGTAAGTTATATGTGGGAGTGGGCTCTGGGCAGGATCACATGCTGTGTGTCCACAGTCATAGGAGGAAAGGCATAGCTTATGGACACAGACGTAGCTCATTGAATGGAGAGGACGATGCGAGGTTGTAGAAAGAAGTTCTTTCCTATGCTACAGTTGAATCAATGAAATAAAAGGAAAAAGAATTATTAACTAGAGCTGAATATGAAGAGAAAATGATGTTTCAAGGAGAGGTAATAGCCTAATAGTATAATTAAGGACTCGCTTGAGGTCAATTATCATTCAAGTGACAGAGGTTACTCTAGTAGTATTTTTCACCTGTAAGATTCCACTATACTGAAGAAAAATCCTGAGAGATGGATATAACTAGGATTGAAATTTTGCCAGAGGATTATAATGAAAACAGCAAGGAACAGATGAATTGGAAGTTTATGCATTCTTTTTTAAATAAAAATGATGATGTTGAAATTAGGCTAGAAAAGGATCTTGCAAGATAAGTCTTTTTGCAATGGATACCTGACAGACAATGGGGGTTCTTGACCAATTCCACCATTGTTCACATAGTATGCACTAAGAAAAAGGCTTATTTGAAGAAACTTACAAGTTAGGAGTCAGCAAAAAAGAGATTTGAGTCTTAGACTGTCATAATCAGAAAGTCATAAGCTAGGGCCAGAGTACTCTGATGGACAAACGACATGGGTTTACCCTCCAGAAAAGGCAATACGGCCTCCTGCCGCTTTTCCTTCACAGAGCTGAAAATAAGGGTGACTTTGTCTGTGTTGGAAAATATACTAAAGAGGTAGCTTAAGACTTGATTGAGGTGACAGCTGCCCTTCTGTGAACCTACCAGCCTATGTGGACTTGAATTTAGATGTAGTACCTCACGATGGGGAGAAGAAGCCACAAACCATGTGGGTAACTGAGTTTGGAGATAGCTTCTTTTGCTGAGAGAACTAAAGTGCTACCAGTACCAGCTGGTTTATTGTCCAAGCAAACCAGATACATTGTAATTGTTATTTGGGGGCAGCCCTGTTTGTCATATCACACTAAATAGTGAGACTATGACATATTAGAAAGGTGTGAACTAAAAGGTTAATACAGTCAAATGACAATATATTAAGAATAAAATCCACTCTGAACTTTAATCCCTTCAGTCCATGGCTGTTCTAAAGATGATTCAGTACAAAAAGAACTTAAATATTTATAAATAAGGCAGTTCTTTAACGACTCCATAAATGAATTCAACGAACACTAAAGGTATTCATTATAAATAAACATTAACTAAAGCTTAAAAGCACACATTAAGAAAGAAAAATAAAAGATATTGGCAAAGAAACAAAATTATACATATAATTTTATGCAGAGAAAATCTACTGAGAATAAAAGTATTAAAATGTGCAGAGTAGAAACAGTGGAAAACAGGATTAACGATATTTAAAAATCAAGGGTAAATGAGAGACTGCGCATAAATGGCATCAAATTCTCAAAGGCTACTGTAATTTTGCAGCAAAATGAAATGATAAACTATAAAGCAAGGGATTTGCAAAAAGAAACCCTTCTCATTGATCTATTCCATTTTAATTTCAGAAAGAACCTTTTTGATATTTTTTATATTCTTCTTTGTGAAATATTTAACTGCACCCTGGGATATAAAGCTGATGTTCAAGGGAAGCTAGAAATGAAGCACAGTTCTGTCAAAGAAATATCAAAGACCGATTGTGTTTGCTCTCTCATTCCATCCCTTTCTTTCTCTTCCTCCTTTCTTCCTTCCTTTCTTCCTCTCATCCTTCCAACTTTATCTTTGAAATATTTTAAGAAGACTTGCCATTATTTTTCCAGATATTAAGATATGTTATTTGTTGCTTGTCTGCTAAAGCATTTAGTTGGTGAATTAATGGTAATGTGAGCTTTTTATATTCAATGAAATTACAGGAGAAAATCACTTTGATTATATTCATAATATCTTTGTTGAAAGACAGTTTATTTAACAAAGTTTAGTCATTTGTATTGCACAAAAAAAGTGCAAGGAAGAAAAGCCTTTAGAAAAAAATATTTAACTTTTGATCAGTTCTGTAAAGATAATGGTTTACTTGTAATTCTGCAGGCTTTCGCTATTGTGTCTTCCATATTCAAACATCTAAGAAAGTCACTGGGCAGGGGCCTTATAAAATAGATGATAATATCATATATTTAATTTAAAATATTTACCATTTAATTTTTTTTTCTTGAGACAGGGTTTCTCTCTGTTGCTCAGGCTAGAGTGCAGTGGCACGATCATAGCTCACTGCAACCTCAAATTCCTGGGCTCAAGCAATCCTTCCACTTTGGCCTCCCAAAGTACTGGGATTTCAGATGTAACCCACCATGCTCATCTGGAAAATGCCTGCCATTTTTAAACTCAATTGTAGTCTTGTAATCTAGTCTATAAATATACCTAAATAAGCAAATGAGGTTGTCTTATGTCTTGTGATTAAAAATGAATCCACCCTCAATAATTCTGCACAGATAAGAAATAGTCCATATTGGTACATTTAAACATTTTCCCTATAGAATAAAAATTAGCAGGTAGACACCTAACATCAGTATATCCAAATGTCAACCCATTTAGTTTGTGTCATATTCTTTTCTGTATGTTTTTCCTGTTCAGTAAACAATACCCTTATATAACCATAAAGTCTCAGGTATCAGATATAATTCTTAATTCTTTCTCTGACAACCCACAACCAAAGTATTCTGATGAATTTTTTTCAAATTCTGTCCAAACTCAGTCCATTTCTGTCAGACTTCATTGACTCTAGCAAACTCGAAGCAGTCTAATTTATATGAACACATAAAAATTCTTTGTGTTTTCTGTCCTAAATATACCCAGTTAGTTCATTCTTTATTTTTTAACATGTGTAAACTTTAAAAATTGATCACCTATTCATGACATATCCTTTTAAAAATATATTTTAGTTGTTTACATAATATAACAAAAGTCCTTAATACAATTTAAAGTACTTTGCATGGTACTGCCTAGTCCAACCCCTACTTAATTCTCCAACCTGATTTTTGTTCTTTCCACAGTTGCTAACATTTGGTTGAGTGTTACCTCTTGTGACACCTAACAATTGGTTAAGTATACCTCTAATGGTACATTTCAGGCCTAATCATTGATGTGGATTGTTGCTTTGCAGTTACAGTCAGCGTCTCTTGTGAGTATCCAAATCAGTCTGTTCACTCTTGAATTTTTGCCTTTATTCAGAAGCAAATTATTGTGTAATGACAATTCCTTGCATGCTATGCCTGAACAATCAGGCACAAACTGAAAGAAAATAAGAGGCCTCTTATCAAATAAGATATAAAAATGATCAATAAATATTTGAAATTATTCTCAACTACCTTAAATATTAAAAATGTAGATTAATAACATAGTAAAAACTTTTTAAAGCAAATATACTGGAAAAATTAGTTAGAATTTTACTTTTAGGAAGACATTAGAGGCAGAATTAGAAATATCCTTCATTGCTAAGGTGAGTATAAATTGCTCAAAACTTTTAAAAAGCAATTTATTAGTATCATTCAAAATATTAAATGTACATTTCTTAGTGTTCAATAATTCTCTTTAGAAATATTTATTTTACATAGAATAGAGCACAGGATATATATATATGTATAGTTGCATCATATTTTAATAACAGCAAATCTGTGCAAAAAGTTTACATGTTATTTGGAAGAGGAATGATTACATAAATCATATCATATCCACACAATCAAATGCTAGGAAGCCATTAGAAAATACAAGAAAAGATTATATTTATTAAACTAAAAATATCTACAGTAAATTTTAGGGGAAATAAGGCAAAGTATACACCATTGTGAAGAATGTGATCAAATTTTAATAAGATAACATGTAACTCTTGTGAAATATGAATCATATTTTCTGTATTTTGTATGCTTCTTTGTATACTCCAATGTGTGGCTGGACAAATAAACACAGGAATGAGTCAGGGAGAGAGGTTATCAAAAAGTATATAGTATCTTACTCTGCAGAGTGTATTAGACAGGCAGCTGTGTTTTCTTTCTCTGAGCATTTTTGGTCTATTTTTTCATAAATAAATGTTATTGAAAAGGTTACTTATTCCGATAACAGTGTCCTTTTTAAGTACCTGACTTTTAGAGAAGAGGAATGAGTGTAGACCCTTTTCAAAACAAAATATTCATCCAAACAACCTGTTTCCAGAGAGAGTATAGGGGAAGAATGCCATTTTAATTGTAATCTCTTAACTGTTTAATTCATCTTCTTAGTGGCTGTACTGGTCTGAAATGCCCAGGACTAGAAAGTCTACAATGTAGCGTTCACCTGAGGCTGTGGACTGAAGCATCTACATGTGGCAACGACAGCACAACATGCCCAGGGTACTTCTCAATATCTTTGCTAATGCTCCTTAATGACAGATGGAGACTATTTGCATCCCCTTGAGTTTTGGCTGAATTTAGTGACTTGATTGAATATGGCACAACTCTTATGTAGTGTCACAAGGAATATTGTTTGTACATTTTTCCATAACTAAATAGATGCTCATTATCTGGGCAGTTTTTAGAAATCTTAAAATTAATCAACTTGAATTTTATTCTCATTTTTTCCACCTGCTACCTTTTCTAACAGTATGGATAATAGCTAAATATTCCAATCTATCTTTTCAAAAATTCTCCCATGTGAACCCAACAAATTCAGGATCATTTCCTATCAGTGTAGTTCTACTATAGTACTGAGACACTGTGGAAAATAACATCACTAATTATTAATACCTTGTCCCTTGGCGTAATTTCCCTTCAGATTCTATCATTGATGAACTAATCCTTCCTTTTATTTTCCCACTTTCCCAAATCACAGATTGATTTCCGCTAAATGAATTAAGTCTCTGTACACTTAGGAGTATAATACAGTAATAGAGGTATCGCATGTGCTTGAAGGCCAAAAGTTAACAGATTACATTGTTTTCTAAATCCTAATAGTATTTCTCAACTTATTTTTAATTGATGAAAATATTGTCCAGAAACTATGGAGGGGAAATGGAGGAGAAAATGTCCAAACATAATATGAGACAAAAGTTATGTATATAATTCCACTCACCACTCCCTTTAATGAGGGACACTCCCTTTAATGTATGGCATTGTAGTGACAGTGTGTTGGATTAAGCATGAGATAAAACTCACAAATCAGTAGTTTTTTCAGCAGATCTTGGTTCTGGGCATAATTTTTGCTAGATAAAACATACTGAGTATAGCAGTGTGATTCTATTATTTTAGTTACTTTTTCTCCTATTTAATATGACTACTTAATACAAAATCATCTGTTTCTCAAACACACACACACACACACACACACACATACATGCCAGAGCACTCTAGTTGAACACTGGAGAAAAGCTAGCTACATAGGACTTTTTGGTTAACTTTAATGTGGCATGTTCTTATGACATATTTATTATCAATTTTATTATATGTAATTTTTTCTTCATGAGTTGAATTCTGAAATAAAAGCTCACATAAAATGTAATACCCTTTTTATTGATTATCTCATTAACTCATTTAGGTTACATTTAATGCCCATTCAAGTTATAAGTGGAACTGAAATTCAGGCAGTCTTCTCTTGAAAAGTGAACTACTTGGTAATTTGGTGTCCTGTAGAAAGGGAAGGTAATGTAGTATCTTGGTTTAAAGTCACATAGGCTATTTCATTTTTAAGTTTTACATAATCATTTAATCAATCTTTCCAACTATGACCCCTTAATACTTAGGTCTATATTTTACATGATATGTCTAATTTGGTTAAGTAAATCAAGTCTTTTCCAGCAAGAAATTTATTTGTTCATCTACTGGATAGATATTTAATTTCTGTAACTATTCAATGAAAGTAACAGAATAGCAAAGTAGAAATACATTCCATTGCACACCTAAAAGGAGTATAACGGAGAGGAGGAAGAGAGAATGCATTACTAGCCCTAGAAAGATACAAGCAATATGGACCTAATCAGACTGCAGGCTAATTTTAAGGAAAATGTAATTACATGAACAGTATTTTTCATAGGGCCATTGCAAATCACTGTGATATATGGTGATAATTTAAGAAGAGATTAAATAACTGTAGTTAGTTGTTTATGTTTCAGATTCTGTGTATAATGTAAGACTATATATGTATTAATACCATTTAAAGTGTAATTTTATATTTATAATGGAAAATTTGTAGTGAAGAATTATACTTGGACTGCTAGGGATTCTGTTGCTCAAACCTTCTCTTATTAAATATTATATATTATTTGCATGTGGTAAAGTGTTTTATTTACTACAGCTTGAGAACAAAGCAGGAATATGAGGTAATTAAAGAAAGTATTTTGTTATATTTATCTAAGCTATAAGAATCTTAAATTTAGTTTATTAAATCAATTTGTACAAATAAAAATGAAATGTGAATATATTATTATGGTGTGCATAAAGGTTTTAATGTCTAAGTTTAATGCAGTTTATTTACATATCTATAAATCAGAGACATTGGTTCTTAAAATGCTTATTAAACTTGACCTCTTGGTTCTATTAACAACTTGGTTGTTTATAATTAATATTTATAATGGCAATCTCAATCTTATTAATCTGAATGTTAATTTGTAAAATTTAATTTAAAATTTTCCTTTTTAATACAAAAATAGCATTTTTTACAAACACACCAAATAGAATGTAAAATTACTTAATAAAATTATAATATATGTTTTGCCCCTTTACAAATGCACTTTCCAATTCTATTATAATTAAGTCACTATTTCTTCTCAAGTAACCATAAAATATTTATTTCAAGAAATAGCTATTTACCAAACCACAAGGAACTTGATTTTATCATGAATGGAAATTGTAGAGATTATGTCATTTAACCACAGTTCATTACTTCTAAAAATTAATAGCCAAATATTTAAAAAATTTTGAACAAAAAATAGATTTCAAATTTGTTAAGCATCTCAGATCAAGTTAAAAGTAAATAAAAAATAGCAGAAAATTGGAGGGGAGGAAATCAATGTATAGCTAAAACTTCCTCCCAGAAGAGTAAATAACCAAAATTTCAATACTAATGATAAAAAAAGAACAAAGTACCTCTAAGGGAAAAAGAAGTTGATATAAATGTTAATTTTACATCACTAAGTTATTTTCTTGTTCATTTAATTAAGATGTATGTGTGTGTTGCCAAACTTTATTATTTAGGTTACTTAATAATGTGGTCCTTTTTTTTTCTTTTTTAAATATTTGATAGATGACACTGGAAAGATTTGTTTACTTCAATAAATTTGCTACTGAGGAAGTTTCCCTTGGTATTTTATTATTAATTATCATTCTTGTACTTTATTGTGAGAGAATAAAATTTATACTATTTCTATTTCGGGATTTACATTATGACATTATATATACTATTTTGCACAATTTTCTATGGTTTATTAAACAATTATTGATCACTTATTATATGTTTGAGATATAGTTGTGAACAAACAGAAAATATATGTTTACACTTTTTGTGCAGTTTAAGTATCTTCATGGAGAGAGAAGAAATGTATAATACACTATAAGTAGACACCTGAATAAGAAAACTGTACAGTAGGATAGAAGATGATAACTACTGTATATTTTTTAAAATGGAAGTTGGGTACGCAATGCTCAATTTTCAAGTTTTAGATGGTGGTCAAGTTAGCCCTCTTAGAGAAGATGATTCCTGAGTGAAGACTTGAATGAGGGGAAGGGGTGAGCCAAGCAGATATCAGAGGGTGAGTGCCAGGCAGTGGTAGCAGCTAGTGTGAAAGGCCTTAGGGTAGAAGTATTACAGAGCATATGAGGTAGTCATGGTAATTAGGAACAAGTAAATGATGGAGGATATTAAGAAGTCATGCGGATGAAAGGGGTTATAGGACAGACCATTTGGAGCATTCTAAGCCATTATAAGAAATTTAGCTTTTACTCTGAATAAAATGAGGAATCAATGCTGAATTTTCAAACAGAGAGGTGACATGATCTGACTGCGGTCTCCTAATGATCACTTTAGCAAGAGAACAAAGATGAAAGTCGGGATGCCAGTTAGGAGGTTTTGTAATTATCCAGGTGAGAAAGGATGGTGTCTTACAAACGATAGCAGCAGTGCAGTTACTGAGAAGCAATCAGATTTATAATAGAAATAATTTCCACATACAGCACACTTGTCTAGAAGATAACAAAATTGAATGTTGTTCTAATCTGCTGAAGTTGTTAAAAAACCATGAACTTTGAGTGACCTACCAGATGATGCTGAATAATGACTAAAAACTTTTACTAAGCCATATGCCAGATCTTCAATGCACCTAAATGAATCATCTTCCCTGGCCAGTGAACATTAGGATTGTTTGAATCAACTAGGTACAGACTCTGGCATTATTCTATACCATCTAGATTGCTAACTTTTCAACCCTTAATTAACCTACCATGAATCTCATCTTCCTTGCACATAAAATCCTTGACTATTCTTCCTTAGAGATCCACTCAGTGAGTTTCTTTATTGGTGTGTTTTTGTTTTTTGTTTTGGTTTTTTTTGCATGCCAATTAAGCAAAGTCAGATTTTTACTTTTAATTCTTTGGTTAATTTATATACCAATTTTCATTTTTAGTCTTGGTTGTTATTTATTTTTGATCATCTTACCATATTTTAAAGCTAGTGCTAATAGGATTTCCTAGTGCAATTGGATATGTGGAGAGAGAGGGAGGGACATATAAGATTTACAGATGAGTCTAAACTGCTTGAAATAAAGGCATATTACAGTAATTTTTTAAATATTTATGTTTCAAGAGTGCAGTAAATCTATAAGGATTTAGGAATATATATTAATCAAAGTAAGATATAACTTTACCAAAACAAGATTTCAGAAAAGTGAATATAAAACTTTGTTAATCAATTACACTATTATTAATGAAAACAAAATTGTGTTTCTCTTATATATGAATCCATCATTTCTTACTCATGTAACAAAGGTTTTTCTACATAGTATAACAGAGGCTGAACCCATAGGCTCAGAAAGAGCCTCATTGTTTACTACAGAGCAAAGAAGTGCTAGAAATAGAAAAATGAAAAACATAAATAGGCAAGTATTACAGATTTCTTATTTGGAAAATGAGCATAATGTTACATATCACCTGGGTCTTATTGAAGATACAAATGAAGAAATACAAAAAGCTCTTAGATCTTAGGCAGCTCAATTTCCTGATACTGTCAATAAATAACTATTGACCCACTTAGCACCTATAATATTAAAACTAATCCAACATCTTCTAGGCCTTTTGTAGTTCTTGAGGGAATATATTCTTTGTACAAATTTACTTAAACCATATATGCTGCTACTTGTAAATCATCCCAATTCTCTAAACAGTACCTTATCACTGGATGCCCTGACTAGAAATTGGATACATTTGCAACTTTTTACAGCTATAAACCACTGCCTATAATCTGTTTATGTGGCCTCCTCTCTGCTTTCAAGCTATGTTTGGAGTATTTGGAGGCCTGCCCTGTCCTCCCCAGAAAGCCTCATTATGTGAGCAATAAACCTTTAAATGCATTCTTAATGAATGTGGGTATCATCAGTCTTGACATTTGAATCAAATTTTTTGGGTAGGTGTGAAGAAGTTTGCTAATCACTAATCCCAGGAGAGAACTTCCATTGTGTGGAGAATAGCAAAGATCATCGCTATGCCAACCACTAGAAGCAGAGTCCATACACTGTGCATACATGCCCAGTGCATCTGGGACTACTATTTAGGTCCACCATGTACTCAATACCAACATGTCTGAGTCCACTGAGACATAACACATTCACACACAAGTTATGCGAAGTGAGTTTATTACTTACAAACAGGCAGTGAGAGAGAGAAAAAGTCTTGGATCTATTGTGATCCGGTTCCCCAAGGCTCAAGATAGCTGCTCAGGGCAGCTGGAACCTTGACTGCATGTGTGCTACTTTGAACCACTTTGATGGATCCAGAAAGGCAGCCTGCTCTAGGTGATATACCTCAGGGGTGATGGGACACACCAGGCAAAGCTTTGGAAAACATTGTGTTTCCAGGAGAGAGGGGAACAAAGCTGGGGTATTGATCTAAAGGAAAGGAAATCAGTGTATCAAATAGATATTTGTACACCCATGTTTATTACAGCACTATTCACAATAGCCAAGATATGGAATCAACCTAAATGTGCATCAACAGATGAATGGATAAAGAAAATGTGGTATATACACACAAAAGAATATTATTCAGCCATAAAAATGAATAAAATCCTGTCATTTGTGGCAATGTGTATGAACCTAGAAGACATCATATTAAGTGAAGTAAGTCAGGCACTGAAATATTCATACCACATGTTTTCACTCACATGTAGAAATTAAAAAAAAAAATGAGCTCATAGCAGTATAGAGTAGAATTATAGTTATTACAGCCTGGGAATGGTAGTGGGGAAGGGATAATAAAGAAAGTTCTGTTAAAGGACAAAACATTATAGTTAGATTGGAGGAATAAGTTCTAGTGTTCTATAGCACTGTAAGGTGACTATAGTTAACAATAATTTATCATATATGTTTAAAAAGCTAAAAGAGAGAATTTTTCATGTTTCCAACAAAAAGAAATAACAAATGTTTGAGTATGGATATCCTAAATGCTATTATTTGATCATTACACAGTTTATACATGCATCAAAATGTCACTCTGTACTCCATAAATATGTAAAATTATTACATGTCAAATGAAAATAAAAGAAAAAAATTAAAAATAAAACAGAATGTTTTTTATCATTTATTATATACTTATGGATATTTTAAATCAATAATAAATTGGCCACAGTGTCTTGTATAGCTTCATATTCATCATTACCTAAAGAGTACAATACTGGAAATAAACTAAAATCAATAAAAAAGGATTGAAAAAAAATCCAAAACTAGATTTCATGTGATGTCTTATGTTAATCACTACTTTTTGCTCTATGTAGATTTACATTTTGCAAAGTCTAGTTACAAACCTTGGCCCAGAGAATTCTTACAACCCTCTAAGTTGAGTAAAGCAGGATGTATTCTATCTGTATTAGTATTCTAATTTAATGAATAAAGGATGACTTGTCTAAACTTCACAACTGGCATATGATGGGTCCAGGTCTAACACCAGGTCGATATGAATTCAAGTTAAGTACACTTTCTAGTGGACCACAGTGTGTAGATTTACGTATTCAGGGAGCATAGATAAAATATCTATGAAAATCTATGTAAAGCTCTAAAGATTCCCCAGTCTTTTCCACAAAACACAATGCCCCAAAAAGTGTGAAGTACAACTAACAGCAAAAAGATAAAATTAAACCAATAAAAGCATATTAGAATATATAAGTATCATTTTGTTTCAATTGAAAATTATTAGTGTATAATTTCAATGATGGAGAATAAAATTTCAATAGGCTTTTCTGGCAATGGTAGTTTTCCACTAAGAAGTTGGAAAGTACAACATGTTGATCAAAATTATGCATTCATTTATTTATTTATTCATTCTTGCATTTATTCATTTAATAAATATTGAATGAGAATTTCTCATATATAAGACATTAGGAAGGTATATAAAGATGAAAAGGCTATAGATCTTGCTCTCTAAGGACCTGCATTACACAGAAAACAAGCAAGCTAAGAAAAAAATATTTACAATTGAAATGCTTTTGGCAGTTTCTTATAAAGTTGAATATAAATTTATCATATCACCCAACAATTCTACATCTAGGTATCTGTCTAAGGGAAATGAAAACATAAGTTCACGCTTGTACAAGAATGTTCATAGCAGCATTATTCACAGTAGCCACAAAGTGAAAATAATCCAAATGTTCATCAACTGGTAAACGAATAAACAAAATGTGTTATTTTAAAAAAATGTCTTACATCCCACACATTCTTTTAGAAACATATCTTTTCTGACTGTTATAGTGGTTCCATCAATGTAAGATAGATTTATTCTTCCTGTTTTGCATACAACAAAACTGAGGCTTTACAAAATGGGTCCTGCGTATGATCAAAGTGCCAGGGCTGAGAATACCGACACAATTTTGTAGCATCAAGATTTTTGACATGAACCATGCTGTCTCACCTAAACAATACATACATCAATATCTCTATTCCTTACAAAGTGATAAAGTCAGTCTTCCTATAATTAAGCTATGTTTTGTAGGTTATCTAATAATCAAACAAAGCAGATTTGATAGAGATGAATTTTTTAATGACTATACTGTACATGATTTGTTTATAGTTTAGACTCAGTATAATAATTCCTTATTTCATTTTATTGCCATCTATAAATAAGTACTCAAATATTTACACGAACAGTAGCCAGAATTAATATTTGCCATATGGATGCTAACTCATTTCTCTTTTTGTCAGCATTGGATTAAACACCAAAGTAATGTATTATTTATAGCCTAAGGGAGAATCCTGTACTGCTGGAACTTTTAGCAATGTTTCTATTAACCAGCTAGCTGCTCTGTGGGACAATATTGTGTACAAACTCAACACCATCACATCTCCCCCGACATGTTTTTCTTTTTCTTTTTTTAGATAATGAGACCATATGAAAGAAAAAGCAAACATAATCTAGGAAGAAATTTACTGATATTTTTTTTCAAGAGCATGGTGATTGATTTCATTAGGTGGATCTAGCACTAAGTCAGAAAACATTCAATGAAATCCTTGTTTCAAAGAATTTTCAGTTATATAGAGTTAATTTCCAATAAATCCTTTTAATATATTATTACTAAGACTAGTAAATATACAGATTATATTAATCTTTCCTGTTAGTGCAAGAATTATGACATGATTTAGGAATTAGTAAAATAATTTTCAATAATAGTCAATGGTTTTACGTACTACCAGAAATAATTACAATTGTAATAATAAAATAGTGTCACAATTTCTGAGGATATTTGCCACTCATCATGTGCTTGAGGAATCTTCAAGTAGCATTAATAAACAGCTGTCAGAAACATTCGTCATGATTGTTGATACAAGAACCATAGGTAAATTTTCAAAGCTCTTTCTAGGTATCCTTTTTCTTTGCTTTTTTTCTCTTACTCTCTATGAGCTGAGCTTCCTTCCCTCTTCTCCCAATTACTCTTTTCCTCATTCCAAGGTTATTTCTTCCCCAGGCTACTCTATGCAAACTGAAAATTTCTACTTTAGTACCATATCAAATTTATTTCTATTCATGCCACCCATCTTCCTTTAATCAAAACTCATATTGTATTTGTATGCCCTATGAATATGTGAACTTTACAAAACTGTATCGGATACCTAATCCTGGGTGCTAAATTTTACCCTGCTTGGTGCCAAGATAAAAGCAAACAAAAAGCAGACAAATCATATGGCCTGGAGGCTGAGAAATGTAGTGAACAAATAATTGAACAAATGTACTTACTCATTTGCTATTTTGACATGTTTGTAATGGAGAAGTCAGGATTCTCTGCAAAGGAATAAATGCACCAGGCAATATGATTAAATGAATTTACCCAAACCAGATTTTGTTAAACTAAATAAAATCTTTATTTGATGGACTGTTCGGTGCCACTTTCCTCCCTCCTACTCAGCATCTTGAACATTTAAAAATTCTTTTTCAGTATCCATTTACATATTTATCAAGTTTACCATTAGCCAGACAAAAACGTTACAAAAGGATTGCACGTAACACGACATGAAATGCACCTGAGGGCAAAGGAAATTGCAAGATCTTTCATATCAGTAGTTCATACCCATGATGGGCTAGGAAGATACTTGAAGAAAACCGTTATGTTATAATCTAATTAACAGTATTTTTTATTTATTAGTGGTATAATAAAAAGTGGCACAACTTATTAGAATGCTATCTTTTATAAAACATAACATTCAAATTAAAAACCATAAAAATGAAGAAGTCTCTCTAGTAGCTCAGTTACTACCTAAAAATTAGATATTTTAAAACTAATGCACACTCATGGAAACACATTGTGTGTGTGTGTGTATATGCACATACTAAATATGTACTCTCTCTATATAGGACACAAAAATATATTCCATCTTATTTTTCCAAATGGCTATTTGCTTAGTTTAAGAGTAAATTTTCTATTGTTCTAGGTAATTGGACATTTTTAAAGTAGAAAATGAAACTAATCAATAATGTTTTAAAAGCTGAAGACTATAGCAAATCATTCTATTTAGGAGAGTTCAGTTACTTTTGATTATAGAGTAAATGTAAGCTTCACATTAATATGGGGAAATGGGTTAAATTTTTAACTATTTTAATAGTTTAACATTTTAACTAATATAATAGTTTACTAAGTACATTTGTCAAAGAAAGTGTTTATGAAGTTATGTTCTGCACAACACACACTGCAATACACATGCACATCTGAATGCTTGCTAGGCAAATTCAGACTCAGTTCAACATCCTCAACCTATTAGAAGCGATAGGTCCTTGGTAGTGCTTGTGCTTCCCTGAGTTGATGAATAGTATATTGCTGTGAAATAGATGGGAGCTCAGCATTGCCTGTGGCTCAGGAACATACGCTAACTTTTAAAAATTAATATTATATGTTCATTCCCAATGTTCTTTTACAATTTTTCTTAGATTTCAAATAATAAAGCAACTTTAGCATCTTAATTTGACAATCTATCAAATGCACTGAAGAAATTACTATAATAAAACTTGTAAGATATTTTCCCTTAGTTTTTTTAACACATTATTTTTAAAACAGCTTTATATAATTGCCATTTTCTATTTTTAGATCATTATAGAGAGAAATAAATCAAATTCAGTCCTGACTTGCTCTTTTGAAAACAACCTCAGAGTTATGATTATAGTGTCTACATTGTATTTTCCTTGATAGCTTTCTCCACATTGTATCAGGAGTTCTTTATTTGTGGTACACAGACTCTCCTGGATATCTATAGAATCTATGAACAAAACTGAAGGTTTCCTTGAACCTGGATAAGAAAAATGTTTTTCCTTGGTTTTACTGACCTCTTACCAAAAAGTAGCATTTTCTTTCAAATAAGAACATTGGCAAAATCCTTAGTAGTATTAGCAGTTTCTGATACTCTGTTATCAATGGGAATTATAATTAATTTATCATATATTAATTGCACATATCATTACATGAAAATTATAGTAGTTATTAGACCACTCACTAAATTATATGATTGCATACATTAATAAAGAAGCGAAGCAGCATATAAATAGAACAATATGATAAATGTTTCTTATCTTTTAATAAGTGTATATCAACATCATGCTTCATTTTATTCTATATATTTTATTTTAAAAATCATAAAGCATTATTTTCATATGGAGTATACGGACTTCATAGAAGTCGTTTAACTTAATTTTAAACATTAAGTTAATGTTTCAGGCATCTATATAGTTATATATCTATATATATCAGATATATAGTTATACATCTATATATATAGAGAGAGAACAATATTAAACTATAGTGTGAATAGCAAAAGCTCAGAGTAAAAAAAACATAGTTACTATCTTAACCAGTGCCTCTTTAAGCATAGGCTAGCCATGATGTGGCAACAAATAATCCTCTAAATCTCAATGACTTATAAAGTTTTATTTTTCTCATGCTACATTTTCATCATGGATCATCTCATTTTGTTTCCCAGTTCCAAGGTAATGAAGCAGCTTTTATCTGGAACACTGTAGTATGGAGACAAAGAAGGGAGAGCATGGCTACACACCATTCTACCACACTTGTCTCCTCAAGCCTCTATTACAGTGTGACCACTGACTCATGTTCAATTTCATTGACAAGTTACATAACCAAGTTGGCTTCCCTAGAAAGCTTAGTGAATATTTAGGGACCCTCATATAACCTACTACACTCAGTCAGAAAAAAGTGGGCTTGAAATAATGTATTGCTAGTGAAAATGTGTTTATTTTTTTAATTTAACAAATACTTAACTGATCCTCTTTCGCATTTGAGACAATGTGATAAGTTCTGGTGAGAGAGTAGTGAAGATAATAGTAATGGCTCTTGCCCTAAAAGAACGTACATAGTCACAAAAATGCACACATGAAATAAACATTATAATAATGCATAATGAATACATTATTGGATTACATTGCACAGATGGGGATGGGTTCACATGGGTGGATTCAAGAGATGCTCAAAAATAGAATGTGGAGGCCCAGTGATTGGTTGGATTTTGCACATTCATGAGATCAAGGTGACTCCTAGGTTTCCAGCTTGGTAATTGGATGTACCATAACACCATTCATTGTAAAAGAACACAGAGGACAAGGAAAATTATTGTGGACAAAGGCTGAATTTAACTTTGTATATACTGAATTTAAAATATGTTTGAAAGACAAAGTGGTAAGGGAGATTGAATCTCATATTGACATACTATTAACATACCATATTAACATACCATATTATTAACATGGAATTGATATTTTGATATTCTAATTGAATATTTTTAAATACTGAATATGAGATTGTTAGCCTGTTATTTCCATGTTTGTAATATTCCTGACAGAATCAGGAATTTCTAGAGCAAAGTGGTTTGATAGTTAGACATTGAATCTTGATTTTAAGGTAGTTTTTTTTTTTTCATGTGTAGCAAAATGCTGTTTATTTTGAGCATCTGAGTGCAGATGGGAGGAGGCTGAAAAAGGTGTCCACAAGAGAAAAGGGGAGAGCCTTGGGTTTTATAGAGGGTTTTTTAAATTCTTTTCAAACAACCAGGAGGGATAAGGAAAGTAAGTTCCCTCTTTCAT